>AZGZ01000025.1:111620-137623 GCA_001636715.1 Ascosphaera apis ARSEF 7405 | reverse complement strand
TACCATTGTCATTTAGCTTATAAGCAGTGACACTTCAAGAAGCTTTGGGATGTCTTAGAAGAATTCTCTATATTCAAAACTTAGGATGAGTAAATTTCAATTGAATTAGATGCCGGGAAATTGCCACAATCATACCGATTCCTTTTTTTACAGCCTCCCTTTATCAAGCTTTGCCATAACCTCCTTTTTATACCGGACCTCTACCTCTCTTGGACCTTCCTTCCTGAAATTGACCAAAATAACTCTCTCATTGTCACCCTTCACTTTTGATCCCTCTAATTCCCGCCCTGGGCTATCTAATCCCAAGATCAACCGCTTATCTGGGTTCAGTCCAATGATAGTGGGTGACATGTATCTTTCTGTCCAAGGAGGATGATCACCATGAATGAAGTCCAACAATTCCTTTCGTCTCACCTCTAATTCTTCATCAGAAGGCCAGGGAGTGGAGGGGTCAAGGAATTGTGAGATCAGCGTCAAGAGAAGAATCTGAGGTGGGAACATAATGACGCTTCCCGACCTCGCTAGACGCAACCATTCAGTTGCTGAAAGAAACTTGGCAGATGTGATTTCAATGTCTCCATCTGGAGTTGGGTCCTGGAAGTCGACTTCGCTGTCGTACGTGGATGTTGTTGTTATTGGTAGGAGGTAGAGGTACATCTGCGTTGTGTACCTTCTGGCAAACTTCAAGCCAGTCGGAGTAATCCAATGTGTAAATGGGATAAGGTTCTCTGCGTTGATATTGCCGTTAGACAGAATCACCGTACCAAGCAACATCGTCATATGCGGGCGAACATACCAATATCAGGTTCAGCATGTTGATCTTGATTCTTCAGCCAATCTTGAAACTCAATCTCCCTAGCATGAATTGCATTCCTCCCCCTTTCCCGTTCAAGATGCGGCACATTAATCATCTCCTTCGTCTCTGAATTCCTAGCGAGTAAGACTCCGCTTTCTTCAAAAAGCTCGCGTATCGCAGCTCTGCGATAAGCTCCATTCTCAAAATGTCTTTGATAGCTCCCGACGGCAGGGATCTTGCCATCTTGATCTGAGAGATTGCCGCCGGGGAAGACATGCGCTGATGGGAACGATGAAGAGTCCTTGACACGGTGAAGGAGAAGGACTTCATTATCAGGCGAGATCAGGATAATACTAACATAGAGAAGATATGGATTAACGGAAGTCTCAAGAAGACGAGGATGTTCAGCAGCAAATGTTCAGCTTCACTCACGGCACACATAACCTACCTTGCACTTGGTTGTGGAATTGCATCACCAGGATTTTTTGCCTTGGGCTTCTCATCCTTCACCTCCGCTTCCACCACAGGCGTAATAGGTCTCCCGGTTCTCTCGTCCATTTTGTTCGACTGCAGGGTATATCCTCCAGTAGAAAAGTGCCGCTTATTATTACTGCCGATATTCTTGTTGCAGAGCTGACGTCTGATATACTTTAACCGACGCAATTGAGCTAAGGTCGACGTGAGATTGACGTTAGATGCAGGTTTAGTTGTAAGGCAGTGATCGTAATTCCGGGGACCATTGGCGCCTAACCCCCAATGCCGAGGTATAGACATGCAATTGCAAGGTGACGGAAGGGTCGTTTGGAGGTCATGAAGACCCCGAATTGAGCAGTAATAAGACGGGAAAAGAAGACTAGCTGGCACACGTCTGATTGAAGTGGAGGTTAAAGCATTGGCCGTCACACCTCCTGTGTATCGCAAAGCAGAAAGTGCGAGCATCTTTCTTCACATTGATCGCTTGAGTCGAGACATGGAATGTAGTCTCAAGGGAGATACTTGCATGCTAGACATGGGCTCAGGCCTGAGCTTGGACATATCGTGAATAGGTAGCCGGCAGACGCTGGGTGATTTATATCTGATGGCATTGCATAATGTGAATTCCACTAAGACTGGACCTCATATCATCTAATTCGGGCAGCACTTCAACAACGTAGATATAGAGAAATGAGGTGGTCTGGAAAAAAAATTTAGCATAAATTCGCTCCTCAAGAGCTGTGGTATATTGATCATTCATAAGACGTAAGTGTTTATATGATACCGGCAGTAGATAATAACAGTCACCAGTATAAGCTTTTGGTTTTTAAGTAAATGCAAGAAGGTGTATAAGATATAGAAGACAATTGTACACTCTTCCCCTTCGCAAATCCCAGATCAGACGAAAAAAAGAAGAGCCAATGGCTTCACCAAAAGAGACAAAACAAAGAAAATGGACATAAAATCCCCAAGAGAAATCCCACCCAATTCAAACTCCCATAGACGCAATGGTACAGATGTTACAAGATGTTACAAGGTCAATGTGAACGCTTCTTCACAAACGACATCAACATAGAAGATAGCTTAAGAGTAAAGCTTCTTGTCGAAGGTGTGAAGACCGTTAACGTTACCCTCCATCTGAGCAGCGGAACCACGGACCTCAAATCTCACGGTACCAGCGTTGACGCCCTCATGAAGAGCCTGAAGAGTCTGGACACCGATATCCTGGAAGGAGTGCTGGATACCAGCGATGAGATATGTGACAAAGTTGGTAACGGAACCACGGTCAAGAACAGAGCCAGAGACACCCTGGGCAACAAGCAAGCTGTCACCCTCAGAGAAGTAACGAGCGGTACCAGCGGTGCGGGACTGACCGGCCTGAGCAGCGCCTGCCTTCTTCTCCTCCATGGCGTCAATGGAGCCCATGCCACGATAAGCCTTGACGAGCTTGCCTTCCTGAGAGACGAAGTACTTGCCAGGAGACTCAGTGGTACCGGCGAGCAAACCGCCCATCATAACAGTGGAAGCACCCATGGCGAGACCCTTGACGATGTGGCCAACGTTCTGGACACCGCCGTCAGCGATGCAGGGAACGCCGAAGCGAGCGGCGAACTTGGTGACGTTGTAAACGGCAGCGGCCTGGGGACGACCGACGGCCATGACCTCCTGAGTGATACAGGCGGAACCGTTACCCATACCGATACGGAGACCGTCAACGCCAGCAGCGATGAGGTTAGCGGCCTGCTCGCGGGTGACGACGTTGCCGCCGATAACATCCAGATCAGGGTAGGTAGCCTTGATGTGCTTAATCATCTCAATTTGGAACATGGAGTTACCCTGAGAAGAGTCAATAACAACGATATCCAAACCAGCCTCGACCAACTTCTTCAATCTCTCACGGTCCTCGGGACGAGTACCAATAGAGGCGGCGCAGATGAGCTGCTTAGAATCAGCACGCTTGGAGGCGTTGGGGTAATGCAAGTTCTTGGTCAAATCGGAACGAGAAAGAAGAGAAATCATATTGCCCTCCTCGTCAACGATGGGGAGCTTGCCCTTCTTGGACTTGCGGAGGATCTCGTTGGCATCAAGGAGAGTGGTACCAGCGGGGGCAGTGACGAGGTCAGTGGACATGACGACGGTGACGGGGTCATCAAGCTTGCGGTGGAACTGGATGTCACGGTTGGTAACAATACCGAGGAGCTTAGAACGGAGGTGACCGGACTCTGATATGCGATTAGCATGGATTCAAATTCCAATGTACATGCAGTTGATAATGAGATAGAAGCAGCGCATAAGGATCAGATAGATATCTTTTCTCTCCAATGGCTCTCGCCGTTACAGATGAACGAAAGTTATAAAATAGATTGTAAAACATCATGAAAGCGCTCGCGGGTCGGTTCTCGCAGGGGAGGAATGATATCAAACTTACCAGTCACAGGGAAACCACCGAAACCGCACTGAGCCTTGAGCTCCTTGACCTGACCAACAGTGAAAGTAGGAGGAATGACGATAGGCTCGGAAATGAAGCCGTTCTCGTAACGCTTAACCTTCCTAACCATCTCGGCCTGGTCATCGGCAGTGCAATTGTGGTGAATAACGCCCAAACCACCGAGGAGAGCCATATGAATAGCCATCTGGTCCTCAGTGACAGTGTCCATGGGAGAAGACACAAGAGGGGTCTTGAGGGAGATACGCTTGGTAACGGGGGTATCAAGGGTCACCTTGGACGCGGGGAATCCTGCAAACCATGACGTATCAGCACATCTTTGCTCGTGTGTACCATTATCACCGTTTCACGGGCTCACGCCCACTCAAACGAAGAGTAGAGTCTATAGATTTGCATACCAACGTATCCAGGGAGGATGAGGAAATCATTATAGGTAAGAGCACCGCGCTTGTCGGTGTCAATGAGCTGAGAGATGGAGATACCATCGGCCTCATACTCCTTCAAGACCTCCAGGGCCTTGGTGTGGTCAGGGATCTCAACGTTGGTGAAGCCAGACATTTTGAGCGAAAGAAAAGGAGGAGCGGGGCAATAAAGGGTATGGAAAATAATGGAGAGAAGGGGCAAAAATGAACGATGAATATATTTCTTAGTCTCAAAGAAATAGTATATGCACAAGATGAAAATGAGAAGTATGTATACCGGACAACAGACGCCTTGGACACGTAAAAAAGGGACCTGTTGACGGGGAGAAAGAGGCTTTCCCAAGGAAAAGAAAGGAAGGAGAAAAACAGTAGATGAGAAGAAAACAGATGCTTTTATACGTACCACGAGGGGCTCGCCAGAGGGCAAGTCGAGGGACCCAACTGCCAGATAAGAATTTCCGTAGAAAAAATTTTTCTCTCGCTGCGCCAAAAAAGTTTCTCGCCCGCGGGTCCCAGTGTGACCGTCACGTGTAGATATGGCGCGGCGCCCAGATGCCCGTCCCTGAGTCCAGTCAAGAGAAAGAGGAAGAAAGTGAAAAGCCATGGGAAAATGATCAGAGTGTACCTGGTGATGGACCCGATGACGATTTGGGAGAAGAAATTGATGATCAAACAACGTATACACAGGTTGTGTTCGTACAGGGCACGTTTGTGGCTCTCATATCCAAAGAAGAAAATCCTCATGTACACACTATGCGCGGCAAGGCACGACGCGTGGAGTCACGAATGCTAACCCAAGCAAGACAGTGATGAAGTTGCCTCTTCATGGAAGAGTTCCTGCAAAGAAGCCTGCCGGGCGTACCTACCTCTTACTTGCTCAATATCTTGACATTGTGTGCCATTGCAATGAGTTTCGCCACGCCGCACGAGCTGACAGCTGGCAGACTTGAGCTCCTCGGAATGTTCAACTGATTCTCCAGGCAGAGTACCAATAGACAAGCACCCCCATACGGAAACAGCAGCTTGTTCACTGTTTGAGGGGGCGAGGGTCGTGGTCAATTGGACAATTTCTGCATAAACATCAGTCCGATGCATTGCAGAACGGTGTAATTCGGTATCTTCAGAGTTTATGAGATGATACATCTCCAGGTAATTGGTATAGCAAATAGCGCCACACTGTCAAAACAGTCTTCCACTTCCATTGATATACTCAATTGAAGGAGATGTTGAGGGGCCACGGCTTGTATAGATAGCATGATAGACATTGTCACAAGCACAGCCTTGCGCCACCGCCAGCGCGCTCTCCTATCGGCAATGCAGCACCGTTTCTGTTGTCTCCATACTCTTTGGAGATCGGCATACCAAAAGGATAACATCTATCAGCGACTCCAACAGTTCAGGATGTCGATACTTGTCTTCTTCAACACTTGATTGATTACATATCGTATCAATCTTTAGTTTTATTTTTTATTTTATTTTGACGATGACGTAATGTCTTTTCAGGCGGTGGTCAACGGCAGTAAATGTCACTTTTTTCCCCTTCCTTGGTCGCATCGAAGCTTGCTTGCGAGAACTCGACTGACTCGACGGATCCTGCATATATGATACCAGTGCTGAAGAAGCGACGGAGGATTTCACACATTGGAAGGGCAGGCGTTACATAGAAGATACCTTCGGACTGAATTGGAGACAGTAACGGTGCAGTCATGAGCGGAAACGATTACTTTTCATTTGATAATGTATGCTTTACTGCGCCAAAAGCTTCCCTTATCTCCCGTGCAATTAAGAGCAAGAGCACATTGTTGACGACATTCGCAGCTTTCAAAATTGTCGACGGATTTCAAGCGGTGGTCTAGTGACCTTGCCGATAAATTCGACCATGATATTGATACATTTGCATCGAAAGTGAAAGACACGTTGTCGAATCAGGAATGGATTCCAGATACGATACGCCCCGGAGATGGCAGGTCCTTCAATCAGATTCATGCAGCACAAGATCGGCCACTCATTGACACACTGTACGATTGGTGTCTTGAGCATCAGGCGTGGTCGGCTGCCGCTGCTGCTTTTATACTGACAGGCACTGTCATGGTGTTCGGGAATAAAATGCTCTACGGCACAAAGAAGAGAAAAGCCAGACGAGCTGGTAATGGGGCGAGGAAGGAGATCGTCAGTATGTTTAGTCCCAGCTACTCATGCCTGTGGCCATGCTTGCAATGCTAAGAAGTTTTGTTACAGTTGTTGCGGGTTCTCCTCATGATGCGATGACGAGGTCAATAGCTCTTGATTTTGAGCGCAGGGGCTTCATTGTTTTTGTGACAACAGCATCGGTCTCCGAAGAGCGCCTCATTAAAAATGAAAATAGAGAGGACTTGCTTCCTCTTACCATCGACCTTACAGCGGTAAGTTTATCTCTCATCTTGCACAGTGAATTCTTTATATCTAATATATACACAGACCGATAAGGATCAGAGTGAAGTTCACCCTTCTCTACAGCATATTCATTCCTTGATCACCAAACCACAATCGCCCATTGCCGGGGTCCCTCCTCATCTCTGCCAGCTTAGTGGATTGATCATTGTGCCACAAACATCGTGCCCAAGCGGTCCTATCTCGGCCATTTCAGCGGCGACCTGGACACATACGGTTAGCTCCCGTGTCCTGACGCCAATTTTGACCACTCGCCTTCTTCTGCCCCTCTTGAGCATGAATAAAAACTCATCCTCAATTGTTCTGCTTTCACCATCTATGCAGTCGTCAATTAAAGGGCCATTTGCTGCCCCGGAGGTCACCACCGTTGATGGATTGTCTAGTTTCGCCAAGTGCCTTCGGCAAGAGCTGAGGGTACGACAGGAACAGTCGAGTCCAGTTGAAGTCATTGAGATAAGGCTCGGTAATCTCGATCTCGGGCCACGACAGCAACGAAGCAACAGTGCTCGGACAGGAGGCGAGCTACTGGCATGGAATTCGCAACAACGGGCCTCATACGGAGAGGCATACCTGAACAGTGTTGACAATCAACCTGGGCGATCCGCAAATGGCACAGTCTCCGGGTCAAATCTGCGCGAACTACACTTCGCCATTTTCGATGCACTGCAACCGGCTCAGAAGTCGATATTCGGCTGGACGAAGCGCAAGGCCGAGACTGTATACGTTGGACGAGGGGCTAGGACATATGCTTTCATTGGGAGCACATTCCCATGCGTCCTTAGCACTTGGATGTACGGACTACGAGCAGGTAATAGCTGCAGGCCGCCAGCGCCCAGCGCGACTGAAAACTGAAGAACTCAAAGTCAAACTTGACGAAGCGGGCTGAAAACATCCCCACAACTGTACAATCATTCACATCTCCTATTCCGCGCACCAAATCACATTCCCCAGGCGCACTCTGCTTCTTCTAGCTCTAGCTACTGTATATTAGATATTCTCCTTAAACAGCTCCTCACCCTCTTCATCCTTCGCTTGGTTATTCTGTCTCTTTCTTACTCGTAGATCCTGACACCTCTCTTTCCTTGTCCTCCAGTCTTCATTCAGGGGTAGATAAAGCCTTAAGGGGGGGCTATATATTGCATACACTATAGTATCTGCATCATACTACTATAGGACTAGCGTCTTGGCATTTCTATCATGTCACCTTTATTTTTTTATTTTTTTATTTTTTTTTATTTCTTTTCTGTTGCATTTTATCACACGCTCTAGACATCCAAAGGTTCGCTTTATCCACTTCCTCTCATCCTCAATCATCCTTACTCACTCACACTTTGCCTTCACCCTTGCCCTTACCCTTGCCTTTGCGCTTTTCTTGCGGCATGTGAGGCTGCTCTGGTCACTATAACTGTGCTAATCCTGTGTTTTGAGAACGAGTTGACTCGCGCAGCAAGTCCAAGAAGGCAGCATTGAGGTTTTGTCGTGTCTCAGAGAGGATTTTTCTTCTCGGTCCCTAGTCACGCTTAGTGATTCTTATCCGCCATCTGGTATATTGTGGAGTCCTGTCGTCTGATCCGCTAGGAGCAAATTTTTATTTTTATTTTTTTATTTTTATTTTTTGGACCTCGACGTACGGCATATCTCTAGTCAACGTCAAGAGTCTCCATTATCAATTCTAGTCAGGTCGCCCACGCTCACCAGGAGAGTCGGCAATATACGTGCTACATTTTCTTTGATATCCAAGTCTATTGGGAATCACACTCCGTCTGAAGGACAAAATCTTCGGGAGTCAGTCTTCAAAAACGAAGTCTGTTTTTGTGTTATAGCTGCATCTTGGTAGTTTGCCATCAATAGCTTAGAGGCGACGCATGTGTGGATTGACGCATGCCATTGATTTCGTTCTCCAGCTGCTCTTTTTGAGATAGGCTTCGTGCTCTTCATATCTGCGAGTCTTGAACAAAGCTCGGATTTATTTCGCTCTGTGGACAAAGACTTGTCAAGTCTTTGTGCTTGTGCTCTCTCCCTTTGCTCCTAGACTTGTCACAATCAAAAGACCGCTCTTCTCAGACAACCACATCTGAAAAACATGGATACTCCTACGCAGCAAACACCACGACCCCGATCGTCCCTCTTGAGGGACCCAACTTCATCGGCATTGAGCTCAAGCGTTCTTAATTCGACCCCCTCGACTGCGCGACCCGCCAAATCCATACTCAAGAACTCGTTCTCAAGATCGACACCGACTACGGAGTCTCCCTCTATCATGTCACGAAAACGCAAGCGAGCATCAGACAAAACTTCATGGTCATCATCTGCCGATGAAGACGACGGCGAGGAAGTCGAGGGGACTCAGGAGGAGTCAGATACCACCCCGGTATCGAGCCCCGTGACAAAGTCTGCAAAGAAGCGGAAAGTGACGTGGGAGGACGGTATCCTATCACCATCTCCATCATCTCTCTATCCCAGCTCACCGGTAAAAGAAAAGTCTCTGGCGCTTATCAGGGAGGAAGTCCGGCGTGCCATTTTTAGGCATAAGGAGAGTGGTGATAGTGAGGCATATGATCGCGTGAAGGAGCTTTTCACTATAGATCCCAAGAAATGGGATGAGAACGATGAAGATGCACAGAAACCTCCCACAACAACGACTCTCAAGAACCATTTATTTGGACTGTTAGCAAACGTCGCTGCGTTAGATGGTTCATGCAGTACACTGGTACAGGCCGTGCTAGACAGCGAGTGGCTAGGAAGAGACGATGATTATGTCAAATTGTTTGTTAAATTCTTAGGGACCCTAACTGCTGCTCGGGGTGGTTATCTGAATTCCGTTCTCAAAAAGCTTGCAAGCTCGTTAAAAGAAGGTGAGTTAATTGTCTCTTTCTTTTGAAGTATGTTCGGCTCGCTCATATATCATTTTAGTACCGCACGAAGTTCGTCATTTGCCTGATCATGAATCCGTTAATGTGCGGACCGTCTATTCTCGTGTGCATCTTGGTTTGAGTTATATATTGCAACTTGTTCCATCTGCTACAGGCGCCCTTTCACCAATATTAGCTACTTGCTTCCCACAGGATGTCGAGCCTGTCAAATCGCATATTGCATATACCCTCAATCTCATAAAGATTATTGATTATGCGCCTCAACTTCGTTCGGATACACTAGCACTTATAGTGGAAAGGTTGATCAAGATCGATGTTCAGGTCCAGATAGATATGGATGATTTCGAAGATGACGCCAACGAAGGTGACCTAGATACAGAAGAGGAACGGCCTGGTGATGATGCCAATCAAACACTTCCTACACCTGAGTCGCTAGCATTTTCGGACGAGTCTGACAACGATTCGGACAATGAGTCTATATTGAGTGCAGAAGACCTTGACCCAGAGCTCGCTCGAATTCAGAGAAGCAAGGAATATTACCAGAAGATCGACTACATGATCGACATCCTTTTCTCTTACTACGCTTCTGCTTTCTCCAACGGCGATGAAAAGACTAACGACGATACCCACGATCTATTACTTGCTCATTTCCGAGCTATCATACTTCCAACATACCGTTCCCGATACTCACAATTTCTCCTTTTCCACTTCTCACAATCGAATGCAGTGTTGGTTGATCGCTTCGCCACAGCTTGCATTGAAATAATCATGGACCGAGGCGAGACACCCGTTCTTCGCCAATATGCCGCAGCTTATCTTGCAAGCTTCGTCGCTAGAGGAGCGCATGTCAGCAGCGAAGTTGTACGGGACGTATTTCAACTGCTAGGAGGACATATGCAAATTCTACGAGCGGATTACGAGGCGGCTAATGGCGGCCGATCTGCTGGCCCTGATCTTCGACGTTACGCACCATTTTACGCTATCGCACAGGCCCTGATGTATATCTTTTGCTTCCGATGGAGAGATTTGACAACTGCTGCCATTGATGGAAATATTCCATTGGACACGCTTGAATTGGACGACGTTGTTTTCCCCCCCGAGATCCGGGAATTCATGCATGCTGCGGTTTTCTCAAAATTAAACCCGCTCAAGGTTTGCGCACCTAGTATCGTCACGGAGTTCGCACGACTATCACATCATCTCAACTTCTTATATGTCCATTCCATCATTGAGCGCAACAAACGGATTCACCTTTCACGGACGTCTAATGCGTTCCGTGCCCTCGACTCTAAATTCGCTCAGGCTGAGCGCGAAGAAGGTGGTGAGGCAGAATTCGGCACACAGATGAGCGGCTACTTTCCTTTCGATCCTTATAAGCTGAAAAGGAGCGGACGATGGGTTGATGGCGACTATATAGAATATAAAGGCATTCCGGGTGTTCATGAATCACAGACTGAAACTGAGACAGAAACAGAAACGGAGGCGGAAACAGACACAGAAGCTGAGGCCACTGATGCCGAACCCGAAGCTACTGCAAAGCGTGACGGTCAGACTATGATGAAAAACGAGGAGAAGGAGATTGAGCACATCGCTACGGGGTCGGATACCGACTCGACATCTGATTCTGAGAGTGAAGAGGAGCAAGACTGAATTCCTAAAAGTCCTTCTAGCATCTTTGAGCAAAAGCCTACTCCATATCGTTTTGTTGAGCCTCTCTTAGAAAAGTTTTCATCCTCAAATTATTCATGTAACTATCATTTTTTGAGACATAGAAAGTTATGCATATAATCAAAATCCGAATTTCTTATCAGTTTTCTTTCTTGACTGCTAGTGAGTGAAAACTACATTGTCATGCGTTATCAATTTGTGACTCATAAACACAGAATGGAAACATCAAAAAAGAAGAAAGCATGCATGGTACTCCGTATATGTCTGACAAAAACTGATATGGATACATATGATGGGCATGCTGGGTGTGAGAGATTCTACAGACGAGTGAAACAAAAATATATGTAAGTAATGGGTATAACGAGATTAAAAAGCAAACCCAGCGCCATGCGAAGTCGGAAGATGCTTTGCGAATATGAGATTGATGCCGCAAGACAC
Source organism: Ascosphaera apis ARSEF 7405 (assembly GCA_001636715.1). Lineage (NCBI taxonomy): Eukaryota > Fungi > Ascomycota > Eurotiomycetes > Onygenales > Ascosphaeraceae > Ascosphaera > Ascosphaera apis. The sequence goes on along the minus strand of AZGZ01000025.1, from coordinate 126,076 downwards.
GAGACACAAGAAGTAGGAAAGTAACATGCGTCTTTTAAGAGAATTGCCGAGTCAATGTCAGGCTCACTCATCTGACTCTAGAAGCCTGCGCATCTCGTAGCAGGCATCCTCGTAGATGATATCAATTTGTTGCTTATCCCTGAATGGGTTCACGCTCTTATCCCATGCGTGCGTTGTTCGTTCCATCATCATAGAACGGACTTGCTTTCCTGTCTTCTGTAGCTTGTGCACAAGCTCCTGGGCTTCAAGGAAGAGCATGTCCCATTGACAGATGTACATAAAGATGTGGTCTGGTAGGGATTCGCGTATGAATTGCTCTGATGCACGTCCCGGAGATGCAAAGGGCGAATATCTGTCTGAAATGACAGGCGCATAACTTTCGTCGAAGAGGTTTGTGAGGAAAGGTGCCAAAGTTTTATCCGGATTTTCGGAGCGTACTCTGCGAAGTGAGCGTGGCAGCACGAAATCGAGTAATGGATACCACGAGAATATTCCCACGATGCGTAACCTCGAATTTGGAGAGCGAGCGTCTCTCAGGGGTAGATTGTTAGGGTCATGCGGAGAGAACTGCGACGGCAGACTCAGATAACTTCCATTTTCGTGATCGACGGGATAAACTTGGGCTTGTGAAATAGTGAGCTCGCGATGCAAATCATGGTCATGCTTCAGCCCACTCTTTGGTGATTGGAAGGGATCCGATGGATCTGATGAATTACCGTCTTCATTGGATTGCTCAGGTACAGTAGGAGGTAATTGAGCTTCAACATTTGAAAGATCGTGGTTGGGAGAATAGCCAGCGCTGGACTCTGGAGAGGAACTGCTTGACGGAGATTGGCTATTGAAATAACTTGCGCCTGTTGTTTGAGGCCTGGTTCGTGGTTTGTGCAAGTCGATAAGTGACATGTTACTTGCACGACCATAGCGCAAGCGGTACGGCACGGTGAAGACAAGATTGCCTCCGGAAGAGAACCCGGTCAGGACAACGCGGGTGATATCAAGTGAGAGCTCATCTGCCTTCGATTCAAGATATAAAAGTGCATCGACACCGTCATCGACGGCGGTAGGGAATGGATGTTCAGGAGCTAGGCGGTAATCGACACTAACGACGACGGCGTTCGTTGTCTCTACAACCTTGAGGATCCACACATAATCATCAGTAGCTTTCCCCAGAGTGAAGCCACCGCCGTGGAAGTTGACGACGACGGGATATCGCTTTCCCAGACGACGCTCTTTGTGATAGTTTTCTGGGACGAAGAAGTTCAAGGTGATCTTTTCGTTCGGGCCAATAGCAGTGGTAGGTGAGATTGTGCGACGGAATGAGGGTTTTGTAGCGAGAATATGAGGGAAACCGTGAAAGAACATGCCAATTCGCATGAGGACTCTCATGGTGACCGCTTTGACGTATAGCCAAGTGCGGCCATTGCCAGAGGCAGAGGAGCTTGACTGGTCCATGGCAGGCGTAGCAAACTCATGTAGCAGCAGTAGCAAAGGAAGTATCCAGCCGAAAAAAGAGGTAAGTAATAAGAGATAGCGGCTATTCAACTGTACGGAGTAAGTACAGGTAAATGGAGTGGTAAGGCGAGGTGAGACAGCGGTCGGTTGTGCAACAGGTTGAAATCCGATTGAGCCGGCGACACGGCGGATGTTAGTTCTCAAAAGAGAAGAAGTTCGTGCAAGCAGAAAGCAGAAAACATAAGTAAGTAGAATCTCTCACAGCCAGGGCCTGTGAAGCGTCAGGCAGACATTGTGGCAACGCTGAAGTTTAGCTCAGGGTGCAACCATGGAGTCCGGTGAGGGGGTATCAGCGAAGTATAGCGCATGTAGGCCGAATGTGACCGGATGCAGTGCCCAAGCCTGAACCTGCTGTTCCAGGGGACAAGAACTTGCAAAGACCTGGCCAAGGCCCCAAGTTCTGGAGAAGACAAAGAGAAGCCTGGCTGCCTCTGCTTGGATTCTGTCTGAATGTTGGCTGAAGGGACGGACGGAAGAAGAAGCACAAATCGTGAACTTATGGAATGGATCTGGAATCTCCATCACCACAAGCACCAGCACCACTACCACCACCACGACGTGGGGTAGATGACCAACTTCTACCAGAAAATCCCAATTAGCCGTGCTGCCGCGCACCTATACAGTCAATGTACAGTATGTAATGGACGTGCTAGATCGCCGCAATCCTACGCTAGATTCTAGCGCTGAGCTGGACTGGGACTTCCAACTGCAAGACGCTTTCAAAAGATGCTTTGAAAAACGGCTTCTCACAAGCCCCCCAAGTGTCTAGCATCAAAATTAACTGGAAGAACAGCTGTTGCAGGTTGACTGGCTGTGATTATCAAAAGATGTAATAATCAAAGTGTTCTTATAAGCAGTTCGACTGAATTGATCGGCCAGTGACTTGTGCAGTACAAGCGACATTACAAGTAAGAATCTACAGTATACATACGTATACTTCGCTTCCATTCACATACTCCACGACGAGACAGCTCATGATCGCCTCTAGGCCGTCCAGATCGTCTAAAGCTTCCTTTCTGTAATTACTTCATCATAAAATTATCAAAGCACTGGAAGAAAAAGAAACAAACAGGAAAGGGAAAAAAAAGGTTAAGTCAAGCACGAGCCTCTCTTTTTATCCGGCTGAAGAACGCCCTACCCGTGTGGATACAGGATGATCGGCCGGTGCTGTTGTACGTACTGTGATGAGTGTGCTTTGATATAATTGCATTGGAATGGGATCTCACCTCCAGGATTTATGACGACAGCGATGATGCAGTCTATCAGGTTCTTCAGATAGCAATCTCTCCCCTCGCATCACAAGCCACGCTATTTCCTCAGCCAGCTGTGAATCCTCACTTGACATACAAGAGATTGTTCTCGCTGTCGTCGCGCGCGGAAGCCGGCTGATATCATGTCATCGGAAGCACGGCGAATGCCATGCAAATCAGTGGAACGACTGCGAAAGCGCGGGAGATGGGAGGCGAGGGAGGGAAAAATGGCAGACGCCATCCTGCTTCTGGTTCCTTGTGCTGTCTTTCTGTCTTTCTAGCACACTGAGTTTGTTTGCCATGGATCATCGTCCCGTCTATGCCATCAATCGGCGCCTTCCCTGCGGATGGCCCTGGAAACCTAGGGCTTTCATCACGAGCAGACACTTAAAAACCATCGCTGGGTCGTCAAGCCGAAGTCCAGGAGCCGGAGACTCGCTTTTGTTTTACTTCTTGATGACTGCATGCTGTGTCTTCGTGTGCCAATTCCTCACCCGTGCCTGTGTTGAACCCCTGTCAATCCTCCCCAAGTGCAACCAAGTGCAACAACCGGGTGCAACTGATATTCTCTCGTCCCGGACCCCAGGCTGATAAAGTGCCGTCGTGCGCGAGAGCTCGTGTCTCTCGTCCCTTCTCCCAACCAAGGGAACAGCCAGTGATCCTATCCCAATTACAGTAACAGGCCCGTGATTATATATCAGAAGCCTGCCATTCTCTACTTGTTGAGTCTCATTGCGACGTTCTGGCACCCTTTCCGGTGTGCCGAGTCCCACCTGTGCCGTTCTTTCCAGGCCCGCCTTGCCATTGAAGTCATCGCAAAGCAAAAGGAATAGGAAAAGCGTTACGGATCTTTATATACGAACCCATTGAATTTCCTTGTTTCGTTATCGCTGGCTTTAAGCGCTTCTCACTTTTTTTTTTTTTTTTTTTTTTTTCTCTTTGCTCGGTTCTTGTTCTTATATAACTTTGTTCTCATACTTCTGATACCCCCTCTCCCCGGTGCCTTGCGCATTTCTGTCTCCTATACCTTTTACACGACGCCTTGCGAGTTTCGAGCGGGTGAGTAACATTTTGGCGGTTCTTTCTCTCTCCCCCCCCCATCAGCCTGGTCCTTCTGCTTGTGATTTCTTCACAGTTCGACTGCTCTCTATTCCCGCACGTCAGTTTTTCTTTGCTTTTTTCTTCTGCTTTTTTTGCAAGGGTCGTGCTGCCGATCATCTCGGTATGCGCTCTAGCGCCAGGTGGTATGACGTATTTATACGCCTTTGCGCGCTGTCTTTCAATCTTTCAGGCCCGCTGGAGGCGCATTGCGTTCGAGAACATCATGGTTGGCTGATTACGGATTACTGACAACTGTGATAAGACTTTGCTTATAGATCACGAGGAGCTTGCTGCAGGTAACTGTTGTTTTTACTCTCTATCGAGTCTCAAAACAATCATCCAATTCTCGTCGGCCGCAAACGACCCGAAACCCCGTTGCAGCGAACCAAGCGGAGGTTTGCGCGATAATCACATCTATATAAACCAATCGCTAAATACTTCTCCCGAAGAAAAGAAACCGAGAAAGAAACACACTGGTTTAGCGTCAAAGTACTGGACTCTTTGAAACCACCACAATGTCGCTGAAGCAAGTTTTCACAAGGTTTACGCACTCCCCGCGTAGCTCGATCGACGAGAAACGAGGTGGCTCTCCCCGAAGGAGCAATGCTGATATCTGGAGCGAGAAGGAACATGTCTACTCTTCAGATGATGGCACTGATGAACAAGATTGGGAAAGCAGAAACTCCAAGAAGAAGGCCAAGCGGAAGAGTATGCTAGGACAGGTTTCAAGGTCAAGTGAAGATGTTGAGGATGAGAAAACACCTGAAGCCGAGCTCCGCAAGAGGGAGCAGTTGGAAGAGGCTGCTAAGGAGGAAACCAATGAAATGAAGGCCAATTACGGCGAACTTCCTATGATGCAATCCACCAATCGCTCTGGAGAGAAGCTTACGCATTTCGATGCCATCACAGAAGATATGGTCGGCCAGGAGATCGTCTTCCGTGCCCGTATCCACAACATCAGACGGATGGGTGCAAGACTCGTGTTCTTGTTGTTTAGACAACAGACTACAACGATTCAGGGTGTTCTACATGATAAGCCCCACAAGATTTCCACCGTCATGGTTCATTGGGCAGAGCATCTCCCGTTAGGGTCTATCGTCAAGGTCCGCGCAACCATCCGCGAAGCTGCCGTTCCCGTCAAAAAGACAGACTTCCATACTATTGAGCTGAATATCGACGCTATTCATCTCATCGCCAGGCGAGAGGAGCACGTTCCTTTCACCATCTACGAAGCTGACCTTGTCGCCCCAGACGAGGAAGAACCCGAGGGGATCCGGCGAAGCCATGTCCCCGATCGAACTCGTCTTGCGAATCGCATCATTGATCTACGAACGCAGGTTGGCCAAGCCATCTTCCGGCTTCAGTCCGGTATTGGAAAGACTTTCCGTGCTGCTCTAGATGACAAGGGGTTCCTGGAGATCCACACCCCGAAGCTGCAAGGTTCTGCTACAGAGTCCGGCGCAAGCGTCTTCAAAGTCAACTACTTTGGTCGCGATGCATTCCTAGCACAAAGTCCACAGCTGGCGAAACAAATGGCAATCGCTGCTGATTTTGAGCGAGTTTATGAAGTTGGTGCTGTGTTCAGAGCCGAAAACTCAAACACTCATAGACATTTGACAGAGTATACGGGTCTGGATATTGAAATGGCAATTGAGGAGCACTATCATGAGATGATGGAGATCATTGACTTCACAATCAAGAGTGTTTTCAAGACCCTTTATGTCCGTTATAAGAAGGAGATCGAAGTTCTCAAGGAGCAATTCCCTTGCTCGGACCTGGTCTGGAAGGAGGAAACACCGGTGATCAAATTCGCAGATGCCATCAAAATGCTAAACGAATCTGGCTGGAGACAGGATAATGGTGAGCCACTCTCTGAGACAGAAGATTTCGGTACAAGAGATGAGATTAGATTGGGCGAACTAGTTAAGGAAAAGTTCGGAACAGACTACTACATCGTGGACCAGTTCCCGGCTGCCGCCAGACCATTCTACACCATGCCTTCTCCTCATGATAGCCGCTTTACCAACTCATTCGATATTTTCGTGCGTGGACAGGAGATTGTCACAGGTGGACAACGTATCCACGACGCTAAAATGCTCGAACAGAGAATGAGGGATGCCGAGATCAACCCAGCGAATATGGATGATTACATGAAGGGCTTCCAATGGGGCGCACCTCCACATGCTGGAGCCGGCATTGGGTTGGAAAGAATGCTTATGCTTATGTTCAAATTGGGCAACATCCGTCTTGCATCTTTGTTCTATCGTGATCCCAAAAGCTTTCCCGCACAACCTCACGCTCTCGTGCTTCGCCACCCCAAGTCTTCAACACTCAATCCCCCATGGACATCCGATGGCATTCCAAAGTCACAGGATGGCCATGAACACAAACTCCAGCCTCTTGAGGAGCTCATCGCAAACTACGGTGATGCAACATCTACCTCATGGTATGATGATCGTTACAAAATCTGGCGTGATGCCGTTACTGGTGCGGCTGTTGCCTACGTACCAAGCGGTAACCACGCTGTTATCACTGGTGACCCTCTTTGCGACCCCAGTCAATTCACTAGAATTACTTCTCTCTTCCTTAAGTGGCTCAAGACAGAGGTCAAGCTGAAGCCAATTTGGATTTTATGTTCCCATGAGATGGAACGGGTCCTAGGTGAAGGCCATGGCTGGAGAACTTTGTCATGCGTGGCCGATGAGAGGGTCGATCCTACACGCAACCAGCTTGCCACAGATACGGAAATTGGCAAGAAGATTCGACACGCTGAGGGCGAGGAGGTCAAGATCTTCAGCATTCCGAATGACAAGCCTATCCCTGAGGATATCAAAGCCAAGATTGACAAGCGTTGCCAGGATTGGCTCTCTAACCGTAAGGGAAAGCAAATCCATCTGTCAGACATCACGCCATGGCGCGATCAACGCCATCGCCAGTACTTCTATGCAGTTGATAAGGAAGGTACTGTCTGCGCCCTTGTTGTTCTTGCCGAACTTTCTCCTCGTTACGGAATGCAGGTGAAGTATAGTTTCGATTTCCCAGGCGCGCCGAACGGAACTATTGAGTATATCACTACTCATGCTATTCAGACCGCCGGTAAGAACGGGGTCACTAGCCTCACATTCGGTGCAGGTGCGACTACACATCTCCTTGCTGGTCACAATATGTCTGGCGCCAAGGTCAAGGTTCTGCAAAAATCCTATGACGCAATCGCCAGGCAGTTCCGCCTTACCAAGAAGACGGAATTCAGAGCAAAGCTAGGTGCTGTAGAGGTACCACTGTATATTGCATACCCCAAGAAGGGTCTTGGAACGAGGGGTATCAAGGCACTCATGGATTTCCTTCAGGATTGAGTCAATTCTGGTCTGAAGTTGTTTTGAACATTTGGTTGCATTGGTGGCATACTTTATCTCGATTGCCTTTATTAGTGTTACTGTTTTATTCTTTAATTCTTGAAGGTTGTTTCGCATCATTTGGAGAGCTCCGTCACTTGTTTGACATATTCATGCTTGGAGTTAGGATGGTTGAGTCTCTGTGTTTCACAGGTTTCATCATACCGATAGTTCATACTCATCATCGCAATATATTCGTTGATCAAAAGAAACATACCGTACACATTGTGATACAACATCCCAGTTTCCTTTTGTTTTATGTTATCTGTCAGTGTAGCTAGCGCTCGACGGGAGCATCAATGTGCAACCTCTGATATCTACTGTTTATCAATATTGCAAAGTGCCTTTAAACTTTGTAGTATGCCCATGTAAAGCTTTGGATCAATGCTAGAAATGTTGTCATTGTATTGAATGAAAAAGGGTTGAAACCGCTCCTTCCTTTATGAAAGACCGACGTTAAGCAAGCATATCAATTGACAACAGATGGTGGTGATGCTATCGACCTACGTATATCCATGTAGTACGGCTTCGATCCTTATTATATACGTGGCTGCTGTCAAGAAATGACTGTATCCTTGCCTCCATTCGACCTATTCTTACATATATCAAATTCCTCCTCATCCTGTGCTTTTGTCCTGTGTGTGATTGGCATCACCGTATTGGTTTGGTAAACCTGATCAAAACCCTTGAAACATGCTATCACCGGAATCATACCTCCACGACGAGCAGGTTTGGCCGTTGCAGTTCGATAGGAATGGCTGTAGCATGCCACCTATCCGTATATACCACAATGGGCCTCGCCGCATTGGAGATTACCATTATCGAGTTACTCAATACCCGCTGACCCCTGCCATGATGCTACCACCTTCAAGTCCTTTATATCAGACAGTCAGCCAAGCCGCGAGACTTGCCATGAACATTCTGAGTTCCGATCCAGGAATTCAAGCACTTTCGTCTCTGGCAAGAGCACTATATGCTCTAAGCCCAGAAGATGTCAGGGTCATCGACCCCAGAGCCGTCGAATGTGAATGCTGCGCCAGATTGGCCCCAGAAACTCTTTCAACATCCATTGTGCATAATAACCTTCGGCAGGTGGGGGTACAGAATGCCCAGCAGATGCCATGTGCCCCTGAGTTGACCGTACCCATGGACGAAGTGTGCCACTCATGGTTTGAACAAGGTGGCCAGAGGGCACCAGAGACATGGGATCGACGAGCTGCAAAGCAGTATGTTGCACTCATATCAGCAGAATGGCCTGATGTGCTGATTGACGAAACATTGCAATGGCCGACAAACTTCGCCAACGTCGAACGACGTCCATGGGGAAAAGTAGACCATGATGACTCCGGCTTCATGCCCCACAAGTTTCTTGTGAGCTTGAACGCGCCGGTGAGTGATTCCACCCGTTACTTGTCATTCAATTGAGCAGGACTGACTTCCACCAAAGCGCATACACTCAATGCATGAGTGTGGTCCTGAAGATATGTGTCGCTATATGTTTCAACTCGTGGTCACTATGGTGCATGAAGTAGGGGGACATTTGTTTGTCACGTACCTCACCAGGGGCCGTGCACACACACCACGCGCTATGAGGCATCCCAATTATTTCCCGACAATCTATGAAAGAGCTCCTGAGTCAGGCCGATTCCTAGAGCTAGCGCTTTTTGGAGGAGCATTGGTCTTTGCCGGCGACGGTAGCACTCGGTTCCAACAGGTACGCCCACCCCGATAGTACCCCCCCTCCAGCTGGCCCCTTTCCCCTGAGTTGCGACTCACAAGCGGTCAGAGCTAACAGTCACGGTAACATCATTGCAGAGTGGTATCCCATATCTCGTTGCTCCTGATGGACTGGCAAGACGAGTCGATCAGATAGCATTGTGTAAGACGATCACTGGATGTAAGTGGGAACACCTGCCACAATCTCACCTCTGGCTTGTCTGATCTGCGAAATGGTTCCCGTTTGTGGCTAACAGAGACTTCTCAGCACTCTCATTTCCTCTTGTGACCGAAGGACCGGAATTAGAGTATTATCGCCTGCCGCTTCTTTGCGGAGTGGACCCAGCTCTCGAGGAAAATATTGCGCACCAGGAAAGCGAGTATATGTCGAGTAAATCTCAGAATCATGTCGAGACCCTGAGTCCGTATTCAGTGTGAGGGGCAGGGGCCACGGTAAATAGTATGTAGGGCTGCAAGGACAGGACACTTGAGCCCAGAGATTGCTTTTCTACATCTCATCATTCGATCCAGCAATGTTTGGCATAGTTTTGCGATCCCCAATGAAGCTTTTCTTTATCAACCAGGATTGAGATATCAGACAATGCTATCTATCTATTGTAGAAGCTCGTGCTTGCATCGTGAAGTTCAATTCGCCAGAAGACAAGCCATGCATAGCAGATTTTCACATGCAAGTAGAAAAGGGCGTGCTCGTGGGGAGCGGGCAGGCGGGAGAGCGACGCGAGCCATCGCCGTCCTTTTGGAAAGTTGGCGAAGCCAAGAAGATTGGGCGAGGTTTGCCGTTTGATTGCCAGGAAGAAAGGCCTACCCAGGTGCCTTAACATTAATTTCCCTGGGCTGCAGAAGCGTAAAAGCAGGGCCGGCTAAAAGATATGCTTCCACGGTAGCAAGATAGCCAGGCGCTGCGACAGTAAGCGAAAACGTGGGACAATGGCGAACGTTGATTCGGGGGAAACGCAGTCAGCCAGTCCTGAGTATCCTGGGGACTACGATTGCAACGATAGAGCAGGATGACGATGAAAGAATTCCAGCCAAAAGACGTTGAACCCGTTCATTAGCATCGGACTAGAGTGACACGAGACCTGAAGCCATCAAAACTGAGGTTGGATCAATGCGATGTCTCTCCTCCATAGCTTTCTTTTCTCGCCCAGGCCGCACAGAAACTGATCATAGGAATTGATCAATTCCAGATATCCATATCAAACACAAAGTGCTGTGGCTTGATTATAGACACCAAATTCGTATGTATAATCACCACGTCGTCCTCATCAAGTGGTCTCCGTACACAAGGACGCTGGACGCGGCCGATTGAGCAGCCACCGTATGGCCATCTAACGGGCTGTGTGGTGTGCGGCGCGTAGCATCAGTGGAGACAGGCAGTCGATTCGGACTCGTCTCGCATCTCATTGCCTTTCTGGCATTATCTCAACTTGAGAGACGGGCTTGCAACCAAACGATAGTCCTCTGTCCCCAAAAAATCCTCCGCAATTGAACTTATCTGCTTTCGCCGTGATTGTGGCACGACGACATGGCGCCGAGCAAGGCCCACCAAAGCAAAAGGCAGAAGCAGAGGCAGAGGCAGCAATGGGGAGAGATCTAAAAACTGCCCGCCCCGTATATGGTGCACCGGCCCTTCGACCATGACTTACATATTCATCTATCAGTGCTTGAACGGGTCCCGAGATGATGGTTTCGATTGTCCCGTCGTATTTGGTAGAGGGTTCATGGAGGAGGAAAAATCTCCTCGGCCAGACCATGAGGAGTGGATGAAGTCAAGACCTCTCAACCCAGGGAAGAATCATATTTAATTCCGAATAGTCTGTTCATCAAGCTTCAAGATCTCAATCTTCACTCCTTTTTATACTCTTGGTCCTCCGTCATCATGGTCTCTTGTGCCAGTGTTTGCCGTCTTCGTTCCAGACATTCGTTTATATACCGCTGAAGAAGTGAGTTTGAGCGTGACTGTGACCGTGAGAGTGCCTTGATATAGATTTGAGATTCGGTTTCTCATAGATATACGGAGGATACGCCATATCATCGCCATCACCGTCATCATCATCATCATTACGGAGCCCTCTCATTCTTATTTTTTTTTCCTTTTCGTTCTTGGACAGCTTCTGTGTGTACAACTAGATATACGGTCTCTGCCACGGGGTCCCTTTTCTTGCTGTGCTGCAGACCACTGCCACACTGCTATTTGAGCCAACGTCCGCTTGGCTATCTGCCTCAGTGTCTGCTCGCTCTCGTTTGTTCTTTTGAAGCAGCAAAGAAGAACGAAAGGATAGAAGTTCAGGTGGTGCACGGCCTTCGTCTGTCATCTGCTCTACTCTAGTTTTACTTTTATTCTCTCGTTGCTATATGCTACACCGACAGGCATCGCCGTCTGTCTCTTGATCTGGTTCCGGGTGCCCTCCTTATCAGGATTTGCGGGTATCCCGTATCAAACCACCATCAAGAAGTCTTCAACGGCGCAATTCAACAGGCCAGCGCAAAGACAAAGAGTCCATCTTGATCAGAAAAAGCAATGGCTCTGACTCCAGACCATGGCGGGGAGGCTTCTATTTTCCAGACCACATGGCCTGAAGACGAGTTTTCGAATTTTATCGACTTTGATCTTACTCTGAATGATACGGCGATAAGCCTTGGTACACCGACACATGGTGGAGAGGACGGTCAGAATGCTACTGCTGAAGCGCTACCCTATGACGACGTAATGCAGGACGTCTATAACGGCTCTCACCATCATGATCAGCCCCAGCAACAGCAACAGCAGCCGCATCACCATCATATTCCACGACAGGAATCGTCTGGTGGCAATGCGCTAGACGTGGGAAACCATGCTACTGCACCTACGTCCGCGCCTATATCTGCACCATCTCAATCAGCACTTCACCATCAGCGTCATCCGCCGCCACAACAACAGCAGCAGCAACAGGCAAAAGATATAGGGTCTATGTCCTTCTCATATACTTCACATCATGGACATCAGCTAGTACAAGGCCAGTCAATTCCGCCGACGCCCACCAGTGCAGAGATGCACCACGGTTTGGGGGTTACACAGCGCTACGAACCCCAGCAGTTCATATCCCAGGGCGCTCCAGATGAAATGGTATGCAACATGGTTCTGTCATCACATGCGAAGATATAATCCCCCCTTTTCTGTTCTTCTTTCTATACTTTTTTTCCTTGAGTCCACTCCTGACATACTCTTTCCCCTCCCCTGTGACAGGCCGCATTCACACCTCTCATCTCTCCGGACATGACTCCGTTAGAACAACAGTTCCGGATGATGCCTGAGTACTCATTGCCTTCACAGTACTTCACCCCACTGACATCACCTGCAATTGAGGCCATGAATATGCCCCAATCGATGCTACAGTCTCTTACGCAGGGGTACGATGCATCTTCCATCGCGATGGGGAAACAGTCAAGCCAGGACCAGATGTATGTTTTTCAGGGGGACCATCATGCCACCACCAGCAATCAACAAATGACTATACAAAACCATCAGCATCATGGAAACCAGCAGTTCGCCGCATCTGGCAGCGATGCATCTGCGTCTGTTATGCCGGGCCAAGTCGATACGGATGTGAGCATGGGTAATACGATTGTGACGGGAACAACGCCATCGACTACAGCCTTTCAGCATCCCCAGGGACCGCAACAGGCGTATCCAAAGAACCGACCTTCTATGCGCACAACAGCAGGTGTGAACAGAGTCCGTCAGTCACCGTCGATCCTCGCGCAGAAGCGAAAAGTTGGAGAGCCGGAGCAACAACCACATACAATACCGGAGCAGGGTGAAGCGCAGAACTTTGAGTCGCTAATGCCACCACCTGCGCTCCCAGGACCATCAAGACGTACGTCAATTGTGAACGATATTTCGAATCATGGTCAGAACATCATTGTGCCTACTACTTCGGCCAATACCGCTGCCGCTTCTGCTTCTGCTGCCGCAGCGGCAGCTGCTACGCCCGCGACGTTAATGAAATTGGCGCGGAGGAGATCATCAGCTATGTCGGATGACACAATAAGGAATTCAAACCATACGACACCCCATATGCAGTTCCAACAAGCAGAAGAGCAAGCTGCAGCCCAGCCAATGGAAGATATCCAACTCCCGCAACAAGCAATCCCTATCACCGCACCAACATCATATTCTTCAACGCTTCAACATTCCACAAGCGCAGAACAGAGTCCAAGTCAACATAGCAGTGGGAGTGGCAGCCACAATAACAGCACAAATATATCACCAAGAACCTCGCGAGCACTCAAGCCACAACCAGCAGCAACTGAAGGAGCATCATCATCATCATCATCAACAGCGGCGAAAACCGTTAAACGTGCGGGATCGGGGAACAGCTTGAGGAAAAATGGATCATCAGCATCTCCATCTATAGCACCGAAACGAAAACAAAGCGCCCGCTCATTGTCGGTATTGACGCCAAAGATAGCACCCATGCCCAGTTCCGGAGCAGTGACAGGAGGTGCCGGGCCAAGTCCGGCAATCAGGCCGAAACTGAGTCCCTGCATCCCCGCAAACGGCGGAGGAGTAGGAGGAGGGACGGGCAGCGGCAGCGGAAGCGGTAGCGGTAGCGGCGTGGGGATATCGGCGCATTACGATCTAGCATCTAAATCAAACTACCAGAGGATTCTGGACGGAACTCTGTTACCAGGAGTGTCTTATCCGGAAACACTGACGGAGAATCTCAGTTCAAAACGCAAAAACCATAAGCTTGCAGAACAGGGGAGACGGAACCGGATCAATGCAGCGTTGAAGGAGATGGAATCATTGATACCAGCGGAGTTTGCGCATGAATTTTCACAGAAGAAGAAGGCGAAGGAGGGGAAAGAGGAAGATGTTTGTGGGGGGACGGCAACGATAGCAGCAGCAGCAGCAGCAGCAGAAAGCCCACCTTCAGCTACAGGCAGTACAAGTACAGCTACGGCGAAAGCAAACCAAGTGACAAGCAAGGCGAGTACAGTTGAGATGGCTATAGTGTATATTAAGGCACTGCAGGAAGAGCTGCGGGCAGTCAAGCAGCAGCAGCAACAACAACAACAGCAACAAAACTCGCCCGAGAAGACAGAACAGGAAGAAGGAAGCAGTCCAAGAGAAGATTAGACAGAATAACCGATAGCTGATACATAGTCGACGATGTACTGTATAAAAAAATGAAAGAAACGGCGGCATCTGCATATCTAAGCTTATTTTATTTCCCTTTCTCCCTCTTCCTTCAGGTCTTATACATAGCAAGTCCCTGCAGGATCTAGTATTTTCTAGCAAGAGAAGCTCAGCCACCCACACAAGAACATGCAAATCGCCGTTGGAAAGCAGATCTCACAGGCGTCTTTTCTGGTTTCTCTTTTATTTTTTATTTTATTTTCTTTAATCTTAGGTAAACTAGTTGGCGGTAGGTACAGTTATACAAAACAGGTGGGAATCGCCCCATGGAGCAATCAAAGG
>AZGZ01000025.1:80470-97072 GCA_001636715.1 Ascosphaera apis ARSEF 7405 | reverse complement strand
AGGACGAAGATAAGGAGGAAGTTGGAGACGAGAGCAGGGTCGAGGACCAGACCAAGACCAAGAGTACAGCAAAAGAAGACGTCCCCTCATCAATACAAAAGAGGAAGTGATATGTCGCAGCATATAGATTGAACATGGACTACTCTGTTACATAGGATATGATCGGCACACTACATAGTACTTTTTTTAGGATATTCGCTGCACCGATGTTCTGATGCATATAACTTTTTCATTTTCCTTTTCAATAGAACAACAACGGTGCATCCTCTATGCAACCGAAGGCTGAAAGAACAGGAGAAGTCCCCCGTACCTTATATATGGACCGGGTAGTTAGTACCTGGTACACCAGTACGGATACAAGAACAGTATTCCAGTGGGAGTAAATATATGCAAAGGCCCAGCACATTGCAGCCGCTGCGGAGATCGTGAATGTTCTTGTCTTCCCTGATGCCTGTTCCCCTGCTGTTCCCTGTTTCCAGTGCCTTTTCCGCCGCGCTCTATTGCAACCAGCAAAAACCGCAACTTGTCCTGTGATCTACTGTTTATACTTTCCTTGACAGACCACTCGCGCTGTCCATCGTCCTCCCACCAATTTACCCGGTGCTACCACGACGAGATCGCCTCTCGCATGTTGCTTCTCGCGGCCTGCTGTGATTGGTAGTGGGTGCTGGAGCCGTTGGTGGAAAAAATGCAGGGCACGACTCCTCATGAAGCCGCAATCCCGCTCGACCAAATGAGGATGAAGAATCGTCATGTTATGACAGAGCAGCAGACCCTCTCGATTGGGGTATGATCTGACCGCCCGCTTCAGCAGCGTCCGTCTGGTGACGATGTGTCCCCTCGGTCGCCCCTGGTCATCCTTCACCCCCAGTGAGCTACCAATAAGCCAGTGGTACACGCTGCAGATGAGCCCTCCGGGTAAAGTTATAGGAACCCGGACTCCACCACGGCCAAACCCATGGCCACTAACCCTCTCAGTGGAAAAAATCCGGGGAAAAAGAGACGTCGATGGAAGCAGCCGCAGCCAACGATTGGATCTGTCATCTTTAAGCATAACGGACTTTTGCCAGGAATGGCTGTGGCCGTGTGGAACCCGCATGCACGCTGAAGCAGGGCCCCATAAATATCTCAAGGGAAATTTTTTCTATTTGTTTTACCTTCCTTTGCCCTCCTTGGGTCTTCCTTTTTTGCCGGTAAAAGTCGCAAGGTTGACTGCTATTTTACACGTCCAGGTGGAGGATAGCTAGGCCTGAGGAGACAGCTCGTGAACAGATCGTCCACGAATTGGCTGATTATACGGACTGACTTGAGATCCAGTTTTGGCTGGCCTGGTCTGGATAAGAGCTTCGTTCTTGCTCGTCGTACTTATATTCGTTGAGGGGTCTCACTTTCTGATTCTTCGTCCATCCTTTTGTTCTCTTTCATCTACCCTGAACATCATTTCCATAGCATTTTTGTCTTCTCTAATACGACTTCTCGTCTTTTCGTTTGCATTCAACTATTTTATAATATACATAATACACTCATAATGTCGGCGGCAGGCCCTCTATACCTAGGTTTCGACCTTTCCACACAGCAGCTCAAGGGTGTCGTTGTGACATCCAACCTCAAGGTTGAGTATGTTGCCAAGTTTGATTTCGATGCCGATAACAAGGGTTACAACGTCACCAAGGGCGTTATCACCAACGATGCGGAGCACGAGGTTTTCGCTCCTGTCACCATGTGGATGCAGGCCCTCGATAGCGTTCTCGCTCAATTGAAGGAGCAGGGGCTCGATTTCAACAGACTCGTTGGTATCTCTGGTGCTGGTCAGCAGCACGGCAGCGTCTACTGGAACCATGACGCAGAGACAATCTTGAAGACTTTGGATGCGAAGAAGACCCTTGAGGAGCAGATTGCTAAGGCCCTTTCGCATCCTTTCGCTCCTAACTGGCAGGATGCCTCTACTCCCTTCGAGTGCGAGAAGTTCGATGCTTGCTTGGGCGGTCCTGAGGCTTTGGCTCAGTCTACTGGTTCGAAGGCCCATCATGTGAGTTCAATTCAGTATTATCACGAGAGAGCGTTGGAAGTTAAAGAGACGAGACGAGCAGTTGGCTGACTTTTTTGAACAGAGATTCACTGGCCCTCAAATCATGCGTTTCCACGGGAAGTATCCTGAGAAGTACTTGAACACTTCTCGCATCTCTCTCGTGTCCTCCTTCCTCGCCTCCATCTTCTTGGGTGCAATTGCCCCCATGGATATCTCCGATGTCTGCGGTATGGACCTTTGGGATATCCCCAACCAGTGCTGGAATGAGAAGCTGCTTGCCCTTGCGGCTGGCCACCATGGTCTTGACGATCTCAAGGCTAAGCTTGGCGAGGTCCCCTTGGACGGTGGTGCTCATCTCGGCAAGGTGCATTCCTACTTCGTTGAGAAGTACGGGTTCAACCCCGACTGCATTGTTACCCCCTTCACCGGTGACAACCCAGCGACAATCTGCGCTTTGCCCCTCCGTCCCCTTGACGTCATGGTCTCCCTCGGTACCTCCACCACTTTCCTCATGTCTACCCCTGAGTACAGGCCTGACCCGTCCACTCACTTCTTCAACCACCCAACTACCCCTGGACTTTACATGTTCATGCTTTGCTACAAGAACGGTGCCCTCTCGCGTGAGCACATTCGTGATGCCATCAATGCAAAGGAGCCCGTCGCTGACGGTGCCTCCCCATGGTCCAATTATGACAAGCACGTCCTTGCTGCTCCGGTTTGTGGCCAGAAGAATGAGACCGACCCCATCAAGTTGGGACTCTACTTCGACAGGCACGAGATTGTGCCTTCGCTCCGTGCCGGCCAGTGGCACTTCAACTATGACGCTTCCAAGGACACCATCACCGAGACCATGGAGGGCTGGAACACACCCTTCGACGATGCCCGTGCCATTGTCGAGTCTCAGATGCTTTCTTGCCGCCTTAGGTCTCGTGCTTTGGTTCATTCTCCAAGCGAGGGCGTTCCTCCTCAGGCTCTCCGCGTGTACCTCGTCGGCGGTGGCTCTCGCAACAAGGCTATCGCCAAGGTTGCTGGCCAGGTTCTCGGTGGTGTCGAGGGCGTTTATAAGTTGGATATTGGCGAGAACGCATGTGCTCTCGGTGCTGCTTACAAGGCTGTCTGGGCCATTGAGCGCAAGCCCGGCGAGGCGTTCCACGACCTCATCGGCCCGCGCTGGAGAGAGGAGGAGTTCATTCAGCCCTATGCCGAGGGCTACCAGAAGGGTGTCTTCGAGAAGTACGATGTTGCGCTCAAGGGCTTCGAGATGATGGAGAAGGAGCTTCTACGAAGACACGCTGAGGTCAAGAGAAGAGAGGCAGAGGAGCGGGAGAGATTGGCCAAGGCCAAGAACGCTTGAAGACGTTCATGAAACTTGCATGATAGACTGACAAGCACTCCTGGCGAGACTGTCCCTTTTACATCCACTTGAAAATCCTTCCTGCGTTGACGTTGAGCGTGCGATCTGCGATCCATTTCATATTTCCTGCTAGCATGCTGTCTGTTCATTAATCTGTTTGACATGTCTTCGTTTGCATATGGCACATAATACTCAGCCGCATTAGTTGTAATCAAAATCAATGACTCTTACATAGTACTATTGATCCATCAATCTACAGTATTCTACTGATACATAGAATCAGCCATCAAACCGTGATGATTGCCATACTTACATATCGCACCTCCCCAGAGCAGCACCATCACCGCTAAGCTGTGTATACTGTGCATACTGGAGTGTAAGCCTATAGAACAGTCACAGGTAACAGGGCTCACAGACTGCAATGACCCACACCCACCTATAGCATGTACCTGTGGAAAGACGGCATTACGATATTTGTGCATCATCTGAAGGGTTTGCTCCATTTATTCAATTTTTTAAATCCTCCTTGAATTTTTTACTTCTTTTTATCTTTTTATCTTTTTATTTTTTTTTTTTTTTTTAATTTTTTTTTTTTCTTCTTCTCGTCGCTCTCCGTTCTGCTGCGTCCGAAAATTCCCCCTCTACGTCCCTCACTTAAAGCCTGTAAGCCTGGCTGCACAATCTCTAACATCAGCAATTCAGCAGCTTTCAGTGATTCTTTTGTTTACGGGCTTTAATACTGCTGCTTGTGCTCGTGTGCGTGTTTTGTTTTTCTCTTCTCCCTCTTCTTAATTCACTTTCTCCGTGTATAAGTGTGAGCGCGTGTGCGGTGTGTGTGTGTGTGTGTGCGCTCGCAACCGGGAGACAGTCCCATCTTCATATATATCAAGCTTGAATTGAAGACGCAGAACTCCTTTCGCAAGCAATCTTCGCTTTAATATTTGCACGGTATATACATATAGATATATAAGTCTTGCCTAATTGCCGTGTCGGCTGGCCGCGCCCAAGATGGAGGCTCAGGTATGTTGTTTGAATCTTTCTTTGTTCTACATAGCTACTGCGCGAACGAGGGGACGAGGACGATGATGACGACTTGGATGGTGAGGAGGTATTTGATATACTGTCCATTCGTCGTTGTCGTCGTTGCGGTCACCGTTGCCTTTGTGTGGTTTTGCGTCAGGCTTTTCTTCTGCGGCGACCACTGTCTTTTGAGTCGGTATCAGAGCTAATCGGTCATCTTCAGATTCTCAACGCCATCGACATCGCATCAAACAGCTCCGGTCGTTCTGATGCAGCGCTCCAGGCACAGGCTCTTGCATTCATCAATCAACTACGCTCTGATCCCTCTGCTTGGCCTGCTTGTTTATCGATCTTCACACGACAACCTGCACCCCCGGACGTGGTGCGTATCGTTACATTAGAGGTCATTGCCAATGCGACTCAATCCGGTTTCGTTGATGCGCAAGGATTACTCTTTGTCAAGGACACATTATTCAGCTATGTTCAAAGTCACTACGGCCCAGAAGCTACTGTCCCCGCATCGGATGAAGCTGGGGGTATTCAAAACAAGATCGCTCAAGTAATGACCTACCTTTTCTGTGGGCTATATGGCAATGGCTGGGAGTCATTCTTCGACGACATCATGCGCTTGTCATATACAAGCCCTCAGAGCTCGGTACCCGATCATCTACCGGGCATCATTTTCTATCTGCGTGTTGTCAACTCCGTTCATGAGGAAATTGGAGACGTGCTTGTTTCCAGGTCACGCGCGGACCAGGAAAAGGCAAACACACTGAAGGATCTGGTCAGAGAACGGGATGTACAGAAGATAGTCCATTCGTGGCAGGAGATCTTAGCAAAATGGCAAGGCGACGACAATGCGGTTGCCGAAATGTGTTTAAGAGCAATTGGCAGCTGGGTCAGTTGGATAGACATATCTCTCATCGTCAACCAGCCTATGCTCGATCTGCTTTTCAGGCAGCTTTCTCAAGCGCAGGACCCGAACCGTGGAGGACGTGAGAAAGTCCGGGATGTCGCCATCGACGTCTTCACCGAAATTGTGTCGAAGAAAATGAAACCTTCCGACAAAATCGATATGATCATATTTTTGAATCTGGAAACTATCATCTCACAGCTCACTGCCAGCCCGCCTCTGAGTGAGTACCGGTTCTCCTCAAACTACGACACCGATCTTGCAGAGACCGTCGCACGACTCGTGAACATGACTATGTTAGATATCGTCAAGGCCTTGGAGACTGAAAATATAGATGCCGCTACCCGTGAAAAGGCGGAGATCTTGCTTCAGTCATTCTTACCACACTGCCTTCGCTACCTTTCCGATGAATACGACGAAATATGTTCGACCGTCATCCCATCGGTCTCAGACCTTCTCACTTACTTCCGCAAATCAGCTCAAAAGAACCCAGCCGCAGCTGATCATCAAGCACCGATGCTACTCCCTATCCTCAAAGCCGTCATCGCAAAGATGCGGTACGATGAAACCTCTTCTTGGGGCGAAGAGGATGAACAAACGGATGAAGCAGAGTTCTTGGAATTGCGAAAAAGACTCAACATTTTACAGCAAACAATCGCTACAACGAATCAGCAATTATACATGGACGCTGTGACGGAGGTGGTTCGGACCACGTTCGAGAATATTAGACAGCCAAACTCGCGCCTCAATTGGCGTGATCTTGATCTAGCCCTGCATGAAATGTTCTTGTTCGGAGACCATGCCTCGCGGTCTGGTAGTCTGTTTACCAAAGGCAAGCCAAACAATGCGGCTGCTGAAAGGCTGGTGGAGATGATGGCAGCCATGGTCGAATCTGATATCCGCTCGTTTTCACACCCGGCCACGCAATTGCAGTTCATGGAAATTTGCGTGCGTTATGGCTCTTTCTTTGAACACCACCCTCAATTCATACCCTCTGTCCTAGAAAGTTTTATCCAACTTGTTCACCATCCCATGATAAAGGTCAAAACACGATCCTGGTATCTGTTCTATCGCTATATCAAGCTTTTGAGGAACCGAATAGATAATGTTGCAGAAACGATTGTCACGGCATTAAGTGATCTTCTAGTAATTCAGGCTGATACCTCCTCGGAAAATTCTGACGGTGATGACATGTCTTCTGAAGATCATGAGGGTTCCGCTGATGCTATATTCAATCAGCAACTCTATCTATTCGAGGCTGTCGGGGCCATCTGCTCCGCCTCTACAGTGCCTATGGACAAGCAAGTCCTCTATTTCCAAACTATCATGAGCCCCCTTTTCGCTGATATGGAGCGAAATCTAGCAGCAGCTAAATCCCATGATGAGAGAGCGTTGCAGTTCATCCACCATGATATCATGGCACTCGGAACATTGGCGAAGGGATCCTCGGACTGGATGCCTGGTGCGTCTGTTGGCGGTGGCTCCAGTTCTGGCACGCCCCCTGCTCCAGAGTTGTCAGAAGTGTTCGGACAAGTTTCAGAAGCTACATTAGTCGCCCTCGAGTCTCTGAACTTTTCCTTCGAGATTCGAGCGGCTGCTCGTGCCACATTCTCGAGGCTGATTGGTGTCAGGGGCGCCCATATTCTTCCTCAGCTACCTCGGTGGATCGACGGTCTTATACCACAGACATCAACAAAGGACGAGATGGCACTGTTCCTTCGACTGCAGGATCAAGTCATTTTTGGATTCAAATCTGAGATTTCTGGCATTCTTGATTCTCTTCTTACCCCCTTTCTACATCGCGTCTTCGCTGGCTTATCTGAGCCAGTCACTGGTACAGATGATGAAATTCAACTTGCAGAACTCAAAAGAGAGTATCTTAACTTCCTTCTTATTATTCTCAACAATGACCTTTCCGCTGTCATTGTCAGCGAGAAGAACCAACCCATCTTCGAAGCTGTTATAGAGACCGTCGAGCACTTTGCTAAGGACGCAGATGACTTGCCTACGTCCAAAATGGCGTTTTCTGTACTTTCGCGCATGTCTGCACTATGGGGTGGGGCTGATATTGCTCCTCCTCCAAACAGCACTGCGCCAATCAACTCTACACAGATTGCCATTCCTGGATTCCAGCGTTTTATGATCACCCGCTTCTCTCCCCTTTGCTGGTCCCTCCCCATGACTCCTTCTTTCAATGCGAAGGATGCTCAATCAAAACAGGCCCTTGCTGAGGCTTCCAACCTACAGAAAACTATATATACAAAAACCGGGCAGGAATATCTCGAATACTTGTCGACGGGGGAATTGCCTTCCATAGGCATGGGAGAAGAACTGGTGAACGAGTATCTATCAGCGCTCGCAACTCTGGACTTCAAAGGTTTCAAAGTTTTCTTCCAGGTATGTCATCTACCACTTTATCTTATGCTCCACCATTGATCACTATCTAACCCTTACTTTCCAGTCTTTTATTCAACGATTGAGCGCATGATACCACAATGATGTTACTTTGGCCTCGACCAATCCTTCAATGTCAATAATGTCCCAACCCCAATTTTGCAGCGAAAGTACTTTCATTGATAGTCTGTCATCATTTACCTTAAGGTTAACATCATAGAGAATTGACTTTTGCATCGAACTTGCATCCATCCATCTGTATCACCCATTCATAGCTCTAGAGATATCATGTTGCGCTCTGGCAATCCTTCTTCATTCTTGTCCACATCTATGGTAAATATGCTTTCTGGTAACATGTCAGCGTAACATATGTATCAGTGACAGCAACCCTGGCCATGTCCTTCTGATTTATCATCATTTCTGCGCAGTTTAGCAGGTGTGGGCTCGGTTGACACTCTTCAATGATGACAAGTCTGTTATGCGAAGAGGTATTTGGCTGCATGTTCAATATGGTCATCTGCGAACGTAGCCATTGTGTAATAGCTATGATCGTAGCCAGGTTGGTGACGGATGGTCAATGCCGTGTCAAGATTAGCTTCACACGCAGCTTTGACTAGATTTTCAGGCAGCAATTGACCATCATGATAGAATTTGTCCGCGGTACCCTATATGTATCAGTGTCAGTAAGTCCTTCAATATCATTACGTATGGATATATAACTTACAATATCGATGAGTATATCGAGGGGGCCTTTCCATTTCTTGATCAAATGAGTCGCGTCATTCTCGGCCCATTTTTCCTTGTTGTCTTCACCAAAATACCCAGAAAAAGCCTTTTGACCCCAAGGACAGTTGCTGGGGTTGGCAATGGGGGCGAATGCGGAAACAGACTTATACTTCCCCGGATTTTTCAAAAACTATGTTGATGGATGATGTTAGCAGGCCGCTGCTGCTTCATGGACGTGATCATACTGATTCTTGGCTTACCAATGTCAAGGCACCGTGGCCGCCCATGCTATGACCTGAGATGCTGACTCTTTCAGGATCGAGCTGAGTGAAAGAGGAGAAAAGCACTTTTGGTAGTTCCTCCGTTATATATGTGTACATTTTATAGCCCTTGTCATATGGCGATTTTGTAGCATCGACATAGAACCCGGCGCCCGTGCCAAAGTCCCACGCATCATCCTCACCCTGGATACCCAATCCTCCTGAGATACACTGGTCAGCAGCTGTTTCCGAGAACAAAATGTCTAGAAGAGCAAGGACATAGCTCACTCGGGCTGGTGTCGGGGTAAACGATTGCAATTTCTCTCTTGCTTGCCCCATGCTGGAAGAAGCCCTTCTCAGAACAGTTGTCGGGACTGCATGTCAATCCGGACAGCCAAAGGAATACCGGGAGTTTTCTCGACGGATCTGCTTGGTGTGGAAGAAACAGATTGAACTTCATATCACACCCCGTAGACACAGCTTTGTGTGTGAGCTTCAGCAGCTTGCCGCCAAATGAGGCGATTTCGGCTGTGGTTGTAACCGACATGATGACGATGGACTGTATTAGACAATGTCTGATATCTGGTCAAGCTTGAAGATGAGATCGCCGTCATATATTATAGCATCCAAGAGCGTCCAGTACTCCTAGCGAAGAGACAATTGATGTTGAAGGCCGTCGAGGGAAGAACGTCGTGCGGGGCATGCCGTGGAAGGGACTCGGAGTAGGTTCACAGCACTACATACTGATATGTACTGAGCGCCCCACAGGGCTACAGCTTATCGGTGACGACAGCCGAGCCTCAGCCCTGGGTTAATTGCGCTAGGGATGGAAGTAAAAGGGGGAGATGCGCCAAATGATCGACACAGTATCAAAATGGCAATGGATGCACAGAACTATTGTGGTATCTACAGTACATGGACTCAAACAATCGCGGTATAACAAACAAATGGAAAGCAGAATGTATCGTGGATAGACGCCTTGACTCCTGAAATGCAATTGAGCAGTCTGATGCTCCTTCATTTGAGAAACATCGGGATGCCATAAACAACGGGTGCGGCTCCATTGAGATATTTGAATATGCACGAATCCCTTGATTGTGATATGGCACTATCGATGCCAATGGGACTCTCCTCTTCCCTTTTTCGTGGCTCCATAGCCTCTTGTTCTTTTTGTGCCCTTGATCGGGGCAGGTATCTCGTTGACGGAATCAATCCCCACTTCTCAAGGGCAGCTTTTGTGAACCGATCTATATCTTTGTCTGTCACATCCCACAAAGTAGCTACCAGCGCCCCAGCTCCAGCATGCATATAATTCAATGGTGTACCATATGGCTCAAATTCATGTGCCTCTGTGAGGACACCACTGCTACATCCCATCAGAAACGTGACTGCACACTGGTCGAGCCGTCTTATGGTGCGGCCACGGATGTACTGGGCTCCACTTCCATGGCCAAAGTAGAGGACAACCTCGTTGCTTTCGAGAGCATGTTGAAACTCTTCTTCGCTTGGGCTTCTCCCAACTATGCCAGACCATCCTGGCATGGACGAAAACACGGGCTGAAATTTAGCCTGTGTGGACTTTAAGTCACCGCCAGGGTTGAGGATATAAGACACGCTGTCCCGTCCAACCTTTGCCCCGTTCTCATGATGCCTTGATAAGCGCTCATTAACACACTGCAGTGATGGCACCCTGGTAACCGCTGCTCCTTTTAAGAACCCCAAGGACTCCCAGGGAAACAAGTGGAGTTCCTTGTCAAGAACTAGTATGATATGTTCGTCTCGCTGCCTGTTCTTTCTTGTATTTGCCTCCGTGTATGCCTTGATAGCATCTATGACCTCAACAGTCATCTGGTCAAAATCGATCTCGTCATAGGCATTTCTTTCGCCGTGGAACTGTAATATATCCACTACAAAATATAGCAAGTCCATGACAAGTTCTTCGGGGTCGTCTTCGGTGTCAAGTTTGTCCAATTTCACGAAAAGATCAAGGACCGCGGAATTGATCTTCAATTGTGCATGCTTCTGCTTACCACGCTGGCGACGGGATGGAAGATGTTTGCTCAAAAGCTTGTCGAAAGTACAACAAAATGTATCAAAAAGTTCGTCGTCGCGTGACTTGGGGAAAAACACTCCACGAAATCCACCGAACCAGAGTGTCTCTATGTTCTTGAGGAAGTCTTTGAGGCGGCTATCTAGAAGTTCGCGATTGGCCCACCACTTTTTCTTGTCCTCACGGTCACCATTGCGAGCGCGCGTGTCGTGAGCGCTGCGGTTCGCATCTTGAATGATTTCTGTAATTTCTGCCTTTCCTTGAGCAAAGCCAAACGTGTCCTCTTCATCGGCGTCTTCCGCATTGCCACGCTTCAGGGGAAGACGTAAGACAAAGACCTCTTCATTAAACTGAAGCCTGGTGATGATCATCTCACTTTGGTCGGCATTCAGCGTAAGGGAGACAATGTTCCAATTGACCGGCAGCCTCTCGATACATTGCCCCAGTATGTCCTCGTCAGAGATACTGAGACACTTTGGCTGCTGCGCCATAGCCGGCCATGCAAGCGGTTCAAAACCACTTGACAACTTTTTGTCTGCAAGAATGAAGGCCGTTTCCTGTGAGAACGGAAGCTTCTTGCCATTTTCTAATAAGACCGGATTAGTGAAGGTGATAAGATGTTTTGGTTTCATGGAGTCACGAAACTTACCAATGATTGATCTCAAGAAGGCTGTCATTGAGAGTTCAGGCGCTGCGGTTGTTGCAGACTCCATCAACTGCACCTGACTCAGAAGGCGTGACAGCTGCAGATTGTCACTTGCGGAACCATGCTGCACGATCTTTTTGGATCCTCCCATAAGTAAATCCTTAGCAGCTGAAAGTAAAGTTGAGTACTCGCCCTGAACAGGCACACGCGCTCTAGCGCGTTGTTGGATAACTGGCGATTTCGTCCTTGCACTTGCTGTTGTACTGCGTGTACGAGTACCGTGAGCTCTTGAAGACCTTCCAGCTTGTGGTGTATGACAAGCTGTTGCGAGTACCGACGGCATAGAGTATGTCGACTCAGACAGGACACAATATACAGCATGCGATGACAATTTATCTGCTGCCCTTACAAGCAAAAGTTTAGCCCGGAGCAGAATGTTGGAGATGTCCTCAGAGTCGTCTTTTGGATATGTTTCAGCAGCATCCAATAATAGGGATGCTTTGTTCGTATTGCGAGATAGCAGCATTGTTTCTGCTTCCTGGCGAAGAAGGTACCCTTGCAGCCGAAGCAGACTTGGTTCAAGAATGCTTTGGTCCTCCGGCCTCACTGTTTTCGAGACGATGCAGTCTTTTGAGTGCGTTCGGTCCAATTCTCCATCTATAGTCAATTCATGCAGCTGTTGACCCAACATCTCAATCGTAGACGATCCTGCTTCTTCACTTGCGTTTGCCAAAAACTGTTCAAAAGCCTTATAAGCTAAATGAAAAGGTATTTGCTCAGTGTCTACTGGCTTCATGACAGCCTTCAGACCTAAGTAACGGCTATAAGAAGCTACAATCTCCCGATTGCCATCGAGGGAGCTGATGCCTTCAAGAGCCGAGTTTGCAAATTTGTTTCCTTTTTCAAAATCTCCAGCAAGCATGTATTGTTCCCCGAGGAAAGCCTTTGCTAATATAACAGAAGCAGTTGACCCAATCCCCAGGGCACACTCATGGGCCTGTTCGGCAAAGTAGATGGTGTCCTGATATAAACCATAATGAGATGACAACCTGCTAAGGTGAAGTAAAGATGAAAAATGAGACAAAAAGTGGTGCCAATATGTGCAACCTTCTCGGTAGAGGGACGATGTCGGGTCTTGCTTTAGACTTAAACGGCTGAGTTTCTCGTCAATAGTATCAGTTTCTAGACTGCAGCTGTTCACAGAATTCTGTCTTTTGGTCCAATGCTGGCCACAGTACCTATCCAGCCTAGCCCAGATCCGATTGCTCATCTTGACCGACAACTTCGCGAAAGAAATCGCGCTCTGCGAATCGCCGGCGTAAAAGGCTAGCCTTGAATGGAGTGTTGCTGCATCAGTGACAAGTCGTTCCAGTATGGTACGTTCGAAGAATGCAGCACCAGATGTGTCCACAACACCCTGATCAAATGTATCTCTGGCGGAAGCCAGATACTCCCATCTAAATCATGTGTCAGCCTCTCATATTCCACTACATTTTAAAGGCGAAGAGAAAAGGAAGCAAAGATGACAAAAATGATACATACGCTTGGTCTAGATTTCTTTCCTCAATTGCCAATGCTGCAAGCGCCAGATACCATGATATCAATGCTGCTGGCCCCATCTCATTCGTTTCAACGAGTGAGCGAGCGTTGGACAGAGCCGCTGCGGCCTGTTTAGCAAGTCCGAGGCGAGTATATTGCAGAACCAACTGGGCAAAGCAGGATAACAATTCTGTAGCATGGTTCCTGCTGACTTCCAAGATACGAATCAACGCAGACAAAGCGGATAGGCGTAGTTTCCAATAACCCCTCATTTCCAAGTAGTTGATAAATGTCTGACATTGCCTGATCCAAGATTCTGGTTCCTCAATTTTAGAAGACACGTCGCTCCATGAGTCACATTCATGAGAAATGGTGACGATGCCCCGAGTCACAGTTTCCAGATTTTCTCTCGACAAATGGCCGAAGCACATTGCGCAAAAGAAGTGGAGGGACGTCAATATGGAAGAACGATAATTTCTGAGCCCCTTATCTTGGCCGTGGTCAGATTCATCCGTCAATATAATCTCGCTCTCTCTAATAACTGCCTTGAAGAGCTCCTCGTCCAATTTACCGGGACTATTCAAGGCAAAGCGGACTGCTTGAAGACAAACACGTGCCCGCCGAATGGGATTATTATTGATGGGGTATAATGTCATCAACGTATGCACGATCACGGAAAGCGCATCCATGTAGTCCTCGTTTGGCTTCGACGTGACAAGTTCAGTAACGGTCAAGAGTTGTGACTCCAAAAGGATCACACGTTGATCCAGACTGAGATCAGTGTCCATCACGAAACTTCGGTTGCCGCTTCTCCAATTGAGTTTCACAAATTGCGACAGTGCGCGATGCAATGTAAAACCACGCCCGTTGCTGTCCTTGAGTATCTTCCCCAAGGGTGCCGATTTCGCATCCTCCGCCGCGTCCAGTAGAGAGCCAGCCTCAATGTACGCTTCTATAGAAGAACGATATGCAGAGATTGCCTGTTCGGTTTTCCCGGTATCGAGATATAAGCTCGCTAACCTTTCCAGTTTATAGCCAAGAAAGCCCTGATATCGTTCTGGCGATGGACATTTCTGCAAAACTTTGGCGCATTGCTGAAGGGCCAATATCTGCTCATCCTTTGTACTGTTCGCGGCCTTTAATTTCAAATATCGAGACCAGTAAAGATTGGATAGTTTGACGAAACCCAATGGCTTTCTTGTCTGTGCATTCTCGTCATGTGTACCTTCAAAGTGGCGAATGAACTCTAGAAAGCATAAACAGTCAGAAAGGCTCGCCAGTACCTCTTCCCAATCGAGAGGCACTTCACCATTAAGAGAAAGCTTTCCTATCGTGATGAGGGACTCGATCGACGAAGAGACTATGCCTCGGAATTTTGTGAATCGGCTGAGAAACAATGCCTGCAATTGAGTATCTGTCCCATCTGGGGCATTTAGAGGTTGGCCAATATAGCGCTTGAGGATTTTGACGAATTGATGAACAAAACTAATCAGAAGTGATGCATCTTTTTTCAGATTTGTGAAGTGATCTCTTTGCCGAGTTCCTCCGAGTATATTCATGATTATCTTCGTCAGTTTTGCTGATTCGATGATTAATTCATCAAGTTCTGTCTGGCTTCCTTTTAAGGACTGGCCCAGACAACCCAAAGCTTCTGAGATTGATTTGGTGATAGCGGACGATCTATCAGCTTTAGTGTCCGCGGAAGTCTCTATATTCAAAAGAGCAATTCGAATATGACAAGTAGCTATTAGCGCAGGATGGCCGACAGGAATCGATGTAAGGCTTCTGTGGTAAAATATATCTGCGTCTTCGAAAGCAGCCGCTACTTGAGATTTCTGGCCGAGTATAGTAAAGACGGTTGAAACTGCACCTGCTCGAGTCGTAGAAGAGAGATGATATCCACCAAGTCTTAAAGTATTCTTCAATCGTACATATGACTGTTTGATAGTTGATAGCCCCTGTTTATGCACCACAGGACACCTCCGAGCAAACAGACCAAAGAATTTGGCCAGCGGTTCCCAAAGATCCTTAACTTCGTCGCATTTGTGGTCCGCAAGAGTCCAAGCTAGAGATCGTATTTCAAGGGATGCAATTTGAAGATCCAATATGTCGACATACTGGGACACTTTCGAATTGGTCAATTTGCCATCACTGTCCTTCGGTGTCAATGATGATAAGGATGCAACAGTGTGTGCAAGGGTCTGTAACTGCTGTATCGCTCTCTCTTTCTGGATAAACCCTTTTCGATGAGCACTCAGAATGACATTGGCTGGACAGTGCTCGTTTGAAGGTACCAGAACAGACGGCATGTTTTTCAAAGCTGTTGGCTGTCTTGCTGCCAGAACCGCTTTGAGCACCTGTTGCTGATATGCCATTACTAGTGCAGAAAGCCCCTCGGTTGCTGGCAATTGATCAAAGACGAGTAATTGTGAGGCCATCCCTTTTGCAATTGTAAAGTGGTTGCCCCGCTCAATGGAGATCTGCTTTCGCTGGGTTGTGCCATCCTTGCGTTGATATTTGGCAATTCTGTCCCTCTGTCTTGCCAATTCATCAAAAGCTGCATCGTGCAATTGTAATGCTGATAGCTTGCCAATCAGGACTGAAAACCCTTGCTCGAGTTGTCGTAGCGAATCGCTGAGCTCTAATTCTCCCCTTTGCTGTTGTATCTCCAGAAGTGCAGTAAGCGAAGTCCTTGCACAATTTGCTACCTGCACAACTCCAGAGGTAGAGTCGTTATCCTTCTCCTCAAGCTTCAGCTGGACGGGATCAGAAGATCTGATATTTCTTGGGGGTGTTCTCCTGTTTGATGATGTGACCTTGAGTGGAGACCGCCCAGGTGACGCTTTTGGTGTCCGCGAGGTTGGTGATTCTGTTCTTCTAAGATGATCCGATATCACTTTCGACGCTAGATTGAAAGTTTCTGTTGCAAGCAGAAGTCTTTCGTTTCGTGATAGCCCAATGGAATTTTCGGCTTCGGGCGTAGAAGATGAATCTGTCGTGAGCTTGTAGGTAGAGCTTTTTGTCTGTCGGGCTGGGTGTGTCGTGCGGCGTTTCGTGTCCTTCGACAAGTCTGCAGGCGAGCTCATAAGTAGCCTGGAGAGGCATAACACAGTGTCGCGGGTGCAATTCTCAGAGGAACGCAAAGCGGCTTTGATGCCAGTGCAGAGCACGTTTGGCGTGGCGGTCGACGGTTGTCTCATGACCGGCGATGGAACGCAATGTCAGAACGTCAAAGGTCTAGGAGTTCAGTGGATACGCTGTCATCGAGATAGCTGGATGATCATCGACATGTTTCCTCGCCTGGTATATCGACAAAATGTCGTTGCTTCTTCATATGTCGTCAAGACTCCCGCCAATTGTTTTGCGATTGGGATGTGATGTTGCGATGCGGCGCCCCATAATGGATTCACCCATGGGTTGTTGCTACGGTGATGTGACACCCGCGGACAGGTACACAAAACACTACATTCATTACGCGTGTGATAACAGGCCAATGCACACACTGTTAACCATAGTACCAAAAAGAGTACTGAAGTAACTCTTCTCAAGAGTTACTTAGGGGGTGTACACTTAAGCGTTATAGGTATTATATCAAAGTGAGAAAATTGTTATGCAGGCGATTTTGGTCATAAAAGGTGATGACTTAGCAAATAGTGGAGACTAGTAGGCCT
>AZGZ01000025.1:43615-80370 GCA_001636715.1 Ascosphaera apis ARSEF 7405 | reverse complement strand
TTAATTCAATACATGACGAAAAACGCCCCATACACAACGCTAGAGCCTCATAAACAACGCCAGTCTCAACTATACAACGCCTCAACCCTCCCACACAATGATCTTAACAGGCTACTCCACTAGACTGCTCTCTGGTGGGTCTATGCATCTCTCAATTCATATCTTTTTCTCACTTTGATATAATATCTATAATGCTTAAGTGTACACCCCCTTAGCTGCACTGGTATATATAGCAGTGGTCTCTGTGGACCACACGCGATAAGGGAAGTCCAAAGCAGAAACAAGAAAGGGTTTTCCACTACAGTCAAACCTCGATAGTGTAAATGTGCAATATGGGTTAAAAGTCAGGAATGGGCTTCTGCTTTCTCTCCCTCATCTCCTGAACCTGCAATCATTGTTCATGACTGAGAATCATCTTGTGTCAGATCTGTATCACCACCTTTACTTTACCCTTCAGATGGCTTCAAAATCTGCAATATCAAATAGGTTTACTCTGAAAACATTATTGTAGTATGGAAGAAGGAAAAGAAAAAATAAAAAAAGAATCACCCCTACCCGGACTCGAACCGAGAATCTTTTGATTGCCCAATTGATCTGAGCTTTTTCATAGTAGAAGTCAAACGCGTTAGCCATTACGCCATAGGGGTTACTGCTGTTCTGGGCACAGCTTATTTGCATACGAGTTATATGTTCTAGTCTGGTCACTTTCTCATGCATTACATCCATTAAATCCATCAATCACATACAGTAAACGCTTCTCAGGGGACTTCAAGATGATTTCCATCTCATTCCTCCACACAGTCTCTCCCAAAGACAAATAGCTTCTCGTGTTGGTGCTCAGCATCCAAGACCAGCACACTTTTGTTTCCCCTGTCCTTCTGTCCTCTCGTCCTTTTGACCGTAGCATAAGTAATGTCTTTTAGTCTTGTTGGTATCATCGCCATTATTATCGTCGTTGTTATCATCATGTTTATTAATTTGGGCGTTCTGTCTGCCAGTTGGTGTATGTGCCACCGTTGAGAGGAATAAGGGGTTCTTACGCGGCCCCAAATTCATTGGGTCCCTATGAGCGTTGGACACACCACCTTTCCTCACGACTCAGCTTTCGGAAAGTCCCATAATATTCATCCTTATTTTCAATGGGAGTCACAACGTGGATTTGGGTTTCTCCTGCGAAGCGGATTCTTTTGTGGCAACTGGAAACATCGCCGTTGGCTGGACTGACTGAATTGACCGAAGGAGTTGAGGATATCCTTGCCACTTTTTTCAAAATTCCGTTGCCTCCTCCACTGGCTTCATACCAAGTCATTGACTGGGGAGGAGCCGTAAGCCCGTATTGATTCATACGTGTATTGTATGTGGTCGGGCTTGCTGGCTGAGGCGGTGCCATTGAAACAATTGAATGGAACACCACAGGCGTTTGCACGATAGGTGTAGTAGATATTGTAAGAGCAGGCCTTGGCTTGTTGGTTGCTGCTGTAATATTCAGAGAAAGCTTTGGTCGGGTGACTGGCGTTGTGCGCATTTTATACAAGAATTGCTCAAAGATGAAGTTGGTCTGGATCTCTAGTAACACTTGTAGGGCACACTTTGTCAATGATAAATGAGAGTCAAAAGTATGTAGGTTTCACCGATTGAGGAAGTATTGGACGTTGCATGGGACAAGAGAGGACAGCCGTTCGTCTTATAAAAGCTCAAATGAGGTCAGTCAACAGCAATGCCTGCTACACACATGTCCTCATGGATTTTGACGGTGAGACCTGTCGATCAAGTTGCTCTTATTGGTTGAAGGAGCCATGCGACCTGAAAACAAAAATAGCTGTGTATACATTTAGAAAAAAGCGGAAGTTCTAATCCCCATCCGTGATCCCTTCATGGATTGAGCCAGAAATGAGGCGGCTGTTGACGACAAGGCAGCTGATGTAATTCAATGAGTGTGAACACCAGAGCCTCCTAATACCAGTGGACGGCTTTGGAAAGACTTCGAGCACTGCGCCCGGTCGTGAAGATCAAAACCGCTGTGCCACGGCCGGTGAGATCGAGTTATGCATCAAATCTTCAAGAATAAAAAGCCCCTGCAGATTCCATACATGCTGCGTCGCCGCCAATAATTGCGTAGACGGGTAGCACAGCCACGAGGAGAAGCATAAATCCGTGAGGTGACGACAAAGATTACCACTGTTACTATAAATGCTTTCGTCCCCATTGAAGCTTTAACCATTGCAATATACCCAAAGAATCATGCGTAATGGCTTTGTAGGACACCTAGCCGTCCTTGCGCGAACATCGTAAATCATCAGCAAAACATCGATGAACAACTGGCGGTGTTTGAGGTGTATCCATGGCAGAACGGATTCCTCCTGTTTTCCGCCAGAGTACCCCAGGCATAAATATCAATACCTCGGCAAGCGGCTTTGGGAGGTAAGGAGGTATCAGATCGCTTTATCCTGGGGAACCAGTTGGCAAAACGGGGGGTTTCCCAAGGTTAACCAGAAGTCCTCGTTTCTTTGACACAATGGAATTTGGCCTTGGCGCTCAAGTTCAACACACGGGGACATGGGTTTGGTAGCGGGACATCACAGCAGCACGCCTTCGGGAGCTGTCGGATCGAAATTCAGTCTTCCAAGGTCATGGCTTTGTTAGTGATTTGAGACGATGTGATAATGGCGCGGTTATCTCTTGTCAATGTTGGGAGTTTGCGATCAAGATAATTTATTTCAACCTTGACCCTGCACCGCTTTCAGCCAGCTGTGCAACCCCGGGCCGTGGGCGATCAGCAGAATGTACCGAGTTTGTCCACACAAGCAACAAGCGTGTCCGTCTCCTACCAGACTCTCGTGGAACTGAGAGCGAGGTACCGGCCCAATTTTGAATGCATCCATTGCCGAAAGTAAGTCAGGAACTCAAGCCGCAGGAGATCCAATCGTCGAACGTCTTCTGCCGAAAGACTAAGGAGAAGCTGATCACAGCGGAGGGGACCCAGGGGTTAAATAATTCGATAAGGGGAGCATACAGAAAACCTTTACGGCACTCTAAAAACTCACAAATGAGGTCGGATTCAATCTTCTCTTGATCGCAAACAAGTGTGGGGAGGTTTCGGCCCCATGCGACCAATCAATCTGCCTGCACATCCACACAGATGTGCGCCACGCAGAACAATGCCGGCGTCGGCGAAGTCGGGGAAAAATTGGCTCGGAAGTCATAGAATCCACTTTAACGGTGTCCTGAGAAGATTTGCCAGACCTCCATGCCTGGGGGACTACATATCCTGTTTCCCGTCTTCAATTCTACCGTCATTGTAGACACGCTTCCTTTACAAACCCCTCTGTGCTGTTTGCATGCCATTTGGTCTCGCAGGTGTAGCCATTGACCGGGTTGTTGCTCGAATAAGTCGCAAAGCTCCGTGTTGAATCACCTTATATACCGCTCCAGTCAACATACAGAAGTCGTCCCCCTTTCGCCCACAACTGGACTAGCCTCGTCACAAATCCTTGTGTCAATCATTGACAATCTTGTTAATTCCACTATGGTTGGCGTAACAGCATTGAGTAGCGAGGTCGATGACTTTCAGAAATATGCGGTGGCCGATCCTAAAACTGGCGAGCTCTATATGAGCGAAACAGAGTTCGTCGAAGCCATTGCACCTGGTGACGAGGACTATGTAAGAAGGGCATCCACAAGGACCTCTGTTGATACCTAGCTAATAGCGTTCATATACAGCATAAAATCCAGCGCGAGCAGTATAGCATTCTATTCCAGGTTGCGGACAAAAGGCGAACAGGGCGGCTCAATCATGATGATTGGTCAGACTTCCAAGATCTCCTCTCAAAACCCGACGCAGAGTATGAGGTTGCGTTCAAACTGTTCGACATCGAGAACAAGGGGAAAGTTAGCGCAGAAACTTTCAAGAAAGTGTACAACCTCCAGAAAAGCGAGAGTTCCATCCCGTTTGACTTCGACTCTGACTGGGCATCCCTCTATATCGGCGGCAAAGACTCCCGTCATGATATGACATATGCACAATTCGCACAAATGCTCAGCGGTCTCCAAGGCGAGCGTGTCCGCCAATTGTTCTATCACCTCGATCAGGATAAGGATGGGTATATTAAACCCGAGGAGTTCAAGCGGATTGTCTATGAAACGGCGCGACATAAGCTCTCAGATTATTTGCTAGAGCATTTGAACTCGCTTGACCAGGTGACACAGGGCAGTAAAATTTCGTATGCTGATGTCAGGGCCTTTGAAAATATTGTGCACGGCATGGACATAATTAGCGGTATCGTGAAGAGTGCTCTTGGAAAGAGTAAGGACGGAAAGATTGGTCGTGCTGAGTTTTTGGATGAGGCCGCCCTGACAACAAGCTATTGCCATATCACACCAATGGAGGTCGATATTCTCTTCCACTTTGCTGGCCTCGGTGTTAATTCCGATCGATTGTCCTCTGAGGACTTTACCAAGGTCATGGACTCCTCGTGGAAATCTGCTCAAGCTGTTGCCCATGAGATCGCAGAGGAAGCCAACCACAAAGTTCAGCATAAGACGAAGAGCTTTCTCTTTGGAATTCTTGAGTCTGTGCATCATTTCGCATTGGGCAGCATAGCAGGTGCATTTGGTGCCTTCATGGTTTACCCCATTGATTTGGTGAAAACTCGCATGCAAAACCAGCGAAGCGTGCGCGTTGGTGAACGAATGTACACCAATTCGATAGACTGTGCAAAGAAAGTCATACGCCATGAAGGTTTCCGCGGTTTGTACTCCGGTGTTTTGCCTCAATTGGTTGGAGTTGCCCCTGAGAAGGCCATCAAATTGACGGTCAACGACTTGGTCAGAAGTTATGCCAAGGACAAGAGAACAGGTGCAATCTCATACCCTTGGGAGCTCCTAGCTGGAGGTATGGCTGGTGGATGTCAAGTAGTAAGTGAATCTCTCACAAATACCATACGGAAAAAATGGAGGACAGAAAAAAAAAGTCGAGCTCACGATGCAGGTGCTGAGTGCTAATTCATCATATACTAGGTTTTCACCAATCCTCTTGAGATTGTCAAGATCCGTCTTCAGGTGCAAGGAGAAGCGATCAGGCACAATCCTGAAGTCCCACGCAGGTCTGCTATGTGGATCGTCAGACATCTGGGTCTGAAAGGCCTATACAAGGGTGCTAGTGCATGCTTGCTTCGTGATGGTAAGGTCTTTCATTCCCTCATAACACGAACGCGGTATTGACATATGAATTTTGAATAGTTCCTTTCTCGGCCATCTATTTCCCCACGTATTCACATCTAAAATCGGACCTCTTTGGTGAAACCACCACTCAGCCGCTTGGTGTGATGCAGCTCCTGACTGCAGGTGCTATCGCTGGCATGCCCGCGGCATACCTCACCACGCCGTGCGATGTCATCAAGACTCGTCTGCAGGTTGAGGCGCGCAAGGGTGAGACCAAGTATACGTCACTTCGCCACTGCGCATCAACTGTGTATAAGGAGGAAGGAATCACCGCCTTCTTTAAGGGTGGCCCTGCGCGTATTCTTCGTTCATCGCCGCAATTCGGATTCACCCTTGCAGCTTACGAGGTTCTACAGAACCTTCTTCCCCTCCCTGAGTCATGGCACGAGAAGTCTGCGGCACCGGTTAAAACGCCAGCTCTGCCATTCCTAAAGTCGCGGAACGCGATGAAGCACATCCTTGACCTGGATGCTGACTTTGGTCGGGTGAAAGCTCCCGGTAGTTGGCCCTCGATTGCCTCTGCATCCCAACAGTAAAGATAGGCTAGCTTATACCCCTGACGTCCAGCCTTTTGTACAGTCGGCTTTTGCTGCTCGTGTGCTCTGTATATTTTCTTCGAGATAATTGGCGATGTTGGTTAATATGATATGCGTGTTTCATGCTTCGAGTGTTGTATGACTGTCATCATTTTCGATCTCTTCGGTCATTCCACTTTCATGTGTCTGCTCAAGTTGTCATCTCGCAACGAGCTATATTGGCTTTGGCTCAATTGCTTGAACCAGTTGACGGGCATTTCTTCCCTGGCATGTACCTATGCATGTACATACTTAGAGTCTTGTTGATTCAATGCCTATTGAACTCTTGCTAGTTCTAAAGAAACGCTCCCTCAAAAAAAACCCAAGCAAGCTTGATCTGAAGGTACGGGCGTAGAGATGTCGCTGACCCCTATCCACAAGGTGAGGTAAATACGTAGTCGCGTTGGAAGAGTGGCGTTGCTTTGGCCATAAAGGAGGGGCGGCAGAGCAGCAGGTTAGACGGTCAAGACCCGCGTCGCGTTTAGTGATCAATTGACTGCTAATGCACATCCAGGCAACCTGTATCACACTGCATCCAGCATTTGGTGTATTTTTGACCAGAAATCGCCTCTAATTGACCCAGCACCGTGGTTTTCTTATCTGGGGTTAACTGGATAAGGCTTCTCCATGTCCTTTCTAAGGCAATTGGGGATCAACCTTAGGGCCCGTCGTTATGCGAATTTTACCTTGGGCAATGCTATGCTAGGGAATGATGCGAGGCGACGCAGCCTTTTGACTCTAGCAATTGAGACTTCCTGGTCCGTAATCCATGCTGCCTGGAGACCCCTGACCTGCGCTTCTTAGCTGACGCGGATAAACGAAAGCGATGATACCGCTGTCGCTTTGTTAGAAAAGCATGATCCCAGTCATGCCTGCAACGGACCGTTGATGTCTCTGCATTTTCATGAGAAGATCACCGCAGACTCAAAAGAGTACCAAGGAATTCATCCTCTTGTTGCTCTTGATTCTCACCAGAGCAGCTTATCAAAATTGATTAACAAGTCTTTACGCTTTCTTCCCAATGCCCCAAATGACTCAGACTTTGCAGGAAGTATCATCCTGCAATCCTCGGACGGAAACCCGATCTGGAGGAGAAAACCCGATTTCATCTCTGTGACCAGAGGACCGGGGATGCGTTCCAACTTGGCGACTGGCCTGGATACCGCTAAGGGTCTTTCTGTGGCATGGCAAATCCCCTTGGTCGGTGTCCACCATATGCAAGGGCATTTACTGACTCCAAGGTTGGAGTCAGCTATGAAGATCAAAACGAACAATGCCTCGCAAAAGATTTCCCCAGAATTTCCCTTTCTATCAATTCTTGTTTCCGGTGGACATACTATGTTGGTCAACTCAAAGTCTCTCGACAAACATACTATATTAGCGGCAACGATTGATATAGCGATGGGTGACGCTATCGATAAAACCGCTAGACTTGTACTACCGCCGTCTCTCTTGGCCTCAACCGAAGCAACGATGTATGGGAAATCAATGGAGGCCTTTGCATTCCCGGGGGGCAAGGATGATCATAGCTTCTACGAGCCTCCGAGCACACGGCATGCAGAGATCGCTAAAAGAAAAAGTGGCGATTATGATTGGGAGTTCAATCTGCCCTTGAGCAATACAAGAAAGTTGGAATTCAGCTTTGCGGGAATCCCGTCCAGAGTAAAGCGTATCTTCAATGAAAGGAAAGCTGCCTTCCCAACCGATGCTACGACCGAGGATATCATGTCATATAATGAGCGAGTCGCACTTGCTCGAATGGTTATGCAAATATGCTTTGAACATCTTGCATCACGTACTGTGATCGCCCTTGATGACCTGAAGGCCCGTGGTGAATGCCCACCCACAACTCTTGTGGTCAGTGGTGGGGTGGCAGCTAATCAATTTTTATGGACCGTTCTGCGGAGGTTCCTTGACGCCCGCGGGTATTCTGATATTGAGCTGATTGCGCCAAAACCTGCCTTATGTACCGACAATGCTGCAATGATCGCGTGGGCTGGCTTAGAGATGTTTGAATCCGGCGTGCAATCTGATTTGAGCTGCCTTGCCTTACGCAAATGGAGTCTTGATCCTGATGCGGAGGATGGAGGTATCATGGGTGTCGGCGGGTGGATCAAATCGTGATGTGTCTGAGATCGACCAAAAGGCGTCACTCAGAATCGCTATTCCTCAAACCACATAATAAGATGGTCCTGGAACAAAATGAAGCTACGAGTTCTTAAAAGACTTCCCGCAAGTTGCGAAGCTTGCTGATGTGCCCTTGACGCCACAACCAATTCATCGCATTGTGGAGCTTACAGCCAGGTGTGGCTGCTCCGTGGTTGCCATGTGCTCTCCAAGGTCTGCGACGACTTCAGCCGGAGAATAGGAAGCGCCACAAATGGTTTTGTAATGCACGATCACGACAGCTCCCGCTTTCTCATCCGAGCTATCTGGAATGATTTGCGTTCCGTTACGATGAAAAGAACCACTAGTGGATGAATATCAAGATGTTTTGGCGTTAAAAATCCGCCTATCAAAACGGCTACCTTACATTGAGGGTGATTGTTCTTCTCAAATAAAGGAGGAAAAGGGTAAGGAAAAGGGGGCTACTCCAGTACGATAGGAGTTTTGCTTCAGCGACGAAAGACAAAGCCACTTTTTGGTTTAATAGAGCAATCATAGGAAGCCAAGTGAGATAAATCACAAAGAGGCATCAAAAAAGGATGAAGTACTTCACGATATATACAGGGCAGCCATTTTATACCATCAACAGAACGGAGGCATGGAAACACGAGAAAATGCAAGGGCAACATCAAAACACACGGAACCTGCCTACATAGGCCTGTCCTGTTGGAGAGCGAAGACTTGCTTGCGCAGTTCCATGAAAAAGTCCTTGCCATTTGCCATGCAGTTCGCTAGAAATAAACGTCAGTACATTAGTCAAGAAAGGGGTTTAAGAATTGCTCAATTGACCATACCTCTCGAGCCCCATGGGTTTCCTTTCGTGCTAGGAGTAAGTGGAGTCCTGTACAGGGAAACAGATCCTATAGGAACCATTGTTAGCAAAAGACAGGAGATCAAGACAGTTGACGTTACGAGAGCATACCGCTATTGTTGAAAGCTAGGCCGACACAATTCACAGAGTTAGCGATATCCATGATACATATGCTGCTTTGGATCACAATGATCGGCGTTAATTCATACCTTGCTTGAGCACATTTCTAGCCTCAGCAGCATTGAAGTTCCTCACAGGGACATGGTGCTCCTGGAAATGGGAACCATGGCTCCCTGGCTTCCAACTATGATGCTGCTGCTGTTGATGATGGTGATGATGGTGCTGATAATGATGATGAGGAGGGGCAAGAGGCGGAGGACGATGATGATGGTGATGATTCCCCTGGCCCATCAGCTGCTGATGATAACTGCCTTGCGAGCGAGGCATATGGCGATCATGCCCCTGACTGGCATCGCCACCACTGATATCAGCTGGAATATGGTTGACGCCAGATCGGTCACGAGAGAGGCCTCCGCCCTGGTGCCGAGGACCCCTGGGCCGAGAAGGATCGTAGCCGCCGCGCCCTCCACCACGCCATCTGGTGGAAGAGCAAAGTGGAAGTCAGTATGGAGATCCAGGTATACCAACGAAGAAACAATGCACTAGAAACTGATCTAACGTGCACGAAGAAAGAAATGCAATTGGTGACAAGTCGTAGCTCATTCGCAACAATCGACAAAAAATCAAGCTCACCGATCACTTGGTACGCCGCTCATCATGACATTGTGGGGAGCTGAACCAAAGAGCTGTTGCGAGGTCATCGGGTGATTTTTATTTTTGTTTTTCTTTTCCTATTCGTTTTCTTATGCTGTGTTTGATTATTATTTTTTGAGTGATTCTTATTCCTTTTTCCTGCTAATTCATGGGGGAATATCTGCTCCTTTTCTTATATCTGCCAGGGCACCAAACCGTGGAGCAGACCCAACCAATGCAGACCAGGGCAAATCAGGACCGAGCAGAGACGGGCAGCACTGGGCAACAGTGGGCAGCAGTAGGCAACAAATTATCAGTGGAGAGAGCCACCCAGGGCAGCGCAGGGCAGCGCAGGGCAGCGCAGGGACTCAACGGTGAGCCTGAAGTACAGTATACCTGGCCAATACCGAGTGAACGGCAACGGAACAGCGCAGGATGGATGAACTCAATTCATTCATGTACTGTACGGATGCAGCAAAAGAGTCCATATAGATAATTTAGCAATGCCTAACCAACTAACTCCAACAACGACAGCAGCCTCCAAGCTCCCCATCACCTCACGTTCATCCGCATCCAGACATTATACTGTAATTCGCTCTTTGCTGATGTCTGTTCGCTGGTTTGTGCACCGTGCACTGTACAGTATGATCGTATACAAGGGGTAAAAGAGAGAAGAGAGAGAGCGAATTAGCCGCGCGCTTAACCTGAATAACCGCGGCCCTCGCGGCAAGGAATATCTTCCTCAGACGGGCTTATTACGATTGAGCGTGTTTGGGTGGTGGAGGAGAGACATCAACTGGCATCACTGAACTCACCTATGGGCAAATATACCCGCCAAACAGCAGCAAAGCAACCATGACATGACGTGAAGGAAATCTGCTTCCTTGACAGCTTGATTGAGGAAGACGCCAGCCAAATGCTCGTGTGCTTTTTACTCGGTTTGTGCTCGCATATATATTGTTCGCATCCCCTGCTTGGACGCCGCCCGCATTGGTGCCAGTGACGACGAAGCCCCGAACACAAGAGCTCTTCAAGGGTACTCCAGCTGGGAATCAGAGAAAGGAAGACCGAAAAGGGAGACTTCATTGGCCTATGAATATAATCCAGTAGCTACACACACACTCTCTCTCTCGATTCTCGCACTTATACACGCTCACAATGTCGCTCAAGCACTCGAAGACAAGGTCTGCTGCTCAGTCATCCTTCTTTCAGACCTCGGGCATTACCTTCGAACAACCAAATATTCGGGCCCCTGCGCCCAAACGCCGCAAATACGCAGCAAGAGAGTCAGATATCGCTAGCATTGAACCCGCCATTGTTGCTGCTACCGCACCTGCAAGTACAGCTGCAAGTGGAAGTGCAAATGCAAATGCAAATGGAATTGGTAGTGGGAATGGAAATGGAAATGGACATGGACATGCGTCTTCAATTTATACAAGTACGCGTTCGCGCTCGCAACTGCAAGCTCCCGATACCCCTGCTGCACCTGTCGCCAGCCCTGCCCGGTCTCTAAGAACAAGGACTGCTACTGGTACTGCTACTCCAACCGCTACTGCATCGACATCGGCGCGTCGTGGAAGGGGTATGCACAACAGTCGACGATATACATCTGCCGGTGCTGCTGCGTTGGCCGTGAGTCAAGGGGACGGTTACAAGCCGCGGGAAGAGAGGGGCTGGGAAGAATTTCACCCGGATCTCGATATAGACTCTAAAATCGCTGTTTTCAGTGCTGAAGAGGTGGATGGTACTGGAAGATCTGCTCTGGATGAAGATGAACAACGTGAAGACCTCTCCGCAGACAACTATTCCTCCAGAGCCACGGGCTCTCCTGCTTTGAGGCGGAGTGGGCGAAAGCGCTGGTACTATCAGGAACCGAAGGAGGTCCCCGCTCCTATACCTATAGTACCAGATACAACCTCAGCTACAAACCCCAAATTGACTCTCCCGAAGCCGCAATTTACTCGCAAGGACCCATTCGAAGCATTTGAATCAGACCGTGCTGGCCAACAGAACTATGTGGACCGTACAATGGCCAGTGTAGGCTATCAAGAAAGCGACCTTTTTATCAGGAACGCCAGGGGCTATATCCGCATGGCTGAAGGTGCAGCAGAGGAGGACTTTGACCTCGACACGAGTGCCTCTGATGGCAATCCCAATGCGGCTATAGGAGGTGCTGGGGTGGGGAGGGTGGAGTACGACATGGATGAACAAGACGAGAAGTGGCTTGAGGAATATAACCAGCAACGGAGAGCTGAGCAGTATGAGCCCATAAAACCCGCCATCTTCGAGATCACCATGACAAAAATAGAAAAGGAGTGGTACGCCCTTGAGAAACGCATACCAAAACCAAATCCCAAGCCACCACAGACTCAACGACCTCGGTCAAGTTCTGCTGCTGCAGTGAATGGAGAGCATGAAGGTGCAGAAGAGCCAGACACGAAATGTGCTGTGTGTGATGATGGCGACTGTGAGAACGCAAATGCCATTGTCTTCTGTGATGGCTGCGATCTCGCTGTTCACCAAGAGTGCTATGGTGTCCCATTCATTCCAGAGGGTCAGTGGCTCTGCAGAAAATGTCAACTTATGGGTCCTGGCTCTCCGTGCTGTTCTTTCTGTCCAAACACCGAAGGTGCTTTCAAACAAACGAACACTTCAAAGTGGGCCCATTTACTGTGTGCAATATGGATTCCTGAAGTGTCACTGGGAAACCCATCGTTGATGGAACCCATAATAGATGTGGAAAAGATTCCAAGGGGACGATGGAAATTGACTTGCTACATCTGCCGACAGAAAATGGGTGCATGCATACAGTGTGCGAATAAGAATTGTTTTGTTGCTTTCCATGTTACCTGCGCAAGACGGGCTCAACTATACACGAAGATGAAGATCAATCCTGGCGCGCCTGCTGTTACTGACTCGCAGGGACTGAAAGCATTCTGCGACAAGCATGTTCCAGACGAATGGCGTGAAGAGCATGACACCGACAATGCCATCACTGAAGCTATGGAGTATTACCGTGTGACCATGTCAGGGCGAAAGTGGCCAGACAGCCAAGCCGTTGCCCTATCTATAGGGCCTTCTTCAGATGAGGAGTACGACCCTCCAGATAATGCGCAGCAGGTGGCGCAGGCGTCACGGTTAACCTTAACCGTTGGCGGAAATAAGAGAAAACGTACAATGCCCAGGACCGTGTGGAAACTGCCGTCAGGTGCTCCTGTGATTCCGCAGGTCATACTTAACAGCCTGATCGTTGCACTGGGGAGATTTACCGTTCGTCAGAGACGGCAATATGCTGAAGATGCCTGCAAATACTGGACGCTGAAGCGTGAAGCACGTCGCGGAGCTGCACTGCTCAAGAGGCTTCAATTGCAGCTCGAGACGTTCTCATCGATGGAGATGACACGTAGGAATTTTGCGGGAATGGGCGTCGCCGGTGCAGTGAGATTGCAGAGGCGCATTGCGTTCGCAGACCATCTCTACATGGATGTAGACCGGGTGCGCATGCTCTGTGACGAAGTCAAAAAGCGCGAAAGGGACAAATTGAAGGATGCTGAACTACTATGTCAAATTGTCGATATCGTGTACTTTCCCACCGTGAGACTCATGTGGCCTATACTGGAGAAGGCATTCAAGCTGGACAACAAAACACATTACTTCAATAAAGGTCTCATGCATGTCCGCGATAAGCTGAGCATGCGTGCTTACGGATCAATTACCGAATTTTCACAGGATCTCGCCAACATCTTCACTGAGGAGCTCGGCATCAATTCTGTCGCAGACACCGGGCAGTTGCTGGCACAGATGGACGGACGACCTACGGGGGTGGATCTGGAGGTCAGAAACAAGAGAAAATTGGCAAAACGAATAACGAAAGCTATCCAGCCGTCATTGGAAGAT
This sequence comes from Ascosphaera apis ARSEF 7405, assembly GCA_001636715.1. NCBI lineage: Eukaryota > Fungi > Ascomycota > Eurotiomycetes > Onygenales > Ascosphaeraceae > Ascosphaera > Ascosphaera apis. Next base: position 66,948 of record AZGZ01000025.1, on the reverse strand, counting down.
ATCTTGAAAAAGGAAAGCGAGCTCAGTGGTCGACCGTTTGAAAAGGAGCTGGAGAACTTAGACGCTATGTTTTCCGGCGGTGTACTTGCACAAAGGGAGAGATCCGAGGCCTCTAACGACGGAAGGATGCAGTCTATCGAACAGCCTGAGGCTATCAAGACGGAAAATGATGTGCAGGGTAATGCCAACGTTCAGGGGGGCCAGGAGCCCGCTGTACAGCCAAAAGAGCAAGAGGTTGGAAAGGTTTCTCTTGACGATCACAACGACGCCTGTGGGGATGATCACAAACCTATGTGTGTAACATCCGAGAATGATCTTACTGAAAAAGAGTCAACAACCAACCCACACCCCCCTGCTACCGACGAATTAGAACAACCTGCAGGTGTACAAGCACCGGTGGAAGTGCATACAGAGCAGCAACATGGCATCGGCCCTGGCACGGAAATTCACGAGCCCAACCCATTGTCAGCCGGTGGGATCATGTGGTATATGGAGCCATTCGACCCAATTGGCACGACGATTCATGAAGAAAGATGGACAGGCCGTGAAGTGCTTCGCGAGATGAGTGAAGAGCTCAGTGACTTTGACGAAGAAGAGATCAGGGAATTCATTGAGGACGAGCTTGGAGAGAAGAAGGAGGGAGGGAAGATTCGGCCTCCGGCACGCGATAGGAACGGCAGGTTTAAGCCAAAAGACGAGGCAGAATCCGAGGAAGCTGTCCTCGAAACCATTGAAGTGCCCATAGAGGAGGCGCCCGTTGTTAACGAGCGCAGATCTCAGAGACCTAAACGACGGAGGCGATGGTATTGATCCGCCCCATACATACATCATCCATGCATCCATGCACTACTTTTCCCCATATGTTCTCTCCATAGTCCAAATTTTTGTGATATCTCACGATCTGCCATGACATACAAGCATAATACATAACAACATAGCAATCATCAGCCCATCTGCTCGAAAGGGGATCTTGTGAATGTAAATGTAGTCTGTAGGCTGTGCTGTGCTGTACTAAACAGTGTACTCCAGCACTACTCCAGTACTGAAGATATCGCGTTACGCGCGTCTGGCGCAACACCCTGATTGGCCCAGAGCCGCCCTCAGACGCCCTTCTCTGCAATTTCTCACAATTCCTCTCTCTTGCTCTTTCTCCGCCCCCTCCTCTCTTCTCCTCAAACCCCCCAAGTCATCCATTCCACTTCCCACTCTCCTCCCAATCCCTATTTCGTCCGCGAGTATCTGTTGCCAGAAGCTCTGTTCTGAGCTCGCTACGATTAATCCGGGGCATTCCTTTGTCTGATACTCCGCTCTGAGTCTTCTGTTGCAGTTTGAAGAGACCGTATTCTGGGTTGATCGCGGACTTACCCAACCACATCTTGTCTTGTTTAACTACTAGGCAACAAGGGAAAGAAAGAAAAGAAAAGAAAAATTGATTGACGTTGACTCTAACACACCAATCAATATGGCCGACCAATACGAGGGTACAGCTGATAGATATGAGGGTTTGTCTGCCATGAACTTTTCCTTTTCTCCATTTCTGCATCAATATACATGCCTTTGCTCTGTGTCTAATCATCGCCTTTCATGACAGAGGAGCCTCGCTATGCGCGCGATCGCAGTGCTTCGCCGGGGCGAGGCAATGGCCGCTCTGAAAGAACGCGCAGCATGTCTCCTCCTCGCAACGAGTCTCGGTATGGCCCCATCTGAATTCGATCATATTTTGCCTTTTTCTTTCTTTTCAATTTTTTTTTCTATTCTTTTATTCTCGATCTCGCTGCTCTACCAAATCGACATTTTACTGAACTGCTCCGCCCGTCCCCAGTGCTCCCCCTTCTGAACCTGCGAACAAGGAAGACGAGGAGGGCGCCATCAATCCCGGCTCCAATCTTTTCGTCACTGGCATTCACCCCCGCTTGACTGAGTCCGACGTTACTCGTTTATTTGAAAAATACGGCGATGTTGAGTCTTGCTCAATCATGCTTGACCCTCATACCAAGGAGTCTAGAGGCTTTGGTTTCGTCAAGATGACAACTTCTGAGCAAGCCGATGCTGCCAAGGAAGGTCTTCAAGGCGAGGTCATTGAGGGTCGGACTCTATCTATTGAGAAGGCTCGTAGAAGCCGTCCGCGCACACCAACCCCAGGCAAATACTTTGGTCCTCCCAAGAGAGGCGTTTCTTCCTGTAAGTGCCGCCTTACGTGTGCTTTTCTTTCATCCGACCGCCCTCCCCCCCAGAGTTTCCCCGCTCGCTTTACTAACGTCTGTTACAACTAGCCTACCGCGGTTACAGAGGTGGTGGTCGTGGTTACGACAGATACGACGATCGTCGTTATGGTGGCCGCCGCTATGACGATTATCGTGGGGGTCGTTATGACTCTTACTATAGCGATCGCCGCTACGACCGTCGGGAGATGCGCGATGACTGGCGTGGTGGTGACCGCTACCGTGACGACAGATACAGCTCTCGTGATGATCGTCGTGGTGGTGGCAGCGGTGGTGATGACAGACGTTCTTATTATGACCGTGATAACCGATCTGCGTATCCCTCGTCGACCTACGATGCGCCTCCTCCTCCACCCCGCGAGCGCGAGTCTTACCCTCCCAGGTCTTATGAGGCTCGTGGGGATGACCGGTACGCCGGCTCTCGGTAGGTAACTAACGAGTTTTTGCAGGATGTCGTCCTCGTCTCCTTAATCTTTTCGATGTGACGGTCTAGTTTTGTTTTGTTCATATTCGTGTTCCTTTTTCTTTCTGTGTGGGCTCGGCAGGGCTGTCTCTGCCTCTCTCAATTCCTCCTTGTCCATACACCCTTGGGTCTTTCGACATTCGACACTCAACAGCGTCGCCTGCCTGCCTGCTCTTTATATCCGGGGGGTTTTTCTACGCAATTCGGTCAGCTTATGCTTTATTTGTCGACCGTGGCTAGAGCACCATGCTGTTCAAAAACAGTTGGACCGTCTGTTCACATCTGAGTGAATACTACTTTGAATCAGCAATCCTTGGCGCCCGTTCAACAAAAGTGTATGGATGTCACCTTCACCTTCGTCTGTAATCTTCGATTTGTTCTGGTGGCGGTACAGCACCCTTGCGTTTACGCCTCGTCTACTTCTTGTCCACCTACTTGTCGCTAGTCAGTCAGTCACAAATTTTCCGGCCTGTCGCCTTCTTTTCGCTTTTCAGCCTCAGGTAAACGACAATGTGATATCACGCGATCACCAGGGCATGCAGTATTTCTTCTTTTCTTTTTTCCAGCTATCACCTCACGCCCATGGAATGCAAAGAAATAGGATGTCTCTGGAGGGTCAGTTGCACGCCACTATGGACATTCTTCTACCATACTTAAGCCATGGTAATCATCGACGGCAATACGCATCGACGTGTCTTAACCGTGCTTGTAGTCTCGCCAATGCTACGTACTCAAAAACCTCAGCAACGACTATGAGAGGAACGCATTTCTTGGACCAGTCGAGAGCTTTTTGCAAGCTGTTTTGAGTGGCATTTCTGACGCCGTAATTGACACGCCGTGCTTGAACCAATTCTTGCATCACATGCACATTTCTGCAGCCTTTTACTTCTATAGGACGTTGGGCTGCAATCCAGTTTAGGCGTGTTGTTTCAAGGTACGTAAAACAAATCGTCAACCCCCCGTCTTGCGAACTGAATATATTCACACTTGACTTCAATTGCCTGAGAGCCTGAGCATATGAATGATCCGGGCAGGATCTATGTAATTGAGTTACCAGTCTTTCGCTATCCATCGAGGAGTTGGCCATCTAGTTGTTCTAGTCAATCGTGTGCGTAAGCAGCTAGTGCTGCAGTATTGAAAGATATTCCAATTGCCTCTTCAGGCCATAGATTGTCTCCAGCCGAGCAAGCCGATGTGTCACCAAGAAAGTGCACGGGTCAGGTCTTGTGTATCACCTCAAAATCCTGGACAGTAGTATATGTCTGGCGGCATGGCAGAAGGATAATTCGCGAGATTGGCTCTTCAGGCGAAAGTTTGAAGCAGCATATGTGGATCACACGTTGCAATAAAGAGGTGCATGTTGCGCCGACTAATCTGCACTTCATCGGCGATGAGTGATTTCCTTCTCGTTTTCGATGTTTTTTGTATTTCATTCTCGTCACTCGAGAGGATGTAGAGAGCACAAGGCTAATCAAGACTCATGATGTACGATCAATCCATTCTCGGTTTTTCGTCCTTCGCCATTTCCTGTGCCCTACTGAGTAGAAATTCCCCCAAAACGCGCAGGGGGTCCGAGGGCCTTGGAACGTAGTCAGCATAAGATTGATACAGCAGGTGTGACGAAAAGATAGAACTCACTGATTGACAGCAAGCATCCTGACACCCTCAAGGAGATGAGGAACCACGTTCTCGTTCAAATAATTGCGCGCAGAGGCACCGTCTGGTCGGTCTGATGAGCGGCCATCTCCTTCCATACCTGAGACAGACACCACATCAGGTTGTCCAGACCCGTTTACGGCTGACATTATGACGACACCGCGTGATTGGGGCGAGCTTGGTGCCGTTTGATGAAGAATTTGAACGGATTAGATGTGCCAGAAAGCGTCAGGATGTTGTTATTCTGAGACGGGTGCAGGTTTGAATTGTATGGCAGCCGTGCACATCAATCCATCGTTAGACGCGTCTGTAGGTGACATTTCAATTAACGTAGCCATCACGTGGGAGCGCGTATGGCCCGGGGCGGGACCTCCTACAGGGCTCCATACCGGAATCCCGGATAAATTTTAGACGCTCCATAGATGCAGGGTTCTGAATAGATTCCGGATAGATGAATTTTCCGTCTATCGACCGTCTATAGCCATAGACGTCATTCCGGAATTGACGTCATACGGAAGCATGACGTCGATCCGCAGATAAGACGTCTAACGAGCGTAGACGTCGTCCAAATTGTAGACGGAAGACAAATTTATATAGACGAGCAATGGAAATAGATATTATTAATGAGTTCATAGACTCAGCCGCACATACAAAGCAAAGCAGAAACAAAGAGCAAGCAAAAACCCAAGCCGCAAAAATTGACGGAAGACAATAGGAAGAGCGGACGCAAACAACTGTCGCACCCTAAGCGCTCCTGACTGCTTAGTCATCCGGATCGGATACACATATACCCGATTCGGACCTACTTTCTTCCGTTTCGACCTTTTTCTCTGGTTCTGAGCTCTGGCCACTGCTCCTTTCCTCTTGTTCTTCGACTCAGTCTCTTGTTGCTGTTCTGACCCGACGTTCTGACTCTCAGGCGTAACACTAGACTGAGTCCTTACTTCTAGTCTGATTGTTCGTTATGATCGAGGATATGCCCTCATATGACACCCTCAATTACCCGGAGGGTGCAGCGCTTGCCAGCTAGGCAATGCCTTTGATTGATGACCAGCTGCGTCACGTTATCTTATGTCAATCTGTGGGTTAGCGACCAGTCGCGCCATCTCTGTCAGTCTGCTAATTCAGTCCAGTCTCATTTCGGAAGAGGAGCAGTGCTAATTACTCCTAAGCTACAGACTCTCCTTACCCTGAAAGGGTATTTCCTTGATGTTCCGAGACCGTTACTGTCTCGTTCTCCTTGATGTTCCGAGACCGTTACTGTCTCGTCCTCCTTCTCGTCCTCAGAAGGGCATCTCCTTTGATGCCCTTAGACCGTCACAGCGCAGCATTTGCGCTGCATTATACTCATCTCGAGTCCTCATCAGGCGGCTTTCGCCGCCTGTCGAATGTCGAAGTCACCTATTCAATTCGGTGGGCGCGCGTCTAGCTTTGCCCAGCAGCTCTACGTCAGAAGAGTGAGATCATAGTCGCTCCTGGAGCTGAATGCTAGCTACCAGCTAATACTGTCGTGTCCTCAGCTTCATTGTGCCACGTTCAGAGTCCTCAATACGTCATGTTCAGATTCTCTTCTTTCGTCTTACATAGCTATATAGCTGCTCCGTTTTACTACTCAATTCAGTCTCTTTACTCTGCAAGTTCCTATCACTTTGTGTGTGCTCTCTACACCCTAATACCTATTCGGGCTATTCCGGAACAACTTGTTCCGTGTTTATTTGCGCCCCCACGTCGCCCCCACGTCCCTCGCCCCCACGCTCCAACATTCACTCAACCTTACCCCCGCCCCACGTTTCCTCTTTTTTGGGAATAAAGGGGTTTCCCCCTTTTTTTCTTCACCCTTGACTTTCCTTCACCTTCTCACCATCTTCAATTATCATCACTCTCGTCCCATCTGTTTCCTCTCTCTGCTGCCGTCTTTGCACCGCTCTTAGTATCTAGGTTAGGGCTCATCATGGTTACTACTCGCCGTCACGGTGACGATCTGACTCAGGCTCCTCCGAGCCCCCGTGAGGGTACTTCACTTTGCCCCTTTCCGTTTTTTCCGTCTTTCTAACCATATTCCTCAGATGCTTCAGTTGTACAGGATGCTCCTGACTCCCCTCGTTCCGAAACTTCCTCTTCTGCCAGTTCTGACTCAGGAGTCGAGGACTCGGGCCGTGAAGGGGACATTCATCAGTTGCCACTGCGAGAGGAGGGTACCACGACCCAACACTTGCAGCAACCCCCCGCAGCACCCCCTGCTCCCCCTCCAGTCCCTGCGAATGACGAGTTACGTCGTGAACAGGCTGCCCTTCTCTCTCGTCTGGCTGAGCTGCGCAAAGCGCTCCCTGCAGACAGTGTTGCTGAGGCGGCAGCTGATTCTGCCTCCCCTTCGGACTCTTCGTCTAGTTCAGAATCCTCATCGGATGACTCAGATGGGGCATCTCTGACTCACAAACGTCGTCGACGTCGCCACGCCCGTCGTGCCCGTCACCATAAGAAGCATCGTCCTCATCATTATTCAAAGAAAGGCCAAGATCCTCCGTCTAAGCTCAGCACTGACAAGACCGCTTACGCTCAATGGCGTTTTTATGTGCTCAATCGGTTTAAGGATGACAAGCCGTTATTCCCCACCGACTCTTATAAAATTCGCTACGCTTTGTCCCAGACAGACCCTCCCTTGTGGGACAATCTCCGTTCTTGGCTTGAGGACAAAGAGCTTATGGCCGTCAAACCTTCGTGGTCTGACTTTCTTCGTGAGGTTGAGTCGTTCCTCGATGTTCCTTATTTGTCAGTCGAGGCTCGCACAGCCGCAGAAAACATTCGTCAACAAGCCGGTGAAGATGTTTCTGCACTCTTTGCTCGTCTCTCGTCTCTCTGGTTACAATGCCAGATGCCCCTGTATGATCGACTGCGTACCTTTAGGCAAGCTTTGAGACCTCCCCTGCAGAGAGCCATTGCGTTAGTTCGCGACATTGATATGACCGACGAACGTCAATTACTTGATGCTGCCCGCACCGCGCAGCATAACTTGGACTTACAGCAGCAGTCCTCTCAGCTGGTGAAAGAGAGAGAGCATGACCGTTCAGATCGTCCTCCCCGCTGGCGTCGCTTCTCTCAGGACACTTTTCGCCGTGGCCGGGGCAACTTTGCTCGTTCTTTTAGAGCTCCTCCTCAGCGTGCTGTCAGTGCTCTCACTTTATCCGCACCTTATGCCGGTGTAAAACCAGCGGGTTGGGTGGGCGCCTGGTATGAACCGAACCCCAACCCTGGCGCACTCACCCCTGAGGAACGTACCAAATTGATGGTTGAAAACCGCTGTTTTCGTTGTCGCGGTAGCGGCCACGCCGCTGCCGACGCCTGTTGCCCCAATCCTCGCGGCGCTCCCAAGAAGTTTAATGCTACCTCAGTGTCCACCCCTACCGCTACATCTGCATCTCTAGAAGCCATTGACGTTACCAACCCTCCGTCTGGCTCGTTGCCGGAAAACTAGTTTCCCCTCCTCCAAGTCCTGAGGAGGGGTCCTTACCGAGTAGCCTACATATATCGGCTATCACGGCTGATGGTCAGCTACGAGGTCGGCACATGGTCTTACAACCTTCTTTAGCCGCAGACTCCTCTGGTGTTGCAATAGCGGGCACAGCTTTAGTGGACTCTGCTTGCGAGGCTAATTTAATCAGTGCTTCCTTCGCCAAACAGGCTGGTCTTCAACTCCGCAAGCTTCAACACCCACTCCAACTGCTAGCGGCTGACGCTCGCCCCTTTGCCACAATCTCTCATGCTGCCTCTGGTATGCTTTCTAATAGCTCTCATATAGAGCATTTTCACGCGTTTGTTGTTCCTAATCTACCTCGCTATAATATGATATTAGGAGGACCATGGCTTGAGTCTCATAACCCGTTTATTGACTGGCAAGATAAGACCATTACCATGTCCTCGCCTCATTGTCTTTCTGAATGCTGTTCCGAGGGTCAGCCCGTTGTTCTCCATACTTCTGTTTCAACTAGTCAATGCTCACCTAATTTCTCTTCTTACCCGTTGCCTACACCCGTCCGCTTAATATCTGCCTCCGCTTTCTATCACCAAGCTCAGAAACCCAATACTTCAGTGTACGCTATCTACCCTGAGTCTTTTCTCCAAGACTTCACAGATGTCCACGAGCTTGTGGAGCCTTTGACGGTATCTCTGTCTCATTTGGCTCTAATGGATGGTCACCGTCAGAGCGAAGCTTTGCACAATGCCCTCGAGAACAGTACTCGTTCACCTCCCTCTTCTGCTTTCTGTTCGTCTGCGCGAATAACGGCAGCAGATCTCGACAAACATTTGCGTGGTCCAACACAGTACTCCGATGCAGACCTGCGCCGCTTAGTCCCCGAACCTTTCCATCGTTGGTTGTCAGCTTTCAAACCTGACTCTGGTGATTTCGCCTTGCCTCCTCATCGGCCGGAAGATCACACCATTGATCTGCTCCCCGGTGCTACCCCTCCATTCACTAAAAATTACCGTCCTGTCCCTTTGCCCCATCGCGAGGCTGTTCGCAAGACAATCGAAGACTTATTGCGCAAAGGCGCCATACGCCCTAGCTCCTCCACTGCTTCCTCGCCCATCCTACTGGTCGCGAAGCCCTCGGGTGGTGTACGCATGTGCGTAGATTATCGCAAGTTAAACGACATCACTGTCAAACGCAGGTTCCCTATACCGCTCCTGTCCGAGACTTTGTCCAATTTGTCCAAAGCCAAGTTTTATACTAAGCTCGATGTCCGTGCAGCTTTCAATCAACTCCGCATTCGACAAGGTGATGAGTGGCTCACGTCCTTTTGCACTCGCTATGGTCAATTCGAATGGTTAGTCATGCCTTTTGGCCTCTGCAATGCCCCGGCTACCTGGCAAGCTTATATCAACTCCCTTATCAGACCTTGGTTGGATGTCTTTGTTACAGCTTATTTGGACGACATCCTCATCTATAGTGACACTTATGAGGACCACATCCACCACGTACAACTCATCCTGAACAAGATAGTTCAAGCGGGTTTGCCTCTTGACGTTGATAAATGCCACTTTGTGGTACAGCGTGTTGAATACCTTGGAGTCGTACTTACTCCTAATGGTGTTGAAATGGACCCCAAGAAGGTATCAACTATCACTAGTTGGCCCGTTCCGACTTCACCTCGCGAGCTTCATCGTTTTGTTGGCTTCTGTAACTTTTATCGCCGATTCATTCCCAATTTCTCGCGGGTCACAGGCCCTCTCAATCAACTCCTTCATTGCAAAGTTGTCCGTTCGGGTGGCCGCCGCCATGTGTTATACCCACCTTTTGCTTGAACACCCACTTGCGCAGCTGCTTTCAATTCGTTGAAGCAGCTCTTCGCTTCTGCTACTTTCCTCGCCCACTATGATCCCAGTCTCCCTACAGTTGTCGAGACCGATGCGTCTGATCTGGTCGTTGCTGGTGTGCTGTCGCAGCGCCATGATGATGGCCTAAGGCCTGTCGCGTTCTACTCCCGTCGCATGACTTCCTGCGAAGGTAATTACGCCATTTATGACAAGGAGTTACTCGCTATTGTTAAGGCATTTGAAACCTGGAAACCTGAATTGATTGGCCTCCACGCCCCTATTCGGGTCTTGACGGACCATCAATCTCTTAAATACTTTATGACCTCGAAGCAGTTGTCCTCTCGTCAAGCCCGCTGGGCTGAATTCTTATCCCAATTTTCTTTTCTTATCTCCTACCGGGCGGGGAAGGATAATACAGTGGCAGACTTATTGTCAAGACCCTCTGACTTGCCTGAAGCGCAGAAAGCCCAAGCTCTATTTCGCACACGCACTCTGCTGGCTGAATCTTCATTGGATCCCGATGTTAAAGCAGCGCTGTCTGCGCTCATTGATAAGTCACACACGTCTGCATGTCCTCCTTCGTCTATCAGGTCTTCTTTGGTTGAGCTTTCGCAGCCTCCGTTGGTTCGGTCTCCGCAGTGCTCTGCGCTGTTGGTTGCTCCCATTTATCCCACTGCATCATTACCTCATGACTCTGATTCCGACTCGAATGCTGATGAGGATGCTGACGAGTTGTTGTTGACCCCACTAGACTTTGCAGCAGTCCGCCAAGCTTGTCTTTTAGACGACGACTTTACTGCCATTGTGAACTGCTTGGACTCTAATGCACGTCAATTACCTTCTTCACTTGTCCGCCGCGGTTTTCGTTTCAGCGTGGCTGACTTCTCGTTACGCGACGGATTGCTCTATGTCCAAGATCGTGTCTTTGTCCCCAATGATCACGACTTGAAACTCTCAATCTTATCGTCTTATCATGACTCTCGAGTGTTCGGACACCCCTCCGAAAAGACGCTGTTCCGTCTGATTAGTCGTTATTTCTGGTGGTTGGGACTTCGTGCTGATTGTTCTCGGTACACCTCTTCATGTCTGACTTGTCGGCGAGCCAAACCTAACAATTTTCCACCTCCGGGCTTCTTGCAGTCGCTGCCTCTCCCTCAGAGGATCTGGAGCGATGTTACTCTGGATTTAGCCGAGGATTTACCTCTCTGTGTACGGAAAGGTCGAGCATTCTGCCACATTTTGGTCATTGTGGATCGTCTTTCCAAAGATAGAATTTTCGAACCGCTCATGACAAAGACTGCGGAAGAGATCGTGGAAGTTGTTCATCGTCGTCTTTTCTGTGTCCATGGCTATCCTATCACCATGATCTCCGATAGAGGTTCCGCTTTTATGTCCACCTTTATGCGCCGGTATGCCGAGCTCTATCATGTCAAATTGGTGTTCGCCACGGTCCGCCACCCTCAGACCGATGGGCAGTCCGAAGCTGTGATTAAATCTCTTAAGACTTATCTTCGCGAGTTCGTGAATTTTAAACAGGACGATTGGGTTGACTTCCTTCCAGACGCCGAATTCGTCTCGCGAAATTGGCCTTCTCATACCACCGCGATGTCGCCTTTTTTTGCAGTTCATGGGTTTCATCCTCGTTCTCCCGTTGAGCCACTGCCAGCGGATTATCATAGGGCAGATCCTGAATCCGCTGATGCAGTTGTGTCCCGCACAACCCTTGTTCGTCGCTGGCTCAAGGACCAACTAGTTTGGGCTCATGATGTCTCTTCACATCATGCAGACCGCCGCACGAAACCACCTTCGGTCATCCGTCCTGGAGATCTTGTTTTCGTCGATGAGGCTCTACTACGTCAATCAACAGATCGACCTAGCTCCTCTCTCAGACCTGTTCGTCTGGGTCCCTGGCCGGTTTTGCGTTCCATCAGGGACCACGCTTTCGAAGTAGACATCCCGCCAGAGGCACTCCGTGCCGGTCATTCTAACGTCATCAATCGTCAATACTTGCGTCTTGCAGTTCCTTTGATGCGTGGCCAACGCCACTCACCTTCCCCCATTCTCCGACCTTCGTCTTTTGGCCCTGGTCTCTTCCGCGAATGGGATGTCGACTCCATCGTGGGATGCCGACTTCACCCGCGTCGTGGTCTAGAGTATTTGGCGCTGTATAAAGATCAGGATGACTGGAATCGAGCCCCTCGTTGGCAGCCATGGGTAGATTTCGAACACGCTGTTCAGAAGGTGTTAGAGTATCATGCCGATAACCCTGATGCTCCTTCCTGTCCTTTCGGTTGATTTTCCTGCCCTGTCGGTTGTTTTTGTTCTATAGCCCTTTGTCGTGCTTTACTCCCGCAGTTCTCTTTTCTGCTACCGCTCTGCCGTTCTGTCCGCCTAGTAGTATCCCGTTCTTAATGCAATTTTTTCCTCCTCTCCTCTTTCTTCTGTTCCTCCGCATGGGAGGGGGGGTAGTGTCGCACCCTAAGCGCTCCTGACTGCTTAGTCATCCGGATCGGATACACATATACCCGATTCGGACCTACTTTCTTCCGTTTCGACCTTTTTCTCTGGTTCTGAGCTCTGGCCACTGCTCCTTTCCTCTTGTTCTTCGACTCAGTCTCTTGTTGCTGTTCTGACCCGACGTTCTGACTCTCAGGCGTAACAACAACAAGCAAAGAAACAGCAAACGAAATCCCGCGCCATTAGTTGATTACAACTATATCTGCCTCTGTGACAGCTTCGTTCGTCTTCTCCGCGATCTCACCCTCTTCCAATTCGACCTCCATTGCCACGTCCTCCTCCTTGTTCTCTGCGTGTCTCGCCTTCTTGTGCCCCTGATCCTCCTCGTCGTCAACCCCTTCTCCCACATCAGTCTCGGCCCTCCGCCTTTTCTCAGTTGGTCGAAATGGCATGATCTGTCTCATATGATTAGCTTATTCCGGTATTTGCTCGGGAAGACTATAGCTAGCTCACATCTCTCCCTAGGGCAGCATGAGCGACCGCCAACTCCTCCTTGCGCAGTGCAAGTTCCTCCTTTCGCAGCTCAATATCGTCGCCGAAGAGGCGAACAAGCTGGTTCATGGATTCCTCAAGTCTCTATTAATCATATTAATATCTCGATCTCGTGTATAGGTCCGTTTACAACTCACCGTCAACCCCTGCACCATTTGCCACGATCTCCTCATTGTCCAAGTATTAACTTGCAAAATCTCATCCAACTCACGCTTGATGTCGGAGGCTTCAATCACCTTTACATTCAAAGGCTTATCTGCGGCAATCGTGACTGGCGGTCTTCTGGTCTCTACAGCAAACAAATTGCGAGGTTCCATTCGTGGTGCCTCCCGAGGACTCTGCGGATGATCCTCCATCTCATCATCATCATCATCACCAACGGTGAAGACTGTGGCCTCTGATTTTCTCCTAGTTTGGCGCGTTTGTCTCATCGTGGGGCTTTCTGTTCCGGATCCGTCTGCCAAACCCTCCGCAGTCATGTCTCTGCTCTTCTTCGCTCTGCTCGGAGTCTTTGATATGACTTGCTCAAGTTTCTGGGTGAGCTTCTCGGCGAGCGCCCTCACATTCATGCCGTTCACCCCTGACTTATCGAGGTCATAGTCTTCTTGCGCCCTCATCAGCACCTTCAGCTCTTCATCGTATACTTCCGGCACGGGGAAGCATCTGGTGGCCTTCGCTTTACATGTAACACAAGCTTTGTAGCCTGGTGCCTCTTTGCAAAACCAGTCTGGGTTCTTGACCATCCTGCTGATGCACTTTGCGCAGGCTTTTTCTGCCTTCTTGGATTGCAAAGCACTTCCCAGTTTTGAGGCCATGGTGGTATTTGAAAAGTAATTTGAGCGGTTGGCTGATTGGTTTGATATAGCAATTATTATTGACAGTGAGGATCAGGATGGAGATGAGAATAAATCAAAAATCATCAGTGTTCAATCGGTTGTGTGCTGGTTTATATATCCTCTTTACCGGCCCTCTTGCGGAGGAGCTCTTATCCGTGTTTCTTACGGTGTTCGTGTGCAGTCTACCCTCAAACATCACCAGCATCATTGCCAGCACTACTCATCTCCAGATTCAGTCAAGATGCTTTGATATCAATGAATGTTAAAGAATAGATGTCTGTGATAGAAAAGGGTAAGAGGATACAAGAATAAAACATGCAACAAAATAACATATACAACGCTCAGTGCATATTGTCTCTCCCCTTACCCCTGTCCGTGCATATCACGGAAACAAGCATCACTGCCCTGGTCTGGGCGATACAACAAACTCTCTGTGGAGCTTCCGTATTTTCTCCTGCTGCCGTGCTTTTGCCGTCTTGTTCGTCGTCTTCTTCGGTTTCTCTATTCTCTCTTTGAAATGCTCCTTCCCGACACCGGCGAGTTTCTCATTTGTCCCTTGTGCCGCCCAAAATAATTTCACCTCTTCCCAATAGCTGGCAGCATCGGCATCTCCCCTTTCAACCTTACTGAGGTAAATTTTGCATTTTACAGCCAGATTGCTGAAGATCTCTGCAATAGGCGGTTAGTTCTCATTCTGTTGGCCATGCCGCGTTGGTAAATACTTACCCTTTGCGTACCACTTCCCCAATTCGGAAGATCCTTCAAGTTCAATCACATTTTTCAACCAATATAGAACTTGATAAAAGTTGTCTTCGTCAAAGGTTGAATAGAAATATTCGTGCAGATGACGATATTCGTCAGTGCAGGCAAGCCCAAGCCCTGGCGCTGTCTTCTGGTTTCTGATCTCATTCGCAACAAAGTTCTGAATGCAAATGTGAATTAGCTTCGGCAATGGATCTTTCCGCCATATGAGCGGCAGGTTTACCTGCTTCAAAGAAATACAGCTTAGACTTACTTTCATTCGTTTCAGGGACTCGTATTTCCATTCCCGAGTTGTTCCTCGCAAAAACCTCTCGTAGGCATCATTGCGTACGACATCGTCTTTCAACTCTGGCATTGTACGGTGTATGAAGGTCCTAACCTTGTCATTTGAAAACGTGAAGAAATAATGCCATCTCATCTTTCTTCTGATGAATCTTTCGTTCGCCAATTCCGCCTCATAAGCATCTTCACTTTCCGCCAACCGGAACAAGCGTCGTCTCTTCAGTTCCGACTCCTCATCTTCCTCCTCTTGTTCTCTGTTTTCTCCCTCAGTATTAATATCTCTCTGTTGGGTGGCAAATATGGCATCTCCGCTCCCGTATTCTTCGCCTTCGCGGGGTTGAGTAGGGTAGAAAGGGGCAGGCTGTCTCGCGTGTCAGCAAGCTTCAATACGACGGATTTTGCACGGAACGCTACCATTGTTTTTATTTTCTCTGGAAGGAATTAAGAACAAGTGGCTTGAAGGTGATTTATCTAATGCGGATCAAATTTGGGTTATCTAATGTCGTGGATGGAATGTTGGAAGTTTAGAAGTGAGGTTCGTCAAAAGGGCGGAAGGTTTGCCCCTTTATCCCCTTCTTTGATACCGAATACGGAAATTTCAACGACATATCATCAACCGAACATATCGAGAACGCAACAAAAAGGATGTATTATTCGTTTAAAAACAATTCAAAGGTAAAGAAAATCATATAAAGACGCAGAAGCCAATCGGACGTCTCCTACTGCTGCATATCCATATCGTCACCACCCTCGTTCTGCTCTTCGGCAACTTCTCTGCGCGCTTCATCGTTGAGATCCGCTGCGTCATCGTCTCGCTTACGCTGTTTCAAATCACTTAGCTTGCTTTCGTGTCTTATGAAGTTCATTTATTCATACCTTCTGATTCTCCAACTCAAACCATTTGGCCCAACATTCGGAATTTTGAATCTGAATATTATTGTCAGTCTGCTTATTCCGGTTTTCTTCCGATTTGCCAATGAGATAGACAAGACTTACCGCTGCCTCAGCATGGCGCTGCATTGCCGCAGCCATTGTCTCTTGGGATCGAACCAAGCGCTCAAGGAGGTTCTCAATGCCTTCCACCTTGACACTCAATGGCTGGGGGGTGACCGCAATGCGCTGGGGCGGGACTTTATCTTCCAAAACCTTGTGCGTCACGAGATATTCCCGCAAATATTCCTCGTGCTCCTTCAATCGCTTCTCCTCCAGCGCCTTTTCCTCTGCCTCCCTTGCTTTCTGTGCCTCAACCTGCCTTCTCACTTCCTCTTCCTGACGCCGCTTCTCCATCTCCTCACGCCGCCCCAACTCCTCCGAGAACCAATCTTTGAGGCCCTTTTGCAGTGGGACCATCAACATGTCAAACTCCTCTTTGCAACTCTCCTTAACAAACTCGTTAAGGGCTGCATCGTACTCTTTTTGCATCAAGAGAACAGCATTCTTCTTCTTCTCAAACTCCTTTGGGATTTCAGTGCACTCCTGGCTGTTCTGACACAAGGCGCACGCCAAATTTCCACGTTTGTGGCAACGGTTATCAAGAGTATGTGAGCCCGCAACTATGCACGGAACACACGCGAGGAATTCGCCCTTTGCAGCCATTGTTGGTTTGAGGAAACTAATGAGCATATCAATATCATGTCCGGTATATGATCTGGTAGATGTATGAACTCACGACAAGGGAGGAAATTGATAACAAAGCGAATATTCGGTCTGCTGTATGCTTCGGATGGTATTCAATGATCTTGTTATGGACGATAGATTCGGGAAAGAAAGAGAAAACAGTACGAATTATGTACGGAACACTACGACTGATATATATACATATATTCTTCACCTATGAGCTTCAAGAGCGGAACATTATCAACTCCATGAAGTTCTTGTTCTTTAGAGCACCAAACTCTCTGCAAACACCCAGCTATGATTTTGCACCACTTCTAGCCTGTGGCAAGATCAAGGTTGAAAGAGTTGTGTCAAACGGGTGTGAATCTCTCATCAATTGCGTGATGTAGCATGTCTTGAAAGCGGCATATTACGACCGAGCACGCGTTTGTCCCCCCTTCCGTGCTTTTTGCTCATGCGATATCATTTAATGACCGAACCCTGCTAACAAACGCTTTAACACTGACGAATGAGGCAGGGGTTGAGGCGTTCTATTCCTTGTCCTATTTTGCAAAGATGGGCATGATCCCTGCATGTCATCAAAGAATGGACATTACTGGCGCAAGAGAGTTGTTTGAAACACGATCGAATCCGGAAAAGCTACGGAGTAAAAATGAGAACCTGCAAGTCATTGGCACAAATTGGAAACAGATGCAGACAAGATAGTATTCTCCTTCCATTGAAAGCACAAACGCGTAGACTTAAAAATTTATTCATGTCTTATGATATCCTTGTCGTTTGGTCAATTTCACCGTCCTCCTCTTGCCAGGGATCGGTGACATCTGGGAAGTCGGAATACTCCGTCTCAGGCACAGACGAAGGAAGAACGGGAGAAGGCGACGCAGGAGCAGGCGAATTGAGTGAAGGAGGACCGGGAGGAGAAGGGGGAGGAGGAGGCGTCAACTGCAGCAAAGGAGAAGGTGGTGTCGGTGGTTCAAACTGCGGAGAATGAGGAGGAGACGATGCGTAGGGAGGTGGCTCTGTAGGCCCCAGGTACAAATCGGCATACGCAATTCCCATTTCCGCACAAATTCTTTGCAATTTGCGCTCCAAGCGCCTCTGAGTATACTCAATACTGCAAATACTGGATTGAATTGCGTAAATTCTCTCAATTATGGTTCCCAACGCGCTGTAAATGATAGGGTCTGTTGTATTTGCAGAACTAGAACCTTGTAAGCATCAGTGCGCTGAGCAGAATTTGAAAACCACCGTACCTCATTGCGGCAAAGACGAGAAGGGAAAAGAGCTCAAAGTCTGATTGCAGTAGTGGTTATGTCAATTGTTTGATGCTTGAAACCTGAATGATATCGCTTTTCTAGATGAGATTACTGAAAACGCGAAGTATCAAGGACCGACGTTGTAGTTGCCTAATCGGGAAAAAAAGGGGAGGAGGGGGTTGAGTTCCGAATTCGAGCTGATCTCCAACCTCAATCCATCAATCTTACAACTACAAAGGAACAAATGAACCGTCCGCAAACGTATCAATTTGTCTCGTGAAGGGAGTCTCACGTCAATTAAATCAATCATGGGACGAACAATTCGGAAGCCGGCTGCTTTGCTGCGTTATGGCATGCTTAGTGCACCAGCACGAAAGGCTACCGCTAAGCTAACGCAAAGATCGACAAGATCGGAGTTCTTAGCGAAGAGACCAAGATACAGGGTGGCTGTTCGAGAAGAACCAATGGAAGATGTTATGCCTGGTCAGTTTGCTGACAACGGGGATGATTCCGAAGACGGGTTGGGTGTGCTGGTACCTGACGTACCACAGAATAACAGCACCCAGAGTCAAACAGACGGAAGAGAAGAAGTACAAGGAGTTGCACTTTCCAGTCACCCTATCATCCCCCGACAAGAACGATACTGTACTGACTAATATTAGGAGCTGCAATATGACATTGCTCGGTGGCCAGATGGAGTAGAGGATGAAGAGGGTAAAGAGCATGACGAGACGGAGGAGCATAGAGCAACCTCAAGGTTGGTTTTGGAGTTCGCTGCAGCAGAGGCAGAGGCCGATAATGACCCGGAAAAGGAGGAACAGGACGAGGAAATCGAAAATGAGCAGAATGAACTGAATAATGACGGAGACAACGACATTGCAATGGAAGGTGAAGAAGATGTCTTGCCGGATGCGATGGGTGAGGTAGTATCACCCCAGTTTGAGGGGTTTAACATCGACGAATTCCAACTAGGATTGGCTTTATTTACCGATCAAGCGTCGTTATCTCGGGCAACGTATGAAGCGTTGATAGAGCTTCTTTGCACGGTGACAGACCTGGAGCAATTGAGGAGTCTGCCAAAAAGCCTGGATACGTTAAAAAAAAGATATACGCAAGCAATTCCAATGATGCCGGTGTGCAAAAAAGAAGTCGCGATAATTCCGGCTAAACTCCCTACCTTGTCAGAGGCTGAGCGTGCTCAAGCAGCAAAGCTAACAAGGCCTATGTTCTTCATAGATCCCCTGCGCAGCATTATAAGGCATTTCAAACGAGCAGATTTCTCGCAGAGAAACTATATTGGCATTGGTCAATTCTGTGCACACCCAAAAGAAATGTGGGAGTCGAATGTTTGGTGCTCATCAATTCGAACTTCATCAGGAGACTTAACGAAGTATCCTGGATCACAAGACAGAATAATTCCCTCCGACATAATCACGTTCGAATGCCAAAAAACACGGTGCTTCTGTAAAAGTTCGGGAAATCACTTGGGAAGAATAGTGGCGATAGGGATGCAAACCAAATCGCGTTGCGTGAAAGTTCAATTGATGGTAACCCGCGAATCGCCGCTATTAAGCAGACTAGGGCATGAAGGCCTCGGGGAAAGAGAAGCGTTATTCATGGAGAAAAGAGACCTCATTATACCCGAGAGAGATGTGAAAGGACAAATCAAGGCCTTCTTGGACTGGTCATTTGGAGCAGAAGGAAATGACGGCAAGACACAATTTCCACCACAACCATCACCACAAGACTGCCAGATAAGAGTCAAGCAAGTAGTGCGCCCAACTGCTGACAATTGTTTTGAGATAGTACCCTTGAGGCACACGAAGATGCTGCGCGCAGAGTTGGAACTCCGGGCTTTTGGTGGAAAGGAGGATCTGATCGCAAGACTATGTCCTGGAGACAGAAAGGTGATTTGTCTTCCTTTTTTGATGTTCATTGATGGGTTTGGGTTGTACAGAACGATGTACCGATCTTTGACCGGAATTTATGTGATAATGGCGACTCTAAACCACAGAGAGCGTGCAAGATCGGAAGCGATGTATACCATGGCATTTGGACCACACGCAACGAATTTCTCCGATGTTATGGATGCTATAGCGCCACAATTGAAGGATCTTGACTGGGGTTGTGATATAACGGTCAATGGCCAAAAATTGCGACTATTCTCCTATCCAATGGGATTCCTCGGCGATATGCCGCAGCAAAATGAAGGTGCTGGTATCCAAGGGCCGACCGGATTCATATCTTGCCGCTGGTGTCTGGTTGATAACAAGCAAAGGGGAAACATGGAGTATGACATCGTGAAACATAGCCGATGGCTACTCAACCAGGAAGCGGTAAGGAATAAGGCGGAAAATGCACGCAATGGAACCCAGGGTGAGAAGATCCGGAAAACTTACGGATTGTCAGCGCAATCATCGCCCATCACATCAATCTGGAGGAGTTGTGATCCCACGTCAGACTTTTTGAACGATCCATGCCATAGCGAATTGGCTGGCATAATGAAGATAGCCGTGAACATCCTGTTCAATGATATTTTGACTTCGGAAGGCAGCAGTAAGCTTGCTCAATTGATATCAAACTTTCCTATGCCGCGTGGATGGAACAGACTTCAGTCACCCCAACATCACTTGGAGAGCTATCAGATTCAGGAGTATGGCCGTTTATCAATCATTCTGCCGGTAATACTAAGAATTCATTTAGAGCGAAGCTGGGTTGAGTTGCGGATGATCGATGCAATCACGTTTTATTTCTGCGGAAGGATTGACAAACTCGGGACAGACACGGAGCGAGTGTTGGTGAAGGTATTCGCAGATATTGCCAGAAGCAACCGAATGCTACTAACGTGGACCGAGGAAGGTGCGGATGCTGAGGCCACAATGAGAGCTGTGAAGCAAGCTAGACAGGGAGTACAACTCCTAGAGCAGAGTGTGGTAGCAGGACTTCGCATCCCAAATTCAAGAGCAGGGACAGCACAATCTTCAGCGATTTTGACGGGCACAGCAACTCCAACAAATAGGCGAGGCGTCCGAGCGGAAATCGTACAGCGCATGCAGGCTCGTCCAAATATGCACATCGCATTGCACTATGGTGAGATGATCCAAGATTATGGATGTGCTAACAATGGAAATGTTCTGCTGGGCGAGGACAGACACCGCAAGTTCAAAGCCATGGTGACGCAAACGAACCACCGCAATCCGGAAAAAGCAATGCTGATCAGGGACAGCATGAACAAGACAATCACAACTTTGCTGACTGATTCGAGTTCATGTTGCGGTTCTAGAGCAGAGAATGATTTATCGTTAAAACTCCATCAGTTGGAGGTCTCATGCCCTGCATTGATGGAAAAATATCGGAGACGTGAGGCCACAGAGCCAGAACGGCGAGTGGGCAGCCGGGAGCCAGGAAGAGTTGGCGCCAGGGTGGGATTGACCTCAACCAAACTATCTGCACTGAGTGATGCAGACATGTTCGTGCTGGAACTGATGATGGCATACGGCGAACGCATATGTGTAAACGTGCGGAAAAATGCGGTTGTCTTCTGGAAGAAGATGACATTCTACCCAAGGTGAACATGAGTTGTGAACAGATGACAGAGTATAGCTGACGATAGGCATTCTCCTAGATCCCATACGAAGCGAACCTCTGTCTCGGCCGGTGATATGATAAATATCGACAATCACAAGGTTCTGGTGACAGCCATATTCACCCACAGGTTGAGAATGCCGGAAGAGACATTTGTCTGTGTGATACCGATGATACAACGGAGAATCGACGAGGAGCTGAAATTGCCCGTGCTGGGACGACAACACGGAGGATTCAGGATATTCAACGCACAAAGCATCACTGAAAGGCCATTGTACTATGTGGCAGTAAGAAAGGGCCTGGGAAGAAAGCTGGAACGAGTAAAAATGAACTTTCCGAATGAAGAGCTGGATATGGGCGTACGACGCGATCACGAATTCCTACTGATTCCTGCAGAGCTGGAAATTATATAGGTATATAGCCAAATAAAAGCGAATGAGCAAGCATTCAGCATCCGGTATTGACTCGATCTATCCACAAGTCTATAGCTACCTTCTGTCTACAAATTGTATGGGAGTCTTATACTTTTTAGACGTCTAGCGGGTGGTTTAGACGTCGGAAAATTTTCGCTGACGTCACGGAAGCACTTAGTCATCTACCGGAATAAGATATCTATTTTCCGTAGACCATCTATAGACAATAAACTTTTTTTAGACGTCTATCTCCGGTTTGGCGTCGGAATGTCATCTAAGAAGCGTCTAAAATTTATCCCGGATTCCGGTATGGCTGGATACTGGCAACCCGTGCACCCCTATGGAGTCTGGGAGTGGAAAGGGGCAACGCAGACTTCACCCATGGGCATCAATCTCAGCACTTGTCCTCGCACAAAGGCAGAAGCATTTAAGTTGCTGCAGCATGTCGGTTATCTTGACAGCTGTTCTTTGCATGCTTTTATTCAGTCGCGTGTGACTGGAACGAACATGGACTACTGCAGTCCAGAATGCTGAAGTACCTTGTGAAGCGCCCTCAGAAACGACAAAAGCTGAGCGACTCTGATGCTCTCTCTCTTGAACGGTCAGATTCGACCCCTGAGGCGGAAGTATCAGGTCTGACGGCGACTGGTTCTTCACAATTTGATGGGCGCCAGGATGAAGCTGTGAGCGCCATATACACGGAGCCTCTTGTCAAGTCTCAGTCTGAACTTGACCTGGCACTTCCGGCTCCTCCGGATGACCTCGACTCTTATCAAGAAGTTCCAGGTGAGTCTGGCTTGGTATTCAGGGATCAGGAGTCGGGTCCCAGGGAGCGCATTCGACGGAGGGGGTGGACTCGCGGGAAGAGCTCCCTTTACGTTGATGCTTTCAATCTTGCCCTCGATGATGTTTTGAAGAGCGAATCTTATCTGTTTGATAAGCCGGAATTGGCTGTCTTTGAGCATTGGAGGGGGCTCAGTTATGATGCCCAATATCTGTAAGTATGAAATGTCAGGTAATGCTCATGGAATTTGTGCTAACCTTTTTTATTTTACTTTCAAAGATATGTCCGGCTCTTTCTGCGCAAGACAGCAGCATGGCATCGCGTAACCCAATTATCCTATGAAAACGATATTGGGAGCGTATCTGATGCTATTTGCGAGCTACGCCAAAGTCGAACATTGCCAAATGGTTCCAGTCCGACGTGTCAGCCTCTTCACTTAGGCAATTCTCCTAAACTACAGGATTCGTACTCTTTTGCTGAAGGTGTGGAGAGCGTAGCCTCTTTAGAAGAGGCTTCGTCGCTGCTTCTGATGTCTGAACTCAAAATTCTCGCAAAGGAAGAAAAAGTGCAAGGCAGAACTAAAAATGAACTAATTCAAGGCATATGCCGTCGTGGCATAGGTCAACAAACGTTCAGTTTTGGAAACTCGCTCTCACCAGGTACAGACAATGCGAATATCACTCCAAAGAGGAGCAAAAGTTCACACCTGATGAGTAAAGTCTTGAAGTGTATAGGAGATTGTATCCGACTGTCTGAGGCACCCTTCAAACTTTTTGAGCGAGTGCATCTGATTTTTTATAGGTCTACTGAATGGACCGAAAAGTCTCTAAGTACCATCATTTTGGCGAAAATCTCGAGGCGCAACTTCCCGAGATACACTGTTCTACGTTCAGAACGCATATTTGCAGATCGTGAGACTGTCCTCGAGTTTGAGTCTGCCATGCGGACTCAACATGAAGTTGATCATCTGCTAGAATTCAACAAGGAAATACCGAATCGGAGATACGAAAAGTTGAGGGAAATTTCAAATTCAGTTTATCCCAGATGGAGAGCTCTCGTGTCTGAACAGCAAACCAAAGATCCTGCCACGGTCGACGCAGAAGAGAAAACATACTTGTTAAGATTTTCACCGGCG
>AZGZ01000025.1:22909-34989 GCA_001636715.1 Ascosphaera apis ARSEF 7405 | reverse complement strand
AAGAGGAAACATGCCTATACACAAGCATTAATATTAGTATTGACACAAGGAATGCCGCGAAATGATACAGTCATACCTGAAAGTTTGGCTTGTTCAGCCGTGACATTCTCGTAACCAGGAGGCTTGATATCCCATTGTGTCAACCGCCTTTTGCGCTCAGTGATGGGGACGACGTCTGTCAGATCTGGAGTAGGTTCCCTCTTTCTGACCGGCGGGGTAGCACTTCTTTTTCGCTCTTTCTCCCTTCTCCGCGGGCGCTCATCGAATAGATCCCTATCACGCCTGTCGTCATCACGTCTGCTGTCCCGACGGCGTTCCCTGTCCCAGTCCCTGTCGTCGCGTCGACTATATCTATCCTCTCTTTCTCGTGCCCGAAAGTCGCGGCTAGAGGAGTACGAGTCTGACTCGCCGCGGCGGTACCTATGGTGCGGCGAGCGAGATCTCCTTCTCTCTCCTCGGTCCCTTCTATCGCCACGGTCACCGCGGTCACCTCGATCACCCCTGTCGCGCTCTCTTTCACCTCTATCGCCACGGTCTCTTCTGTCGGAACGGGAACCCTGTCATAGATACAATCAGCTAGAGCAACACAGATCAATGGTTGCTACAGTATATACTCACGTAATGGTCCCGAGACCTCCCAGAATCTAGAATAGAGGTTAGTCTCCGCGAATTATGAAAGACGAAAGCGACCAAAACGAGAGAAAATTGGATTGCATGATTGTTATATCATCGGTCCATACCTCTAGACACATAAGAATCGCCGTTCATGGTGTATGATCTGGTGCGATTCCCACAGTTCGTACAAAGCTAAGAGCTCGCGCGCGATCTTAAAAGCAAAGATACTGGATCAAATGGCCTAGCGACATACGACTGCTGTTGCAAGATGCGCAAGATGTATAAGGAGCGGGCCTCTGATTGAACGTTGAGCTTCCCTGGGAGCGATTTGATGCGCGCCGCAAGCATTTTATCACCCAGCCGCGCGCTAACGCTTGGTGCGCCTATATAAAGTTTGCTGGGCCCGTCGCATCTTCACCAGAGCGAATTGGATGGATTGGCTGTAACCACCACCAGCACGCCAACGACATGTCATTGAATTGCCTGGGCAGTTGATGATCACGGCAGTGCAAGTTCATCGGGAGCCACGATAATGGTGGTATTCACGGAATGGAAAAGGCTCTCTGTAGACCTTGCCGAATTGTCTATCAATACGGTTCTGCGCTGTGGACAGTCCTTCCGGTAGGTCAGCCGTCGCCATAACAAGACGGCTAGCTGGTTCTGATGATTAGAATAGGTGGAGGGCATCGGCAGAAGATGAATGGAGCTGTGTTTTGAATGGACGGATTGTGTCTCTTCGTCAGGATTTGAAGCATCTGCAATTTCGAGCAGGCTTTCCCTCTGAGTCATCTGAATCATCTGCCACTGTTTCCAATTCTACGTCGACTCCAGGGGTTTACCCCCGGGAAGATGACACTGAGGCTCTTCTCAGGCATTATTTTGCTTTGGACATCGATCTTTCAGCATTGTATCAGGAATGGTCTACCCGTGACGCCAATTTCAGAGAGAAAGCTCCTCAGTTCACTGGCATACGTATTCTGAGACAGGATGCTTGGGAGACATTGGTCTCGTTCATATGCAGCAGCAACAACAACATCGGCCGAATCTCTCAGATGGTGGAAAAACTCTGTATCAGTTATGGTCCTTTCATAGGTTATCTAGGGGATCAGGCTTACCATGACTTTCCACCCCCTGAGAAACTAACCGATAAGGGAGTTGAAGCTCGTCTTAGGGAACTGGGTTTCGGCTATCGGGCAAAGTATATATACCAGACAGCCCAGATGATCGTCAATAATCACAATAAAGACTGGCTCGCTTCATTGAGTAATCCAGAAAGCCCGCCGTATGGAGTCATGCCGTCTGATGGAGGCCCTATGCATCCAGAGGGTCGGGAAGGCTATCGCAAAGCTCATGAGGAATTGGTAGGATTACACGGTGTTGGACCTAAGGTTGCGGACTGCGTCTGTCTGATGGGATTGGGGTGGTCCGAAGCTGTTCCAATTGATACTCATGGTTGGTGATGTTACCCCTGACCCCCTTTTTTTTCCTTCTTCTTCTTTTCCTTCTTTTTTTCTACATAGTTGCATCACGATGAATCTAACAAAATGGAAAACAAGTTTGGCAAATCGCTCAGAGAGACTATAAACTAGCAAGCAACAGGAGCAAAACTCTTACCTTGGCAAATTATGTGCAGATATCAAACCACTTTCGGGCGATTTGGGGGAAATACGCTGGCTGGGCGCAAAGCGTGCTTTTCACGGCGAACTTGAGAACATTCTCAAGGCAGACAAGCACCGAATTACACGTGGAACAAACCACAAAAAGTGCAGTCATCCATAATGCAGGTCAAACTCATGAAGAGCGGGATGAACAACATTTGAGTGTCTCAAGTACTTCAATGAAAAAGAAGACGCTCGAAGACAGACCCAGTTACGAGGAAAAAAATCCACGACCTACCAAGAGAAGGCGATAGTAGCCTGCCAATTTGTGACACTCATCGGTCAGGGCAGTATCGCGCGATATTCTGCTACCTAACACGGTAATATAGGTGATTCTGTCCTAGGCGAAGACCGCTAGTTGTTCTCCCTCATTTTAAGGTCATGTCATTATGCAATATCTTTCATTCCGAGTTTTGACTATATATGTATGTATGCATGTCCCTTTCAACGCCAATCTTTCGCTCGATACAACCTACCAAGCGAGAACAAATGACGCATTTGCAAAAAGAGTAGACAAACATTATATCAACATGGGAGATTAGCATTTTCATTAAGATGATAGTACAAATGGAATTGGGTAAAGACTTGAGCGAATTTAAAAGAATACAAGGTACATTGTAACGAGAAATAGAACGCCCAAATAATAGCGAACCCTGATGGTTCCCACGGTGAATTAGGGTAAAGAGATAACTAGGACTCTGCGAAAGACCAAAATGGGAAAGCTGACAATGATGGGTATAGCATATTGATGGGAAAAGGTTGCAGGTATGGCTAAGCAGCTAAGCAAACAAGAAATCATAATGTAGTATGTAACAACGAGCGTATGTCTGATGTATGTGAGGTTGAGAACCCAGTTAGATCATGGGCGTTCCTCCAGGGCCATCTGGAGGCGGTGTTCCATTCAGGTCGTTCAACAGATGTGCAGGTGGGACGCGGCCCAGATCTGCTTTGCGTTCAACCATTTGAGGAGCAGAGATGTAGCCTTGTTGCCTGCGTCGAATTCTTGACGCAATGATTCCGCCGAGCACGATCAGGAAGACGCATCCAAGCGCGATGCAGAAGGACACAAGAACAACAATTCCCCGGGAGTGCTTTCCATCGCTCCCTTCAAATGTGTTTTCATTCTCCGAGAAAAATCCATTTATCTTTGCTGGCTTGCCATCTGCATCAGTGGTGAGAAGGAATGGATGAAGCACACCACTGTCGGGATCTAGAATAACAGCTGATGCGGCTCCAAAATCAGGCACCTCTATGGAACCTAAGAGAATGAGAGCCTGCCTTTCATTACCCTTTTCTTTAATGCCTATCATGCGTAGGTCGCTGATGCTGCTTCTTCTGTCGAATGTCTTGGGAAGAGACGTCAAACTTGTCCCATCATAATGCATGACATATGGCTCATTTGTCCCATCATTTTTGACACCAGAAAACCAGAAATCTGTTCCTGATTCCTTTGCGAGGATCAGCGAAGTGACTGGGCCCGGAATTTTGTTGTTTCCACTAAAGGCTAACCATTCCTGCTTCTTTGAATCATAAGTAGCAATATAAGCTTTCTTATCATTCACAGTAAGATTACCTGCCGCTATGAGCGTTTTATTTGCCCATCTGAGTATGTTGGTTGTCCCATCGAGCCCAGCCCCAGGACGACTCCAACTTTGTTGGTCCATCTGATATGTGCACACACTTGGGCAAGGAAGACCACCTGCAGCTTGAAAATGACCACCCACATAGACGTCAGAGGACCCATCTCGAGGCGCGATAGCATTGACAACGACATTTGTCCCTTGCAGGGCTGCTGGCTGTTCATCGCTCAACCGGTCATTGTTAAGGTCGAAGGCGATGATACCAGAGATAGGGTCATTCAATTTGCCGGTAACATTGCCCCCTGCGAACAAGATATCTTTCTGAACAGCGACTGAATGGAAAGTCGAGCTTACATCAATCTCAGAAGTGAGACCAATGATTTTGTTATCGTCTGAACCGTTGATAATCACCAGATTATGAAGGGACTTATTTTGAGCATTCTTTGCTGAAAAATGGCCCCCAAAAATTGTCAAATTTTTCTTGTTGCCATTGTAATATACAGCAGTCAGTGGGCCGTTTCCAGGGTGTGCAAGGTCGAGATCCGCATATCTTTTGGCTTTCGACAAAGAAGAGGATGTGTGAGCTGATCGGTCAATGTCAATTGACATGGGGTATTTTGCTATTCCAACGCGCGAGGCATCGTGGTGCGCCTTGAAGAGTTCAACGACACCCGGAGATAGCGTGCCGCCTGGTTGAAGGCTACCGGCGAGGATGATGGTATCATTCATTACTATGCTCGCGGTGAGCTTGCCGTAATATGTCGAGCTGAGAGCATCTTGAACATTGCATAGCCAGTCTCTTTTTGAGGGAACCCATACCGCGAATCCAGGGACAGAGATCTCGTTGCTTTTGCCTGGAGAGGGAACGATCCTGGTAAAATTGCCAGTGAACGCCACAGCTGACTCCATTTTTGATGAGATATTGACTGGAAATTCGGTAACATATTGCACTGCGCCGTTGAATCCTTTGGCCCCAAGTCCTTCCCATTTTCCCTCCTTTGAATTGTATATAGCAGCATTCAAAAATTCTTCACCACCATTTGCTGTCTTCTTGAAGGCCCCGCCAACGTAAAGGAGGCCGTTAAGAGGTAAAAGGGAATTGACTTGATTATCTAAGCCACCGTCTGTCAAAGACTCAGCCTTATCGCCGTCGATAGACAATATGTCTTTGAATTGCTCTCCATCATCAGTATTTGTGAAGTTGCCACCCATCAATAGCGTACTACCGATTGTCGTAATCGCATTGATCTGAGCCTTTGGGTCCAAATCCGATCCAATCTTCACCAAAGATGTCTGGGTGAGAGTGTCAATCGACGCACCATGTGCTGATGGGTCATAGGTGAATATGCCATTCAAATCATGGCTCATGTTTGAAATCTTCTCAAAGCGTACGAATGACGCGACGATATCTATACCGCGAGAACCTTCAATGCCGCTTAGAGTCACAGTCGGTCTAAATGTTGAGGTAGCAGCTTCAACATAGCCATTGAAGATGTGATCGTATTTTTCATATTCGTTGGTCTGGTAGATTATAGTCGATCTGCCCTCGTCATGTCGAGAAAGGCGGTATGTAATATTCACTTGGCCACGGTTATCACAGGAATTGCTTTCGAGACACCCAGGGGTGTAGAACGAGATTGAGTAGTTTGCAGATTCCTTGATATCCGGTTCAAAGGTGACAAATGGAGGCATGCCTTGAAATGTCGAGTCCATGGTTGATTTGAGGTAATTTGAAGATGAGGTCTGTCCCGATTCAACAGGAGTCCACTGTCCAGTTGTCGTGGCTTTAGAACCGTAAGAAGTATCGGCGCAAGCGGGCTCGTTGAAATCGTTCACGGCATAGGTATTGATCTCATCACTTAGCAGCTCAATTCCGTCTAGGCCACCACCAGCACCATACCACTCCCAAATTTCGAGTTGAAAAGCATTCATGCGTATGTCCTGGTATACGAATGTATACTCCTGGTATTGCCCTGCTGAAGTTTGAGGCAATGAGCAGCCGGGATTGCAATAGGCCGTTTTGCCATCAGAGTCCGTGTAGCTCATATTCAATAGACCATTGTCGGGCAAAGCTCTGAATGCGAAAAGTTTGGTGCCCCGACCTTCCTGTTGAGTATTCCATAAGCGCAACTTGGTCGGACGAAAGCCATATCCCATAGATGCATGCCAGGAGCCGGGGGTATTATCTTGCAACAGCCAAGTTTTGCCTGGGCCATTTTCCCCTGTCTTCCTGCAAACGATATTTTTCGGGTCATTGTAACCCGGAGTGTCGGCTGTTCCAGTAGAAGTAATATCTGCAGTAGATAGATTGATAATCTGATGACCCTTGTTAGGGGTGGAAGAGGAATTGCCAAAACCATCAAATGCACCGCCAAAAACCAAGGTGCCGTTCTGGGTTGAGCCTATAGATGTGACAGGGCTATTGAAGCCACCAAAGGGTAAAGCAGAAAAGCCTCTTTCCTCAGACCAAACAGCAACGTTAGAGGCATTCTGGGCTAAGGATGAGTTTGTGAGAGTAAAATCGCCTCCGACGTAGACGGAATCGTTTTTGGTGTCACAATATAGAGCCAGTACCCGGCCGGCAAGACCCTCTATGGCCGTGACGTCGTAAGTCTTCGGATTGAAGAGCGCAAGGCCAGTCGTGTCGACACCCTTCAAGCTTGTGAAATTACCACCGACCACAATTGATTTTATAGAGCCGTCGTCGTTCAGCAGAGGGCACATGGCTAGAATATCTGCATCAGCCGAAGCAAGAGTAGCAAGCTGCCCATTCGGTAGCGGCGTAAGTATGCTGGAGGAGGCTGTTGTGTTGGTAGTAGCATTGTGGGCAGCAGACGAGTTCTGACCCTGATATTCGTATAGCGATACGGCCTCAAAATTGCCAGTGAGAGAGACGCGTCCCAAGGGCGAGATGTCGATGGGTATTTGTTTGACAGGTTGAAGAACAGAGGAAGAAGCAGAAGCGAGGGATAGTATGAAGGAGGCAGCAACAAGAGAGGCAGCCATGTCTGTTGTCGAGTGAGTTGTCACAGCAGATAATGCAAAGAGCGTATTTCCAAGATTCCTGGTTCTCCTAGTATGGGAACTGAGCTTCTTTCTCCCACACACGCCCAGTCCACTCTCTATCTCTTATCTCTCTTTCTCTCACTATCTCTCTGTGGGTGTCTGTTCTTATGAGTCTTTTGTTCTTTATTTTCTCTCCCTCTAAATGCTTCCTTGTCAGAGGGAAGAGATGCCCAGCCAAAAACAGAGTGGGTTGAGTCAGACAACAGACCAGCAGCGCACAAGATAATAAGTGAGAGAAGGACGAAAGAGTGATGATCGATTCAGTGAGAAGGAATGTAAGCCGGCAACGAAGACAAGAAAAAAAAGAAAGTAAAAAGAAAAGAAAAGAAAGGAGGAGGTCTCAGGGCTGTTTGCAGAGAAGCCCGTTACCAAGGCCTGGACACAGGAAGAGAGCGAGAGTATCAGAGAGCGACGAACAAACGCGGAGCAAAAGCAACAGGATGCAAGACAGGACAGGCCGCCGAAATGAGAGCACCTGGAAGTAGCAGTGTTTGAATAGGAGAGAAGAAGAAACAAAAGGAGAGGAGAAGAGAAAAGAAAAGAGACCTGACAGACTCTGTCAAGAAATCATACTTTATTGAGGCTGGTGCATCCCGCAGGCGTTGAAACAGTCCCAAACGTCAGATGCGTCCACTCTGTTACAGTACCCTGTCACCCTCGATCATCCATGGACTGGGCATATTGTGTGTACTGTATATGGAGCATCAGCCTGCTCTTCTTCGTGGTAAACATATATGTACATATATGATATGTACGTATGCTGCCCCTCCTCGGCTGAATTGGTTTTCTCTCGCCCATGGATCAAGGCCTCATCTTTCGTGTTGGGAACACACAATATATGCCCATGTACGGAGTGCATTATATACTGTACATACATACTTACAGAGTCGTCTTGAGGGCAGCCCTGTTCCTGACCGCGATATATTATCGCCTGATCACACTTGCGTGCATACGAACTGGTTTGCCCACAGTGAAAACCATCATGGCACAGCCCTTGCACAATGCATCCTCACCTCCGGGACGAAGGAGGAAGCACAAATTGACAGTCCTTGGTCCAGGCGACGTCGTTGCTGAGGGCGATTCCCACATAATCTATGATCTTCCATTTCCTGAAGATGCATTCAATCTTCTTCTCAATGAGGTGAGCTGGCAGAGCATGTATCATCGTGCCGGGCCAGTCCCTCGACGGGTTGCTGTTCAAGGTGAACTCCTGCCCGATGGTTCCGTGCCTGTGTACCGCCACCCTGCAGACGAGTCTCCTCCCTTGAGCCCCTTTACTTCGACCGTCGCTCAGGTACGAGACATGGTCGAAGAATTGATAGGCCATAAGCTCAATCACGTCCTTATCCAGCTCTATAGGGGTGGCCATGACAGTATCTCGGAGCATTCTGACAAGACTCTGGATATAGTTCATGGTTCCAGCATCTGCAATGTAAGTTTTGGTGCCCAGAGAACCATGTGTTTGCGAACAAAACGCTCGGCCAAATTGCAGAACACCCCTTCCAACCGATATTCAGATCTTACCGAAGGTGGTCGTCGTGTCCAGCGTGTTCCTTTGCCTCATAACTCCCTCTTTGTCTGGGGCCCGAAAAGCAACATGCGTTGGTTACATGCTATCAATCCGGATAGGCGCCCTGATCACGAGAAAAGTCCTGCAGAGCTGAGGTATGATGGGATCCGAATATCTTTGACGTTTAGGCACATAGGTACATTTATGAGTCCTAGCACTGGTGTCATATGGGGCCAAGGAGCCGTGTCAAAAACATCAAATACCGCGCAACAGATCATTCATGGTGATAAAACTGAAATCACCAGATTACTGTGCTCGTTCTCTGATGAGAATCGCCAGACTGAGTTTCATTGGAATGCAATTTATGGTCATGGGTTCAATATTGTGAATTTTGAAACGGTTGAAACATTAAAACTTGTTTTGAGTGGTAATGAAGTTACTGATCTGCGACTTGTTATTTCCATGCTTGAATTTGGCCTCAGGTATGAAATCGTTCAAAGCCATCAGCTGCCACAAGATGCCAGAATGTCTGTTGCGTCTTCGAATCTCATGAATTTCGGTGCCTCAGGGGGGAGGCGCCCGTTTGCATTAGTCGGAAACAACCTCGTTTCCGGCCTCGAAGGAGAGCTAGACATCTTGATCCACATCTTTGAGCAGGCAAACGTTCAAACGGGAGGTTCCATGCGGGACGATGTCAAAGCTATGATTTCAAATTCACGTCGTCTTTGGCAGGACCAGCCTATCCTTGCTTCTGTATGGTCGCCGGCTCTCGGTGATTTTGAGAGCCTACTGGAAAGCTACCGAACCACATTTTTTGAAAGCGATATTTTTTCCTACAAAGATTGTATCTTCTGGCCTAGTCTCAAATTTGCTTTAGAGAAATTGAGGGCCGTCCCACGTCATGTCGACCTAGATATTTCGAAATACCCTCTACTCAATGGGTACTATCAGAAGATCCAAAGGCGTGGGTCTGTAAGAGAAGCCTTGCGGGAACTCTATGGGAGCATAAACGGCAATTGTGTCAACACCTGCGTTGAGACAAGAGACTGACTGGCATATCGAATGTACGATACGTAGATTCTTTAGTATACATATGGGAAGCTGTTCATTCATCTGTCAATGAAACTCGCTACATGACGATGCACTTTAGCAATTGCACTGTACAAAAAGCCACCCGGCTGCTATAGTTTAGAAAACCTGGGTAATCGCTTTTGGATGCCTGAAAGAAGCGCTGCAGCCATGTCTTCTGTCTGCAACATGACACTATTCCAAACGCTTGTATATCTCAGGCCTTCGGCTACAGTGTGATCTCGCGAGTAGTTAAGCAGCTCCTTAGTTCCTTGCACACCGATAGGGCTTTTGGTCGCGATCAATCCAGCAAGTTCCAGGGCAGCTTTAACAGCGTCGTCTTTCGTCCGATGGACTTGACTGACAAACCCCTGGTGCAACGCCTCTTGCGGCTCAAAGATTCGTGCTGTATATGCCACCTCTTTAACCCAGCCAATGTTGCCGACAATTTTGGGCAAGCGGGACAGTGTGCCAATATCAGCTGCCATGCCGATATCGACCTCCTTGATGGAAAACTTGGTGCCTTCAGCACATATACGGATATCTGTAGCACACCCGATATCGATTGCCAAACCAAAAGAATAGCCATGCATGACACAAATTACAGGCTTTTCGCATCTTTCGATAGAAGAGATGCAGTCTTGGAAGTCATCGATATACCGCCTATTTTTCGTTGCAATTCTTGATGGGTCAGAGGACTCATCAATGTCACTGTTCGTTATTGAATTTTCGGAAGCAGCTTTGACGTCAAGACCAGATGTAAAAGCTCTGGGGCCAGCCCCTGAGAGAACAATCGACCGAATGTCAGCATCACGAGAAAGACGATCAAAAACTGTTCGCAATTCAAGCCACATTCTAAGTCACTTATGGTTAGCAGTAGACGATGCGGCTGAGGATTGAGGGCACTCACGCTTCATGAAATGCATTCAACGCCTTTTCCCTACTAATTTCGACGTGCGCCACGTATTTGACAGGGAAAGTGACATTGTAGTAATCAAATGTGTAGTCGGCCATAATACGCAAACAATTGCACTTCCCACTCAGCATCAACTTGTTCGAGAAGATCTAGGGGTTTTAAGATCCAATCCCATAAATTCGTGCAGGATCAACAAAGGGATGACCGTCGCATATTTATTGAATTGAGGAACAACAATGCAATCAAGGCACTGATCATGTCTGATGTTTCATCTGCTGTTTGAAGCCGAGCTCACTCCTGAGGCTGTGATTGCCGAGTCCCAGGATGGCACCTGAGATTGAGATGCACGGGGGAGGGAAGTGGACAGGAGATGCCGATGCCGAGGTTGGCCGACTTAATAGGACTCCATTATATATGCCATTATGAGACTCCTGAAAATATGCACGGCAAGATGGCCGAGTTGGTCCATGGCGTCAGGTTAAGGTCCTGATCTCCGCAAGGGGGCGTGGGTTCGAATCCCACTCTTGTCATCAAGTTTAGTTAATTTTCTATCTAAACACAAAAAAGATTTTTTTTTCTTATTAACCTTGGATACCAACTATTGAAAAGATTACTGATACTAAGGGTCTTCAGCAACATTAATTAAAAAATGGACTTTAAAGCTGTAATTTACAGACAATATCAACGACCCATAAAAAAAACATCTATATTTTAACATATGAGCAACATAAAATTAAATTGTATCAATATATACCGCGTCACATACTCTCCAAATGCGTTTTACTGTAGAGTAACACCTCATTCAATGGACAATAACAATCACACGATTGAATCCTTTGCGAAAAAAAATCAATTTAGAACCATGACTCTATCAAAGAACTTCCACCAGAAACAAGATCTGCTCTTACCATAGCTTATGTACTGAGTATACAGAAAACCTGCATCGCCTCCGCATTTCAGACATCAAGACATACTGTCTATCAAATTGTACAGCACTTTGAAAATTGCAAAACCTTCAAATTTGTGTATTACTTTGATCAACCCAAGGCTCTATTGTCTCTTGAGAAAATTAGCAAACTGTTCTTTTAGCCTGCCACTTATCAAAATTCTTTTAGTTTCTGATGATATACGAAGTTCAGAAAGCGGATATTAAGGCATCAGGAACCACAATCTGAAGACATCTGAAAAGCAAGGAATAAAATTTATCCTTGGTTCTTAGATGCAATACTGAGTTGCTTTTGCTCGGTTACATTGATATAAGGCTGATTGAAACTGCTAGATTCATTCTGATGAATATTTGGTTCAGCAAACAAACAAGCATAAACAAACTTTTGTTTTTCAGTACAAAGAAGAAAACTACAAAGTGGATCTTATGAATCTTCAAAACCATAGACAAGACATTTCACAAATGGTATGAGGAGCAATCTAAATTGATGATTATAAAAAGAGTTGACCAAAGTCAAAAGAATGGTTATAGCACTAATTTGTACATTGCTGTCTTGAGCAAAGTTTGATTTCTGTCTATCCACCAAGAAAAGTTTTTCAGCAAGACAATGCTAAAATTCATGTGTCTAATGGGATGTAAAAGTGGTTTGAAAGGCATAAAATCCAAACATAGTAGTCTTTTCACTTTTTACATTGAACATGTCTAAGGTAATATGAAGCTG
>AZGZ01000025.1:9174-19621 GCA_001636715.1 Ascosphaera apis ARSEF 7405 | reverse complement strand
AATATAATTGTGAAAGTATTATAAAATTTCATAAAAGCTTTTAGTTTTTTAATTAAAAACTAAAATAAAACTTTGTAAGAATCAATAAATGAATAATGATTGATATGAATTATCAAAATGAAATAATATTATTGAAATTCAATTTACTAAATAAATGATTCTACTACTTTCTAATTATGGAGTAAATATTTTGAAATGATATCAGCAACAAAAATTATATGAAAGTATAGTATCAATAGTAATTCTAGCATTATAATCTACATTCAAAATCTATCTCATAGCTTATAAATATATTGATCCACACATTATAAGGTTACAATTAGGCTAGTAAAGGACTGTATTCACAAATAAGAGGGAGCGGAGGGAAATAGATTCAATTGAGTCTATGTTTTGATGAAACTATTCATTCTCATGATTTAAAACACATTTGAGGTTTTTGACTCTTTTGAATCAGTTCACCAAGAATTGTCATGAATGGGGTGTGTCTCATTATTGTCTCTATATCTCAATTACTTCCCGGCATTCCACCGCGTTGTGATATTTGTTCTGGTCTTGTCTGATACAGAAACCATGCGCTCAGGGGTTGCACAGCTGTCAGCTCGCTTGATACAGCCGGTTGGATCCAACGTTTACGATACCCAATTTCTCCATCCGAGAGGTATTTTGATCCAAAGATCCCTGCCATCAGCCTTGCAGGCGAGACAGCTGTATCTGTCATCCCGAGTATATTAATTTGTCTGATCCCAACGTCAAGTATAGTGAAAGCTGGTGGGAGTGTATGGTGGTCAAATCGTCTAAATCGTACTCCCTTTAAGTTGAGAGCGGGCCCGAAGGTCTCTCTAGTTGGCTCGCCAGTCCATTGCCACAAGCAGAATGCAGTTACCCATCCGCTGATATGTGATTTGGCCAAGCGACCCCCATCATGGAGAACTGCAATCCTCCAAAATTGCTTTGCACCTGGGCTCGACGGTTTGGCGTAGCAAAATATGAAGAACCGCAAGACAATATCAAGCATCTGATGCCACCTTTTCGTAATCTCATCCTGTCTTCCCAGGAATTCTACCATCTCCCGCAGTCTGATCCAATCTTGTAGCTGTCCTGCCATGGTAACTGTCACGATCCCACCGTTTGAGTCAACGTTGTTATCAAGACGTATGCAGCCTGGCTCATGCTCTGTAAGGCCCCCCAAAAACATAATTAAATTGGTCAACTGGTGCGCTTCCGTTGTAGTAGTGAATAATGGCTCAAACCATGAGGCTAATTCCGGATCAACTAAATTATTGGCGATTGAAAGCTGTAATTGTGTCTTGAGATCCCTCAAAACTATGGCACCATCTGCCCGATTGCCAGGTACGTTAAGCTCCACTTTGCTACTACCTAAGGACTGCCAGATCTTCGACCTAAGAGATTTGTGACCCTTGAGCAAGTATGCAAACTGTCCAATGATTGCTCCCAGGACTTCGTCAGGCGACAGCACAAGGTGCCTTCGGCAGGCATGGGCTTCCAAAATGCTTTCCACGAGGCCACTCAATCTCGAAGTGGGTAACAGTGGTACGCGGGATGTGTCAAGGGCATTGGGATCCGAGCAATCTGCAGACGACGGATCATACGAGGTATATGACTGAACAAAACTTCCACACACCAGCGTTGCACCATTGATAAAAGCGTCAGGGTCTACTCTGCGTGGGATGAAAGCGGGATCAACGTTTAGATGACTCTCGGTATGATTGTGAGGCCGTGGCCTCACATCTTCGTAAACCAGGACAGTAGATGGCATTCTGACCGGCTCGCCCAAACATATGCTAGTGATGGGCCAGCAACCCAAATGTGTGTGAGCGAGTAAACAAAGAAGATACCATCACACGGTGCAGTATGAATGTAGTGGTGTAGTGAGGAAGGACATCCCAGCAAGAATAACTGCATCCATGGGGAGAGTTGGCACGCAAACCGAATAGCTGAGAGCGATGGCAGGGAGGACCATGAAAGGATCGCACCTTCCATTAGCAAGGCATTGTAGGGAGCTAATGAGCACCACGCCCTGGGCGAGGGCCGGGTCACAAATGACCACAATAGGTATGTGTGATGTTTTTTTTTTTTTTTTTTTTTTTCTGGTAATGAAGGTGCCATGGCTGGTTGAATGTGGCGACTCAGGTTACCACGCTATACCCATACACGAACGAATTGGACAGACTGGCCGAAGATAAGTGAGATGATGTGGCAACCAAAGCAGCGACGCTGACGGAGCGAGCATTAGCAAATTCAAGGCTGAATTCGAAACGGAATTTGAAGCTAGACAACGTTTTTATTGAAGTAGTGTCGTTAAAAGGAGGATAAAAGGGCAATGGCAAGTGACCGACACATAGATATACTCAAAGCATGCCGCCGAAAAGTAGCGAAAGGGGACAGGATGCAGGCGGTGGTAAAAAGAGAAGAAAAAGCACATCGTCATCTGGAAATCAACCAAACCTGGCCTTCCTTTTTTCCATTGCAGCGGTGTCAGCCTGGTTGGCTTTTTTTGTCTGGCTGCTCGGCCCTTGCTGTTGGCTCCCATCACTGCCTTTGTCGCTGGGCTTAGTTACCCGCCCATGACTACCGTGCCTGCCGTTACGGCCCCTGAATCGCTTCCCTCGTCCGCGGAAGCTATCGGTTGAACCACGATCACGACCCCTCTTTTTGCTTGTCTCTTCGCCCAGAGCGCGATCAAGATTGGAGATGAGGCCAGAACTTTGAGTCGCTGCGTTTCCCTCGGAGGCGGCTGCGAACCTCTTCGCGCGCTCTATTTTCTTCTGTTGCTCATCGAGTAGTGTCTCTGTTTCATTGATGATGCCAAACTTTTCAGCTCGAGCACGGCGCTTCGCTAGTTCAGCCTCAAGGTCAGAAGCCGCAAGGCCCAATTTGAAGTTCTCGTCGGATTGAAATTCGGCAGGGGTTTCCTCAGTAGGTGTAGCAACTGGTTCCTGTGGGTTTGGAGCTACCGCAGAACCGACGGTCGTTTCATCAAGGTGTTGCGCACTGGCGATTGGTGCCGCGACATTCGCCGGTTCAGGTGTGCTGGGAGCTGCTGTGGTATCGACAGCTGTAGCGGCGGTGGCGTCTATGTGGGTGGAGGGCTCAGTGAGGGTGTCAGGTAATGGTTCGTCATCCCAATCAATGACATCGTCCTGGGTGGCCGGTGTCTTCTGAGGGGCAGCCGGCGCATCTGTTGGGGCCGCAGGTATTTGGCTAGGAGGTGCAACGGAAGCAGCTTCTTCAACAGCAGTCTTGTCGGATTCCTGGAGCCTGGCAATAAGATCTGCTTTCTTACCACTGTGTGGCAGACCGCGCGACTTCAGGATTTCAATGAGCTCTGCATTGGTCTTTTTGCCGTACTCGTTGGTGCCAGCCATGCTTGCGAAAGAAAAGCGTGTAGGTAGATGGCGTAGATGGAATGCTTAAGAGTCGCAAAGAGTGTCGGAACGCTGGCCCAGATAAGAAGATAAGCAGTGTTACGCTTGTTCCCGGACAGTCGAGTTTAGTTGGTCCTCTTTTAGTCCTAACAAACAATGAAAATAGGCAGGGAAGATGAGCAAGATTGAAGACTGAGTGAAAGCCATCTAACCGTCAACCACAGAACTGCTTATTATTATCCGTGTCTGTGCAGAGCTCCAATCAAGCGGTAACAGAGCAGTAGAGCAGTATATACTGTACATACGTATACACACATCACTCCCGCTGCTGTTCGGTGGCCGATGAGGCTGACTCCAAGGTCAAGGCAAGGCTCACGCACAGCCTGGGCTCATTGATCACTTCACTTGACGATCTTCACGGTAGATACATCATGCATATCATCAATATCTCTCGTCGTCTGCGTATAGTGCTCAGCTCGCCGCTTTGGTTCGTCATCACTGTAGATATGTATCATGTACTGTACGGTGAATGTGCGTACACGGATGAAAAGCCATCAATGTCATCAAGCCAGACGGGCTAATCTAGGTCAGAGTCAGATGTGCAGATCAACAATTATCACCGTTGATGCTGTTCATTAATATAATAGGTTCTTCCATTTTGTGTCTTGTTATATATATATATATATATATATTCCCAGATCACTCTCTGTTGTGTCTCTCCTCCGCTGTCTTCGTTCTACTGTACATCTCCAAAGCACCTCCACCATACTTCAACCCAAGTAAAGGAACAAAAATGAAGGCAGCAGAGACTGTTCAGTCACGGTACAGGCATGCCATTCACAATGGACACACTCGTCAAGAAGCTCTACTCGCGTCATCGTCGCCATCTCAATCATACACTGAGCACATACCGGCTCGAAGGCACAAGTTCTCTATCTTACGACATCTACCCCTGAGCCCTTCTCACCAGGAGGCACCCTTGGCATCAGACTCCCAAGTCGAACCACTGCTCCTTCATGATCTTGATGATATATTCTCAGAAAAGCAGCCGAACAAGAGCAAAAGGCTTTTCTTCTGCACTCGTTCGAGAAAATGTCACGATTTTCCCGATGGCAGTTATCATCCAGAGCAAGAAGACGGAAGAAACAGAGAGGGACGGAGACATAAAAGTACGTCTTCTATTGAATCAACCTTATCACAATTCGCCGAAGGGTGGGACGTTCTAACATAACCTTCATCTCCAGAGAGAACAAACCCGTTCCGGAAACTGAGGAATTGCAGATTCATGCAATTGATATGTGATAGGTAGTAATTGTTCCCTAGATGAGTGCAACCTGGCAGATGTTGGCTGACAATTTCACTGGTAGAGATGCTCTTGGTTTTATATTCATCATTGTACCCTGGTGGATCTGCTCAGAATTACGCATTTCTTGCATGTGCCTGCTCTGCTTCCATTTATGTGACAGGTAGTCATCACAGAAAGCCGTGATTCAGATTATCGCAATCATCCGCATCTTTGTCCTTCAATTAAGATCCGAGTCAGCAACGCTCTCTCTGGCTTGGTTGGTATTGTCGTGGGGGCAAACGCGTGGGTTTTACCACGGCCCGCCGTCCGCCCTTGTGTACGGAGTACATAGTCCGTGCAACGTCATTTACAGAACACCGTGTACCATACCGGATTGTCAGAGATTCATCACTGAACCCGCGACACATACGACTGCAAAGGACTTTGCACAAAG
Source organism: Ascosphaera apis ARSEF 7405 (assembly GCA_001636715.1). Classification (NCBI taxonomy): domain Eukaryota; kingdom Fungi; phylum Ascomycota; class Eurotiomycetes; order Onygenales; family Ascosphaeraceae; genus Ascosphaera; species Ascosphaera apis. The sequence continues at coordinate 14,496 of AZGZ01000025.1, read as the reverse complement.
GGACTCGAAGTCCATCTGGGCAAGGTCGCTGATTATTTGAGGGTGCGACGTTGAATGCCTCGACTTATGACTGTCAATACGGAAAATGTCACAAGAATCAAACTATACTATTAATGTTGAAGCTCTTCGACACCGATATGTTGGGCGCCTTCTGCATGAATTAGAGGGCCCAGTTGCCATTGTAGATGCTGCCATCGCTCGCAGAAATTGCAACCTCATGCTTAAGGCTGCGGAGCTTCTTGATGTCGGATTTCGCCCTCATATCAAAAGCCACAAGGTATGACAAGCTTGCATCAACTGAAGCCCTTGCTTTGGATTTACCATGATGTGACTAATTAGCAAGTCCAGACAGTTGAACTCACACGCTATCAAGTTGGTGAGACGTCAGAATCAATCAAGCTGGTCGTCTCAACTGTTGCCGAAATCGAGCAACTAATTCCTTTTCTGCACGAATGCAAGGCTGCAGGACGGCCCATTGACGTCTGTTCAACTATGTTGATTTCCGGTACTGAAAGTTCCTCCTGACTAACCTCCAATAAAGATTATATATGGCCTTCCAGTAGCCCCTTCATATATACCGCGCCTCTCAGCTCTCGGAAAGACTTTGGGCCAAGGAAGCATCACTGTCCTTGTCGACTGTCTTGAAACTCTTCCCTTCCTGTCACGTTATCACGACACAATAAATCAGAAATTAGGCGTCTTTGTGAAGATCGACAACGGCTACCACCGAGCTGGTCTATCCGCAGACAGCCTTCAGTTCAGTCAATTGGTCGCCGAAATACATAGATTGGAATGTACAGAAGGCAAAATTGAACTAAGGGGCTTCTACAGCCATCTCGGAAACAGCTATAATTCAGATAGCTGCGATGAAGCTCTTGAGTACCTTGCTACAGAGCTTGAAGGGTGCACACTTGCTACAGTAGTCGCAGGCGAAATTTATGGCACGGGTTGCCGGTTCATATGTTCAGTCGGTGCAACGCCAACTGCTACTTCTGCCCAGGAACTGCTATCTTCCAAACCAAAAAGCTCTGCCGTCGTTCGCGTCACGGAAGCAATAAAGCGGGCTAAAATGCACCACGACGTTGAGCTACATGCAGGAGCATATGTGACGTTAGACATGCAGCAATTAGCTGCTCATGCCCGAATTTCCGATCTCACTTTCAATGACATAGCTTTGAGTGTCCTGACAGAAGTGGCCAGTATCTACAACCACCGCACTCCCGCGCCGGAAGCTCTGGTTGCCTGTGGAAAACTGTCCTTAGGATACGATACCTGCAAAAGCTATGATGGCATGGGTGTCGTCATGTCTTGGTTAGATAGGTCACTTCATCCATCATCACTTGCCGATGCTGCTGCCTCCGAACCTTCACACGATATTTACAACCCAGATGCCGAGCAGCGTGGATGGATTGTTCATCAGGCCTGTCAAGAACATGGCATGTTGAGGTGGATGGGTCCTATGGAGAAAATGCGCCCGTTACAAGTTGGAGAGAAAATTCGGATCATACCAAACCATTGCTGTATGTGCCTGGCTAACTTCGACTTCATAATCGTCATTGATTCGAGCGCTCCTGGAAGTGCAATTGAAAGAGAAAGAGTCCGCGATGTATGGCTCAGCTGGGGCGGTTGGTAAAAGCCATATAAGTGGATTCCAATTCTGGTAATCAGGCCGAGTGTGTTGGAATTGAGTCTACAGCTAAAGGTTCCAGCGAAAAGATGGCTTACTCTTATTACTTCCTTGCCATGATCTTTGAAAAATAATGGCAATGCCACGATTTCACTATATATATATGTCGTTTGAGCATGAATCAGCTGAGCTTGGGAACTGGTGTAGCGCTTCTATTGGAAAATGCTTTGGTTGAACATAACAGAGCACAAGATATATACATGTTAATGATTGCGACAGTTTTGCTGATCAACCAATGGGCACAGTGCTATCGAGCAACCACACATCGCGACACGACTGTAAGCCACACTTTATCTCAATTGTGAGACCTTGACGAGTCACGTCTTTATGTGCAATAGACGAGGCTTGCCCCCTCAATCAAGTTATGTGCGTAAACGATGCTGCAATACGCACTGGACAGGGGCAGATGACCGAATCAAAGTTGCTTGATGTTGATTATATGTTCTTTTCTGTTGGTACCACTGGAAGCGCAATACCCTCTTCAACCGAGAGGTTTCGTCCTGAAAACTCTGAGACACCCGTTGGCTCCCTGTCTGCCTCATCAAGACCGGGTACAGGAGGCCCCTTGAAACCTTTTCGGGCGCTCACAGCATAATATATGACACTGATGGCGGCAAATCCAGCAAAAACGGCACTGGCATAGTTCATGCTCGATTTGTCGACTGGTAGGGTGACCGGCATGCAAAAGAGTATTGTTGAAAAGATAACCCAAATTACCGTGATGGTATTGATCAGGAAACCAAATCGCCCTAGAGAGAACGGTGCATGTTTCACACACTCTCTCCGGCGGACCAGAGATATTAAAACGGGAAGACCATAAGATGTTGACAGGCATATAGTAGCAACACCCGTGAAAGCGTTGAAAGCAGCACTAGAACCAAAGTATATCAAGCCGAGAAGGCAATCCACCACGGTCGCTAGAAGGATTCCCCACAAAGGAACTTCTAGACGCCGACTGACCTTGCCCCAAAGGCTGGAAAATGGAATTGCACCATCGCGAGCAAATGCGTATGTGCATCTACTGGCTGCAGTCAAAGCACCTATGCCTGCAAAGATATGAATTCCCATGATGAGAAACAGGAGACCAAACCCACCACCCGTCGAGCCGGTGGCGGTTTTGAAAATAAGGCCAATTGGTTGCCCGCTTTTGACGGCGAGAAGAAGCTCGACGGGCGGTAAAACGAAAAGAAGTGGCACAAGATATGCCACTCCAGTGATTCCAGCTGCAGCAACAGACAGTACGATGGCTTTGGGAACTTCGCGGTGGGGGTTCTGTGTTTCCTCGCACATGGCTGCAACCATTCCATAACCAGTCAATGTGTACGCGGGCTGTAGGAGACCAACGAAGAACGCCCACCCGCTCGGCCTATAGTGAAGAACGCCATTAGCATGTCAAGATGAGTGCTTATAGATTGAAGGTCTCTCACCATCCGCTTTGTGAGGCATCATAATGCCCGAAAACATATTTTCCACTATGCCGATGATCTGCCATGGCAAGTACAGTGACCATAATGACAATAACGCTGGATGCTGTCCAGTAAATGCAAACTTTGTTGATCAAATCAAGGTATCGACTTCCGAAAATATTGATCGAGGCACAAACGAGCATGACTGCCCAGAACATGGTTACCGTTTGCCATTCGTTTGCGACAAAATCATCATTCCATAGTGATATGGCGCTTAAAATAATCTGTGCCCCTGAAAAATTGATGCTTAATGTTACTGTCCAGTTGCCTACTAGAGTCAACCATCCATCGACAAAGGACATGATCGGTGCCCACTTTCTTGTTGACAGCATAGCGCTCCAGTAATAAACGCCGCCAGCAGTGGGATAAACGGAGCAAATTTCTGCCAAAGACGCAGCTATTCCTATAGAAATCAAAGTGACAAGTACCCAGCCCCATATAATGCTGACACACTGGCCATCGGCAAGAGTGATATATAGGGTTGTGCTTAGACCAAAAGGCGCAGCCATGATAGCAAAGGACCTAGGCCAAGCAAGGAGATGTTAGCACACGAAACATAGAACAACGTACACGTTGCATGCAGGACATACAAGCCCAAGATACTCATCATGCCAAGGTTTCTGGGAAGTTCGCTTTTGTATCCCATGTTTGCCAAAGCGGCATCAGCACTTGATTGATTCCCATAGTTAGGAGTATCTTTCGCCACAACATGGGCATCGTCTTTCGCGGTGTGTATTCTCCCCATATCGCAGGTAGGACACAGATGGTCCTCTGGGTGAGGCAGAGGTATCCCTCCGACAGCTTCAACTGTAAACCGCTCCTATCTCCAACTTGAAGATTTGTCTTTCACAAAGAACTTCTCCCCTCCAGGAATGAATATATAACTCCAAGCGGACCACAAATTTCAGCCCGCAAGTAAGAAAGAAAGGGCTGTGGCGCGAGTTATAAGGAGGTTCAAAGCTCCTTCAAAGCGGTGTAATTCGTCCCTGGCGTGAGAGTATTTTTAGTCAGTTTGAAACCTTGCAAAGCTTAAAAAACTGAGTGATTTGCAGCGAAACCACAAAACAGCCAGATTATATCTGGGACTTACCATGGGCGGCGTTTATATATCCAATGCAGATTTGCCTTATGACAGGAGAGGGGCCCCTCCTCAGCTCTGAGGCTCATTCTTATCTTGCTTGCAATGGCTGCGCCGTTATCAGTGGCACGATTTACTGCAAATACGTATGTATGTATCTACATTATCATATGTAAATACTACATTGCCGTCCATGGCGACTCGATAAGCAAATTTGTGCAGGGCATCAATCGCGTCGATAACTCCTCTTTCGCGATGTAACGTCGCGATTGCTATGCGGCCTTGTAATTCGCCAAAGTTGCTGAGGGGAAAGCAATCTGAATGCTGTCCTCGTCACGGAGAATCTTTTGGTAGGTCTTCGATATCACAGAACGATTAAAGGGTCCCATTGCTCTGCATATACAGCTTTCTCTGCAGGAGTCAATCGTAGCCGCGAGCCATTTCCGCAATTTCGTGACTCCTCGACACCCGATTTTCTCGAGCTGGACTAAACTCGTGCCGCGCCTGAAAATCAAGCTACCCATGCATGAACGCCTCCGTCTCCTGTCTGCCATGATGCTGTATAATTTTGCCCAGGTTTCTTCGATGCGCGACCCTGGAGCGGATGCTCGGCGATATCACTGAGATTTGACTCTACATTATACGTACGTTGTACACATTGCAAATAGAAAAGCCGATGGGCTCCACGCTGTTGGGCGTGATGTGTACAGGTTGATAGTTCATGTCCAAAAAAACGAGGAAGACCCTACTGGTCATGCAATCAGTAGGGCGGTCGACACAAACAAGCGAAAGACGCACATATGGGCCATTCCCTGTCCTGTATATGAGCAGTATGCAGTCGGCTTTCCACATGAGTGATTGACGACCGCAGACGCCCGCTTGCCTTTGTAGATTCGGCAAAGCGAGGCCGGACACCATAAAAAGCCTAGCAAATTCGAAAGTAGAATCAATCCACGTTGTCAATCGTTGGTAGCACCTGATATTTGGTTCGGTGTCACACACTGAAAAATGTAGCCAAATCAGACCTGTACATTTTCAACGAGCCCACGCCGGCCCAACTGTTCAGTGACCCCTGCCTTCAATTTGAGATG
>AZGZ01000024.1:353215-364661 GCA_001636715.1 Ascosphaera apis ARSEF 7405 | reverse complement strand
GATTGTTCGTAAATTTCTCGCGAACAACTTGCTTTTTCTTTTCCTTCTTCTTCCCCATTTAGTCTGTTCTTCTTTGATATAGAAGACAGATTGACCTTTATCATACCACTATCTTCCTTCAAATTTTCTAATATATTTTCTTTCTTCTTCTGCATTCTTTGCTTGTGTGTCGAGTTCATTGAGGGAGGGATTGAGATGTGAGATAAACTTCAAAACGCATACATTCTACCAGGCTTGATCAGTCCACCCCGGCTTTCAATAAGTGAAAAGTATGTACAGAGACAATTTCTCAATGCTCATAGATATCGCAGCAAACCACTAGACACCACAATCTAGTTTCTTGGAGCAGCGACTGGCTCCCAGGAGTTGAGCTTCGGCTTGACGCTGTTGTTCGCGCAAGACAAATCAGCATTCAATTGGAATATACAAAAGGTAGTTGAAGATGTAAACTCACGTATTGTAGCACCTGTAAGCACCACGAGTCAATGTGAAGTTAGGCTTGTGCTCGGGCGTCTCCCAGGGCTTGGTCTTGGATTGCAAGATAGGGTCCTCGGTGGGTGGCTTGTCGACCATGCAGTTCATCCAGGCGCGCCTATCACATCGAGTAGGGGGTCAGAAAACGGCGGACTAAAATCGATAAAGATGCGAATTGAGGTGAAGCACATACCATCCAGGCTCAATGTGAGAAGAGTCGTATTCATGCATCTTGAAATCAACCCAGCGTGTCCGGCCTGTTGTGATTGATGACAGGGGGTATCATCATCTCGATTAGACGGTCTTCCAAGAAGCGATACTCGGGATATTCAGGGGCAGAGATGGGTCAGACGAACCGGGCAATTCATTCTTGTTCTCAAAGTACTTGTTGCCGTAACGATCGATGCCGACTAGGACACCATACTTGGTATCACCTGTATGAATGAGAAGGAGAGTCTCGTTGTCAATTGCGCGGTCGGGAGATATCAGGTGTAATGGAGATGATGCGCCCGAACTCACCCATGTACTAGATAATTCGAAGTCGCCGAGTAGCATAGAGGCGCGCAATTGGTTATTTCAAGCTCTTTTAAGATGCTATACTATGAACAGGCCAGGGTAATGATATGACATACGTGAAGTTGATGGCCATATTCCTGTTAATGAAGCGTGAGTTAGCAGCAGCGCAATCAAAAAAATGACGTAGCAGAGTCGCATCGCAGAAACGCACCTTGAAGCCGATCTTCCAGAGATTGGAGAGAGTTCTGGTGATGTACGACATGATGAATAGCTGTTGATCTGATATATTCTTCTCTTCTCCCAGTCCCTGTCTCTGTCTCTTGTCGATGTCGATGTCGATGATGATGATGTCTTCTCTGTCTTCCTCTCTTCGGCAACCACTTCACGCGGATTCGCTGCCTTCAAGATCGCAATAATTCAAAATTCGGCATCACCGGCAATTCTCCACTTCTAACTGGATCAGGGATAGTGCGCATATGTTACGGCCTTGGTTACATAGGAGTATACGGTGCGGTAGAGACTGTGCGACTGCTCTCGACCTTTGCGACCGGGGTGGAATATACATCTATGTATACGGGTGAAGAGAGACTGCGAAAGGGAAGGCTATAACGTGCTTCTTGCTGGCTGTTATAAATCATGTTCGCCCGGCGCATCGGTCACTGTGCTGGGGGATGCGCCCTTCGATCTAGTCGCCACAGTCTACCTGGTCGATTCAGGCTGGTTCAGCGTCAATTCGCATCTCAAGCATCGCAAGCTGCAGCTCCTGCACAAATACCTGTCGCTGCCTCGTCGCCGCTGGGAGCACTTACCGTTGAGCTTGATCAGATAGCCCCGAGGTTTGAAGTTCCAGCATGCCAGATTACTATCCTCGATTCCCCAGCGTTGTTCTATCAGACCTTGAAAGTATGTCTAAGCCTTTGTGCAAGATGGGAGAGCGTCTTTGACTGACGATGGTCATCGCAGGATAAAATACTGAATGCGCAAAGACGGGTGTATCTGTCGACACTATATATCGGAAATGCAGAGCATGAGCTAGTCGCAACAATTGATACTGCACTGCAAACGAATCCAGATCTCAAAGTCTCAATCTTGACAGACGCTCTCAGGGGCACAAGAGAATCCCCCAATCCATCGTGCGCATCGTTACTCGCAGACCTGGTGCGCAAACATGGCGAGCGTGTTGAGATACGCATGTTCCATACTCCCAATTTCAAGGGTCTCAAGAAGAAGGTCGTTCCAAAGAGGATAAACGAGGGATGGGGTCTACAGCATATGAAGCTCTACGGAGTTGATGACGAGATTATTCTTTCTGGGTGTGAGCTCACCATTCATTGAATCACCTTCAATATGGTCATCTAATGCTGACCCGTCTATCTTTGCGCCGCCAGAGCCAACCTGTCAAATGACTACTTCACAAACAGAGTCGACAGATATCACGTCTTCAGCTCAAAGCAACTAGCAGACTACTACGACAAGATACACCAGTCCGTCTGCAGTCTAAGCTTTCAGGTACTCCCAGATTCAAACCCAGCTGGCTATATCTTAACATGGCCCAATGCTGCTCCCTGTCCATTGACAGAGACAAAAGCTTTCAAATCGCATTCTGCTGCGGTTCTAAAGCCATTGATCCAACCAGCACAGCCAGCACCCAAAACATCACTACGAGATGGCTCGACTTTCGTATACCCCATATCTCAATTCACACCTTTAATCGGCCAGCATGAATCAACAGAGTATCCCGCCGTCACATCAATCCTAACATCACTAGCTGAAAGCCCGCAACTACATAACAGCAAATGGATCTTCACAGCAGGATACTTCAACATGCATCCAACTGTTTCGTCACTGCTGATATCAAGCGCTCCGCCTTCATCGCCTACTTCGAATAGATGTACCGTTTTGACAGCTTCTCCCTGGGCGAATGGGTTCTTTGGCTCGAAGGGGATTTCGGGAATGTTGCCAGCGGCATATACCCACCTCGCTACAAAATTCCTCAACCGCGTCGCAGCAGCTGGTCGAAAGGACACAGTCGAGCTCAAGGAGTGGCGGCGAGGAACGGTCGGACAGCCTAATGGATGGACCTACCACGCTAAAGGTTTATGGGTGACTCTCCCCAAAGAAGAAAATCCCAGTTTGACGATCGTGGGGAGCAGCAACTATACGAAACGAAGTTATAATCTTGATATTGAAGTTGGTGCTGTTGTTGTTACTTCTGATGAGAAGTTGAGGAGGAGGTTAGGCGAGGAGACGAGGTGGTTGCAACAGTACGCGACTACGACGACGAAGAAGGATTTGGAGACGGGGGAGAGGAAGGCCGGGTGGCATGTTCGTCTTGCTATGAGGATAGTTGAGATGGTTGGTGGTGCGTTATAATTAATTTACGGCGATATGCATGAATATAGACGGTGTGGAATGCTGGCTCATGAAAGAAAAAGGGGCAGGAATATCGACGACAAGATGATTTAGAAGAATCCCAATTCATTAGAACTTTTGTTTTTTTGCGAACAACTCTCAACTTCTGGAAGAGAATGTCCGCCCCTCACAAAAATAAACGCCTATGACTATGCTCAATCAAAATCATATCAAACCATCATGGTATATACAAAAGATTTATCAAATCAAATAGATGAAGAAAAACGGGACACTATGCCTTCTTAGCAGCAGCAACCTTAGCCGGAATCCTCGCAGGGCCCAACTCAGACCTAATCTCATCCAACATCCTCATACCGATAACCTCATTCCCGTTCTTCCCCCTCTTAGCCTTCGCCCCCTTTCTCTTCGTCTGCGGCGCTCTATCCTGCCAATTATCCAAAAACCCATCCATGATCGAATTGAAATTACTCGGCGGCACAGCCTGGCCACTCGCATCGATCAAACTAGGCGCTTCGGAAAACTGGGAGAATTTAGACATTTTGGACATCCCCGTCATACCGCTCACCATGGACATATCATCGCCAAATCCTTCCTCTCCCTCTTCATCGAGGGCGTAGAGTGCCTCAATACGCTCGAAGCGGTCGTCTAGGAGACGGTGGCCTTCTGTGCGGTTTAGAGCGGAGGATGTCATGGAGTATGCTGAAGGATTGGTGAGTGCGCCCTTGCGCTTCTTCCTGCGCAAGGGTGTTCCGTTGGCGGTAAACATAGTCGAAGCAGTCATTTTCGAGACGGAGGGAGCAGCAGCCTTGGTAGGTGCAGATGGTTTCTGGCCCGCCTTTGCGTCTTTCTTGAACTTGGCGAATTCTTTCATCCAGTCGTTATCTTCGGGATCAGCATCGGGGATTGAGTCGTCTTCGGCTGGCATTTGAGGTGGAACGCCTTCCTTGTCGTTATCGATGCGGAAAGGTTCAGCGCCTGTCTTTGACTTTGTGCCTGCTGCGTCTGTGACGCGGTGTTGCACTGGTGCTTTTTCAGTGGCGTCTGATTCCCATCCCTCTTCGTCGTCCTCGATATATGTATCTCTGAACTCATCAGGATCAACCTCCTCGCCATCAGCGACCAACTGGTCAAAGATATCATCTTCGCCGTCCTCATCAACGTAAGCCTCATCCTCCAACGCCATCAAAGCCTCACGTAGTCGCGGATCCATATCTGGCTGGAACCCAGCAATGGCATCAGGAATTTCCTGTTGATCTTGATATGTAGTTTTGCGACTATACGTCGACGCCATAGAGAAGCTATCCCCATGATACTGCGAAACATTATCATCCAACGAAGTCGCCTTCAACGCATCCTCCAACGAAGTCATCTTCGACTTTGTCTTGGGCTGTGGTGCCTCGACGTAATGTCCCGTTCCATCGCCACCCAACTCCTTCAAGTGCTGCATGTAATCATACTTGGTATCGTCGTAGTAGATACCAAAATTAGCGGCCTCGCCTTCGTTCTTGCGAAGTTTCTCATCGTTGAATTCTTTCTGCAGTTGCTCTAGTGTTTTGCCGACGACTTTGGGTTTGGGGGCGTCTGCGATTGCTGGGCCAGAGACTTGGTGTAGGACTCTGTCGTCGGCTTCGTTGTCGTGGATTAGGGGGTCTTGTTGGGATCGGTGGAAGAGCTGGTATGTGGCAGCATTCTTCTTGTCACTGTGAAGGATGAATTAGCATTTGCGCATTCAATCGGGGACATGTAATAGGAAAAAGAGGCGTTGATATAAAAATGATCAAAGACGTACATCCACTTTCGAGGAGGCATTTTGGGCTGCTGTTGTTTGCGACAGATGGGGGGAAGGGGGTATATAATTTCAAAGAAGCCAAAGAGTATGCAAGGGCTAGTGATTTTAAGCTTGACAGTTAAATTAAATGATGTTGAAGGATAAAAGTCGTGAATATCAAATATCAATATCTGATGAAAGTATTATTATTGATTGCGACGAAAAAAAAAAAATAAAAAAATAAAAAAAATCCATCTCAGACCCCAAGGTACACGCCAAGACTTATATTACTGTTTTCAGCCTGTTTTATACTTGTCTGTTCTGTTTCTTTTGCAGTATGAAGTCAATGGCAGGGAAGAAGCAAGACCAGACCAGACCGGATCAGATATATAGATATCGAAGGGGAGGAAAGTATTGTCAGATTGAAGCAGAAAAAGAAAGAACTCTCGCCTTGCGTGTATTCAAAGTATTCAAACAGGGTGTGATAGCATATAAACAGCCAGCCAGCTAGCCAGCCAGCAGGAAAGGGCTCCTTTGCTTGACTTGGGAGAAGAAGAATAGAAAATCATCATATGCACAGAAAAAGAATCAATCAACACGAGAAGAGGAAAACACAATAGTAGGCAGATCCTCCTTAAAGCACCAGGCGCCGGGAATATTAGTCTCTGTCACAAGACTCCAAGATCCAAAAAAGAAAAGAAAACGCATGATGCAGACGATAATCGAACAAGAAGCGCAAAACCCATTAGATATCCGGATCGTATGAATGAAAATGCAAGGCAAGCAAGCAATCAAATACGCATTCAAGCAGATTTACTCTGTCGATGCGTTGTTGGCATGCTCTGGTGTTTCTGGGGGTGCACTTGCGGCACTCAATTTCGACTCGAACGCTTTCTTTCCGAGGGTTTTGGCGAATAGATTATTGCCTTTGCCGGCACTGTAAAGGAAGAAGAAACGTATCAGAATATGTGTTCTTTGCTTTCATGGCTATGACTGTGCTGAGCTATTGGGCACTCACTTCTGGAACCTCTTGCCCTTGATGTTGCTGAGCTTCTGTGTGGCGGGACTCATGATGCCATCAGATGGCGAGATATAATGACCTTTTCCTCTGTAGACACAGTTTTTGTCAGTATATTATGGCTCCTCTCATGGCTTTTGTGACTGAACGAAGTGAGCATTCGACTTACTGCTCCCCGCTATCAATCTTCTCCCTCAACGCTTGCCTGTGATACTCCATCGAATTCACAGTTGCCGCCTTCAGATTCTCATCGTTCGTTGTGCCCTCAGAGACAATTGTTTTCTGAACATCCGTAGGCTGCTCTTCCATTGGCGTCTGCTGGACGACTGTCTGCTCAGAGATTGTGTTCTGGTCCATTGTGCTGGTCTTGATCGTGTCTTTGCTTTTCCTTTTGACAACTTTCCGCTGGTTATTGCAGTTTTTTGATAGACAAGGCGCTGAGTTATTCGAGGCTGGTAACAGATATATATATATCTTGGATATCAGATGTATATACAGTGAAAAGAGAGATGTCTTCTAAAAAGAAAACAAAATGAATTCCTCTCGTTCTCTTCCTCTCTTCCTTTCATCTTCCTTGCAATTTTTATTTGTTTTTCCGGGAGGGGATCCACGGCTACCATGTGTGATAGTTGGCTGGCCAACTACGGGTTTGACGCTACCTACATGTCATTAATATCCTGCCACTCACAGTACATACGAGAGACGATGATACGCACTACCTTGAACTTGATTGAAGGTGATAAAGGGGATGAGAAAGTAGATAGGTGTCCATTGACTGTAAATACTTTAAGTTCTAGATAGAATAATGCGAAAAAAAAGCAAGATTGAGTCGTGACATAAACGCTAAGGCAGAGTAATCATCGCTGGCTATAGAAAAAAACAGACAAAATAACGCTCAAAGTTCAGGGGGGGGTATCTGTATCTCACTTGGAATCAAATAGAAAAGCAAACGAGAGAAAAATATATATATATGTAAAAGTAAATCCCAAAAAAAGAAAAAGGAGAAAGATAGCCTATGAATCAGACAAAATAGGTGCATCATTCTCACCAAAATGTTTTGTGCCAGACAACTCAGTGTCATCCTCGACATACATCGACGGCCGTCGATCATTGCCTGTAATCTCGGACAGGGGCCGTCTATCTGTTGCGCCGTGCCCTAAGTCCGCTGGATGTGATTCCGCGAAATCATCAGTTGTATCAATGATATGTTCATCAGGCATACACGCTTCATCCTTCCGATTCTCATCTAACACCCCCTCATCATCGACATCATCGTCGAACGGCACTGACGCCGGTGACGACGGAGAGTGAGAGGCAGACGACGACGAAGACGCAACCGATCCAGGCGAAGAGTGGTCCGACACGGGATACATCTCATTATCAGCAGCAGAAAGCATAATCTGGCCATTCTCGTAATCAACCGTCGATGACTTCCTATGTCTTATCTCCGGGTGTTCAGCAGGTTGTTGTTCGGGATGTTGTAGTTCGGCTTCTTCAGCGGGTTGTTCGTGGACCATGCCATCCGACACAGGACTGCCCGGTACACTCAACGGTGACTGGGAAGGCGATCGCAGGGGGAAAGAAAAGGGGTATCGCTGCCATGAACCTCGGAGGATGGGGCTACCACCTCTACCTAACATTCCTTGCACGCGAGGTGGGAGTTCGAGGTATCTCCTGACTGGTCCACGAGAAAAGATCATGATTCCGAATAAGATCAAGAGAAAAATACTCTGTATCAACGACAACCGTTTCTGAAACAGGACTTCATCCGCGAGCACGCCCAATTGGCGCGTCACGGCGAAAACTTCGCGGTTGTACTGTACCCGCTGCTGCTCGAATTCCATGATGACTGACTGCCATACTTGATCGTATTGTTGTCGGAAATCATGCAGTTCCGTGAGAACTGTATGATTCAGGTTTTCGAGAAACGCAGTGGTTTTGCCTAGCTGGCGTTTCTCGACTTTACTGAACGCTTCCCTGAGAATTCGCGATTGTTCACCGATATATAACAAAGACAATGTCGAGTTCGTCTCTAGCATCTGTAATCTTTTATTCATCGATTTAAAGAATGATTCTTGTGTTGTCGGGCTGGGTGATGCAGGTGCTGATGATGATGTGGATGGTTGTTGTTGTTGTTGTGGTGGTGGTTGATTAGTGGATTTGGCTGTCTTGACGGCTTCTATAACTGATATCGCATCATCTGCATCCAGTGTCGTACTTTTAATACTGGCGATTGATGTTGACTTTGAAGGTGTCTTCTCTTTCGCTTGTGTTGAAGTCGCGCCCGTCGATGGAGCAGATGTAGATGAAGGTAAGGAATCGGACGTGGAAGACCCTGGAGTTGCGATAGAGCCGGACGACTCAGTCCCAGCGATAGCGCTTTGAGCCATATCAGACCCGGACTCAGCCAGCGTTGGCGTTGGAAATTCTTCCACGCCGCATATAGGCGTAATGTCATCATCTTCGAACTCATGAAGAAGAAGTCTCTCAATTTCAGACCCGCGCAGATCGCAAAAGTCGCCATCTTCCTCGAAGGTCGGGAATTGGAAGTCCTCTGCAGATTCTGGCAGGACTATTTCAATCTCTTCTAAGACGATCGGTTGTTCAGATGGCGGATTTTGATCGACCGAGGAGGCCGTGTTATTTCCAGCTATTCTTTCCATGACGGTGATACCCTCCGGCTCCAATTCAGACATTATACCATCTTGATCCTCACTAGCCTCATCCGACCTAGAATTTTCACCTTCAGATTTGAATTCCTCCATCATAGTCGTCCCATGAACCCTGATTAAACTCAACGGACAGTAGAATTCATTCCCATAATGAGTCAAGAATTCAATCTTGACATATCTCGTCCAAATCAGGGGGTTCTCGACGGGGAAAGCCTGTATTTCTCTGGTATTCAATGCTTCAAAGACACCCAATTCCTTCCATTTGTCTGGCTTCGGCGGGTACCTATCCGATACACTAACCCTGAACGTCCTGAACCTCGAACTGAAGAACTCGAAGTTAGCGAGGACGATAGTATCGATGAGGATATCGTCGCAGAGCTCGAGGATAATGAATTTATTCTGCGCGCGACATTCATTGAGCATGTAGCTGTCCTTATTCTCAACCAGCACTGCAGAGGCACCGGAGCATTCTCGGTTCGTTTTTAGAACGGTAGCTGCGCAATCAAAGGATGCGTAATTTGATCGTTCTTTGCAGGTGACGCCTGCGTTTTTCCTTTTCGTTAAATTGGGCTGGACGGGATCTTCCATGTCTGTTTGTCTATCCGTATTCGGTGTATGTGAAATATCATCACCATCACCACCATCACCACCACCGTTTGCGGAAGATTCCTCCTTAGCAGGCGTCTGCTGTGGCCGGTTCCACGTCGACGAAGACGCAATCTCTGATGCGAATCCACCGAAGTCCAAATCAATCTCCCCTTCATCACCTATTGATTCCAAGTTATTGCGTATACTCGGCTGTCGACGGGGTCTTGAATCTTTTCTCGCGTTTCTCGCGACACTATCCGCCGACTGTCCTATCTTCGCTAGGTTCTGTTCCCTCCATTCCTCAAAGGATAGGAAATTCGAATTGTCGAGTGGGGATTCTATATCGTCTTCTTGTTCCTCCTCTGACATATTCTGTGATTGTTGCTGCTGTTTTGGCTCTCCTGATGATCCCGTTCCAGCAGGAGATGAAGCAGAAGCCTGCGCACCACCAACCTCACCCTCCCAACCCATAACGGTGCCCGTCCCTGTTGCCGTTGCTGTCGACGCCGTGCTTACCCCTACCCCACCAGACTCACCAACAACAACAGCGCTCTGCGCCGCCGCCGCAGAAGCAGCAGCAGCAACAGCAGCATTCCACCCAGGCTGTCGCAAACACATCGGATACCGAATGACATCGTTGCGCGCATCCGCGAATGGGCGATTAGGACAGACCTCTCCGCTGACATTGGCTGCCAGGGAGGAGGGGGGGTATATGTATGCTGCCGCTGCGGCGGGTGCGCCATCGATGTTATCTTCTATCAAGTGATTGGATGGTTGAGGATGAGTGGTTGTTGTTGTTGTTGTGGCAGAGCGCACGTCTGTTATGAGGAGGAGAAGGAGACATAGGAGGCAATTTAGCTTGCCAGGTCCTCCGAGACGGGTGTGAGTGCTGGTGCGTGGTTGGGTGGTTGATATTGAATTCGTGGTGAGTCGGCTGGGGTGCTTCATGGTTATCCTTGCTCTCTCCTCGTCCTGGTTCGTTTTTTTTTTTTTTCCCTCTTGATTGGCTCTGGCGCAAAACGCACAAGATGTGCGTATGGTGTCAAGAGAAGGAGAAAGGAGGATCGTTGTTGTCGTCGTTGTAATTTAATTTTATGACAGCTGTGCTTGTTCGTAGTACTTCAGACGTGCAGAAATGATCTCATCGAAAAATGATACCAGATCCCAGATTTCCAGGTTTCAAGATTTCAAGATTCCCAGTACCTTGTTGCAGACCATGAAACAGCCGAAGAAAGGAACAGCCACTCTCTAACCAGACGAGATGACCTGGCTCAAGTGTAACAAGCAAGAAAAAGAGAGGGAGGGAGAAACAGAGCCCTGGTTTGATTGGAATCCGTGATAACTCGAGCTAATATGCCCCCGTCATCTATAAATCTCTCGTTCACGGCAACTCACACACTGATAAGAACTGCCAATCCATATTAATAGCCGTAGTAAATGGCGTCAAGCAAAGGAAATGAAAAGTATTCAGAATCAAGACAGGGATCAAGAACGATGACGACCCACGCAAGAAGCGAGAAGGTGACAAAGTATTAATTAAGGAATGCCTTGTCTTGTCGGTCAAGGGGGCAGACGAGACGATCTTTACACAATTCGAGTTCTAACCTGTCCTCGTCCTCTGCTTCTTCGGCAACTTGCTGCTGGTGGTGCTGGTCAAGAAGTCGTATTGCAGACTCGTAGATAGTCATCGACCTATATGATGAAGAAAGAAGTATATAAGAGTCGAGAAGTGAAGGAAAGATTTGAGATGTGTTAAAATCATCATGAGCTACAACTACGAAAGAGATGAGATGAGACTTGGAGAATCAAGAAGAGTGAGATATCTTGAAATATCATATTTCTCAATCCATTTTTGTTATTTCTCGTTCAACTTTTTAAAATATATCCTTTCAATTTAGGAGTCTTTTTCACCTTTTTCCCCCTTTCTTTTCTTTCTTCAATCTTTCCCCCCAGCATAAACTCTTCCCATCTCCCTGACAATGACGGGATGATATCACCAGATGCCCTTGACTGATTAGCAAGAGACAAGATAGCAAT
>AZGZ01000024.1:327294-341082 GCA_001636715.1 Ascosphaera apis ARSEF 7405 | reverse complement strand
CAATTGCTGTTGGAATCGGATGCTAATCTGACTCTAAGTTAGACGTGCGAGTCTATGTACAATGCCTGCTATGCACTTTGTCAGAGAGAGCATCTCGAAAGCGATATAACTTTTGCTCTGACAGATGAATTACTTTGCTTATTGTTGGCATCAATTGCTCGACAGGCAAGAAAAGGCTCACTTGTTGCTTGTCCTGGGAGCAACAACGGCATTCTCAACAATTCTTGTTCTTTCTACATGCGTGGACTCGTCGTTCGCCAATATTGACAAGTTGACCTTCTTATCTAATCGAGCTAGACCAATTCTGAAGAAGCAAGCAACATGACGTTTTTTCTGCACGCCCTAGGGCGTGATCCGTGCAGCTGAGAAAAAGGCAAGCAAGACGTTTTGAAAATCTGCTCAAAACCTCCTGCAGAACCATTTCTTCGTGCGGGGTCGAGTCGAACAGCCGGTGCAAGATGTCTGGACTCGTGTCTCCTCAATTCATGCAACATATACAAAGATCCCTACCAAGGTTCGAAGACATGGTGACTTTTTCTTTGGCCTCCATGGGGGCAGATGAAGCCCTGATTGAACAATTTACTGCATTGCCCCTCCCGCCTATGCAGGTCTACATAACCCCTGGAGCATTGGATGTTCCTCTCGGGTATCAATATGAAAAAGGTGAACGCGTGTGAGCACCAGGAATCGGTTTTCAGACGGGCAATACAAGGCAGTGCAACGGCATCGTACCTGAAACAGGGAGGCCAATTGGTATGTACAGTTATGTACGAAGTTACTGCATGCTTCTATTGATTATGCAGGTTCGGCAGGCGTATAGGCAGGCATTGCGAATGTTGTGTGACAATTTTGTTGCAATGGAGTATGACATTGCGGTTTTGGGGGTGTTGCATCATAGCGGTACGAGGTTGAATTGCAATAGATCACGTCGAATATTGTTCAGAGACCTCTTTAGATATAGTTCTAGGCCAATTGCATTGTGGTTTGGTTGATGACGTTCCAGCTTACGATTGATACAGCACGGAAACTTGTTACTATAGCCCCTGAGCATCAGCCCCTTTTCAAGCGGTAGGTTCCAAATCAATGCATCTCAACGCTCTACGATACTACGTAATCAAAGATCTCGAGAAACATCTCAAGAAAGCTGTATTCAATACCAGCAATGGATGATCGCTGATATCAGTCGTACCATGCCTGATCTGAACACGGTGTCTATAACACTGGATTCACAATTTCGCTAGATGCAGCCTCCCCTTCAAGAAAAGCATGTTCTCAGGATATAGTCGTTCAAATCGTCAGAGTTTATGGAGTCATAAGTATGTAGGTGTGTGTGTATGTATAGGGCGGAAGTGGCATGATGAGAACGTGAAATCATAGAGAATGAACAGGAAGAGCAAGTTCCATGGCGCCTCCTCATCACTAAAGGGCGAAGTGATCATATCGCCCATTCATTCTTATCATCATTCTTACTGATGAAAGGCTCATCGAGCTGCTTGATTGCATACTCGCCGCATAGGATACTGCGATCCATGTCAGCACAACATATCCCTCATAGTATTCACAGTCAGCGAACACTTACCAGGCTTCAGCTATTATCCCATCCAACTCCTCAATTACCTGCTCCTTCTTCTCACTTGATGTCGTAGTCCGATTCATCTCCGCCTGTAAATCCTTAATGAGTCTCTTCTTTCCTTTTCCAGCTGCATCGAGGACTTTCTTCCCGAGACAATCACTATGGAATGCATGCTGACACGGGAAGACGAAGAACTGCCGACTAAGCAGTGGCATTGAACAGATCCAGCACTTCTCGCCCGGCTCGACGATAACGTATCGGGAGCTCAGGGCCTCGATGTCATTACGGATCTGTTCTGCGCTGCGAGCGGAATTATCCATCTCTTGTCGAAGAGAGTCGATGTGTCTAGAATAATCTTCTAGGGCAGTGCATATCTCATCCTTGAAGTCATCGACAACGACAAAGTCCGGGAAAAATGGTATTAGGTCTTCTATGCGTAGTAGTTCACAGCGTCGGAGGAACTGTATCGATTCTCTGACCCCTGTTCCAGAATGTCGTATTTTCTTCTCGGCTACTAGAAGCCATAGCTTTTTGCGCAGTTTGTCGTTGCCCTCTGGTCGGTCAGCGATCAGAGCTGCAAGTTCTATATCATCGTTCTTCAATGCAAGCTCGACAGCTTGGGTGTATTGGCCCATAGCACTATATATGTGAACACATGATTGCACGCGATTATGTTGTATACACAGCCGTAGTGCAAAGTCGGCGTCGTAAGGTGGAGGAGAGGAGGGCTGCGAGGCGAGATATTTCAATAGTGCAGCCTCTGATTGAGACGGGTGGGAAACGTATATCGAAATGAGGGTATCGTGAACTGCAGCAGAGGGACTTGGATGGTTGGCGATAATGAAGTTGAGGTAGCGAACGGCCTGATTCATATTCAGGGGCACATTCGCGTTCTTCTTGTTGTATGCGAGCAAAGCAGGAATCAGTCTCTCTGGATCAAGATCCACATGCCTCATTAAGATGTCGACGAGATCGGTTGGCGTATGGACTGCAAGCACTGTGCTATATTTGTAGAAGACGTGGTGGTCGTTTTGCTTTTTGAGAACATTGAGTGCTTCTTCCCATTTCTCCCGCTGTATCCAGTACGAAAGAACGAAATTTGAATCGTCAATGACCGTTGCGAAAAACAGCAATTCCTCTTCTCGTCCATGACTGCCAATTATGTCGTATACAGTCTTAGGATCGAGGTCCGCCTTGTACTTCGTAACGAACTCCCGGAACTCTGAGCGTGTTTTCTCGAGCTCAGTGTGATCTTGCGATGAGTCTCGGTTATCGTCTTCTCCCTGCGTCGTCGTTATACTATCAGAAAGCTCATTCAATTTAGACATATAGGTCTCAACGAGCCAGCTGGCGATAAGCATTCTCTGCATGATATTAGACTTCTTCAACGTAGCCAATTGAGCTTGAAGGTATTTGCGCAACGCATCATGGTTCTCGTTTTCGAGAAATGTCAAGCAAACTTCCTCGAAATTTTTGCTGCTCTTACCCCAGACAGCAGCAGCCTCCAAGTATTGCCCCTTTTTAGCCAGGTAGTCGCCGGAGGCCGTAGCAACAGCATCCTTTTGCGTGGAGCCACGAGCGTATCTCAGGGCTGCTTCGAACTTGTTTTCCTTGAGCAATGTCTTCCATATATCTCTGCTTTCGTCACTCGCAGCGATCTCGAATATCTCATCAGCGGTGATAAGCCAATATGTGCATTTCTTGAGATCAGCGAAAAGGCCGAGTGATGCTTGTCTTGGTTCAAGAACTGCCTGATCAAAGACTATTTCACCGCTCAATCTGTTTACAGCCATGACTCGGCCTTCGACAAGAACGATTATATGCCATTCGGACATCGTCATGGCAGTGATAGGGTCTTGTATGAGCTTCCTGCCACCTCTAGCCGAGACTGACTCTGGGAACATAGATCGGGGTAGCATCTTGCTGTTGCCAAGTACGGTGTTCTCTCCTGATACGACTTCTTGAACAGTGCCGTGTAGAACGCCATTGCTAGATAACCAAGCCAAGGGTTTGTCGTCCGTCTCGTCATTCGGCAACCGATGATCTGATGGCTCAGGTCGAACGGCCAGTGTCGATGGTGCAGATGCAGATGTGCCCTCGAGAGTTTGTGTAGTAGGTGCGTTATGCTGGAAATAATCGATGAATATAGGACCGTTGCTTCTGGCTACTCTGCCAGTAAACTGCAGAAGTCTGTCGTGCGTTGATATGATAACGTGTCGAACATCAGGAGCGAAGTGTCCAGGCGTCATCCAAAGGCCCGTAACAACGGAGCCGGGCAACTGATAGACCTGAGTCACATAACGTTCATCCCTTCTATAGAATTCCGATGCTGGTTCAATATATGCTTCGTAGATAGCCCCATCAGAAGCACCGATCAATATCTCGCGGGTGGATGCTGTAGGCAACGAAGGATTCCAAGCGATAGACTCAATCTGAACACCCTTCAGTCTCGGTAGATGCTTCGGCTGCCTCGACTGCGTATGCAAATAGTAATTCTCGCCCAGCGTAGTAGTGATGATGAGATGCGAAGCGGAAGGATCAAGGAACATGCGCCGAATGAGTCCTATCTCAGAAGACTCCTTAGGCAGATCGATATCTAGACACAAGTTCACAGACAAGCAATCAGCATAACTGCCACTTTCAACCCTCTCAAGACAATCCCCAAGTCATTCCACCCGCCCAATCGGGACAATCGAAATTACCATCGATATCCTCAGCATTATCAAGATCGATGCGAAGAACCCTGCCGGACGCAAGGGCGAGAATGAGGACATTGTTCGCAACCTGAGCGGCGACAAAGTCGGCTGCGATAGAGAACTTGAGCTGGACACGCTCGACGCTGAAGATGGGCAGCGAGGTCTCTGTCAGCCTGGCCAAGCTGCTCGCGGCGACATAACCACTGGACGATCTGTGATCCATCATGCCGCGAGTAACGAGAGTGAGAGAACAGCAAATCGAGTAGAGGAAGGCCTATATGTCATTGTTTTGCGGCTCCAATTAGCGATGCTTGGTGAGTGGACGTTATCGCGACATTTGGTCCCGTCACTCCGCCCGCTTGCTCTACGCCGAAAGTGAAATGAACCGCTGGATGGGGGATGTAAGGGAGTGACGTATGTATGTATGTATGGGATCTAGGGGTATAATGATCTACGAGGGGACAATCGTTCAGGGATTACTGTGATTATTCAGGATATTGACGAAAAGTTGAATTGAATTGGTTAAACGATAAATGAGATTGAAGACAATGTATGCATGGGCCATATCAAATGCTATGAAATTGATGAATGATATCGACCGCCTGCGAATATGATGATGATGATGATATAGTATCAGTCCAAATAGAGTGATAGATCTGATAGTTTGAGAAATGCTATTCCAAGCAAAAACAGAACATGAGATGCGATTCAACATGAAAAAAGAAAAAGAAGAGACCGCAGAGATCGCTCACATGAGAGTACACTCCCGCTCAGGCTTCTTTTTCTTCTTCTTTTCCTTCTCTTTCTCCTTTTCCTTCTTGTCTTTCTCCTTCTGTATCGATCTCTCCCGTCTATGACCTGATCTGCCCCGCGAATCAGTCGTGTCTTGGGAATCATTCGAGAATCTATGCCGCCTTTTACTCTTCGGCGGCGCTAGTGTTTGCGAACTCGAAGGGTCAATGGCAGGAGTTGAAGATGGACGCTGCCCACTTCTGCTAAACCGGAAGAACGAGCCGCTGCCCCTAGGCTCAATCCCAGACTGTGATTGAGGCCGACTTCGTGAATGGCTCGGTGGACGACTAACAGAGACCGAGAGAGTTGAGTTTTGTCTGAGAGGTTCTGTCCTTCTTTCTTCCTGTGGCGGCTCCTCTCCCTGATTCTCCTTGTTCCTGATCTCCTCTTTAGATCGTGAATTCTGTATGTTGCGAATTAACAGATTAACTTCTGACCGACGATGACTGATTTCAAAAGTCTCGCTCGAGAAACTGTTTCGTGGCTCATCAATCGACGGTTCACGCAACGCCTCCACGTCCGTCTTCAACTTCTCGTTGAATAGGAAATTATGACCCTCATAGTCAGGCGGCCTCTCGTCAAAGTCATGATCTGGTGGAGAATCAATCGGTAAAATCTGGTAGAACAGCAAATACGGAGACTCCTCCCTCAAAGCCTGCTCAATATTCACAGACGTGATACGCTCACTGGCCAAATCATCGAATCGCAACCAAGTCTTTTCACATTCACTCGACGAGGAAGTACTTGACCTCGAAGCCGGCCTTTCGGGATTCTTATTCCGCACCAACGATATATAATGGCCTGAATCAGTCGAGTTACCCCTGTGGCAAACAACAGCTTGCAACACCAATTTGAAATTTCCAAAAATAGGTGCACTTTCGTCGATTTGATCATCTTTAATGAAATGCGGAAGCCCGATCTCAACGGGGATGTCGACGTAGGTATTTCGACGTACGGGTCTGCCGTTTTCTATATCGTATCTTTTCAGACACATCCCCAGAATAGGCCGTTTCTGAGAGAAATGGATCGCTGTCTGGGCGTCGTCCGATGAGAGGTTATCTGCGTACCAGGGTATCAGGCTGAAGACTTGGAGAGCCGGCATCATGACTTCATGCCGTATACTGCCTTTTCGCTCCGAAAGCTGGCGGGGTGGTTGATTGCTGTTTTGTCGAGACAACGGCTCGTCGGAATCTTCTGAAACCCATCGTTTTTGGATGATGCTGTTAGCTTTGGCCCTGGTTTGGACTTCTGAGACAGCGATTTCCGGCGTTGAAACTTCCGGCGTATTTATCTCGAGGGGTGTTGAGACGGGGCTGGATGTGATTGACGATTCATCAATGCATTCAACATGCGCGACTGCCGTCTTCAGATCTCTTTCTGCGGGATTGGGTTTTCCGATGTTGGAGTTCTGTCTTTCGAGGTACCGTTTGACTTCGACGTGGTTGTTGAAATATGCTTCTAGGCATTCTTCTAATGTAATTGCGTTGTTCTCGACACGGTCTGGTGGGATAGGAATTTCAAGTAACCTTTCGTTCACGAATTTATGGTCGTCGTTCGCATCATCTCGTCCGGTATGATATAGGTCAACTTTCAACGTGAGTAATGGCAATTCCAATTTGCCAGTGAGGAATGTGAATAACTCAGATGCATCTTGCTGTCGTAGTTCTCCAGCATCAGCCCACCCGGCTTCTGCTATCAATTCTTGTAATTTCTTCGTCTGAACCGTTGAAAAGTCAGCACAGCACTCTTTTCTTTCGTTTCAAAACAAAAAAAAAAAAAAAAGGTCATAGCTCCAGGGGATGTTTCCACTCACTATATCCGTCGTTATCAACTTCCCAAGCCTCAACAAATTAACCCACAACCTAAGCAAGATAACCAAATGATTGCGTGTCGGATCCGGGAAACTGTTATATAGTATCGCCTGGAAGCAGTCGAATCGCAAGAACATAGCAAACAGCAGAGCATCGATATAACACGAACACCCTTCCCGATTGACAGCGCCTAGCAATTTAGTGCCGGGAGTGAAATCGTATATGGTGCCCTCTATGGAGTCCGCTAGTATGGAGAGAAGCTCAGACGCTTTGACGGGGTCATTGTTGGCGTAGTTTGATTTGAGGATTTCGCGGATTTGTGATTCTTCGAGGAGATCGAGACCTCTTTCAGCAAGCAGGGCACGGAAGCATTGGATCTGGGATTTATCGTCAGCAGGAACTCAGCTTGAAAGTCCCCGATATATGTTTTTGAGGTTAGCTATATCACGCACCGTCTTGGTCTCTTCTTCTGAAGGTGGTTCGTTGATTTCTATTGGACCCGAATTGATCACCGATCTGACATAGGTAGAGAAGGATACTCGATATCCATCAGTCTATACGGGATTGTCAGCAATCATTTAGTCAATATGACTCCGACTTCCTTCTCACGGTTTGAGAAAATGGGTATAGAACAGCACATACGCTTGATTGACTTGCGTCGGCGATAGCAGCAGGCTTCCTTTTCGCCTGACGCTTGCTGAAGAACCTCTTATGCATGCTTGACCTCGACTCGAGCAATGATGATCGCGATGCTGAAGTTGCTTTCCGAGGGTGATTGCCAGGCTATACTGATACTATCTGTTGAACGATATTTGTCTTGAAGAAAATGATGACCTCATGGTTCAGCAGCAGCAGCAGCCTATTAGTGATATGAGTAAATAGTACGTAGTGAAATGAGACTGCCTAAAGACCAAGCTGCTCGAAGACAATGCTTCCACAGAAATCGATCGTCGTGAATTGTAAGATGGCGTAGATCTGCACCATCCGTTCAGCCAGCTGCGAAACACAAAGAGACAAGGCCAGCGTGCACTATGTAACCTTCAACGTTGAGCATAAGATGATCCGCCGCATGCGGGAAGGGAGGGGGAGAAAGGGTCCCTTTAGGCTTGCTCTTTGGCTTGCTCTTTGGCTGGCTGGTAACGGCGCGGGACGTAGTACATTACATGCTATAAACTGTGGCCGGCGGTAGGAGCTGGACGATGCCTACATACATAACATTAGGGATGGACAAGGAACGGATGAAACCATGGACGCTGTGTATACGCTCATGAAAGTAATGCCGCTGACCAGATCAGGGTCCTAAGAGAGGATGACGATGTGACTTTTCGGGGGAGGGAGGATCATTGAGGGGGTGAAGTCAAGTCAAGGGAGAGGTGAATGAGATAGCAACCAGTCAATGAATAGTCTCTACGCAGGCTACGAGATTCAACAGTCTGTATGTGCGTATCAGGATGATGGATGAGCTGTATATCGTATACTTCGTGGCGGTCGGGAGGGCTTGATGCAGCTGTCCGATCCGCATCTCATAAATCTCACCTTACCTTGCTCAGTGGATGTACGATGGGATTGGTTCGAATAAGACGAAGCAGCTGATTTGAGAAGTTGATGACAGTAGTAATTCCAATGCTACTCGTCTTATAATCACTATTGATGATGAATGATGGATGATCACTTCCCTTTCCCCATTGAATTCCCCTCATGATCGTCGTTAAATTTACGATTGACGTTGGAGAAGGTAAAAGATCTGATTAGATTAGATTAGATTGATAAGATAAGATAAGATAAGATCTATATACTC
The DNA here is from genome assembly GCA_001636715.1 of Ascosphaera apis ARSEF 7405. Lineage (NCBI taxonomy): Eukaryota > Fungi > Ascomycota > Eurotiomycetes > Onygenales > Ascosphaeraceae > Ascosphaera > Ascosphaera apis. The sequence goes on along the minus strand of AZGZ01000024.1, from coordinate 332,412 downwards.
GTTCTCATCTCCGCGGGCGCATCAATCAATTCAATTCAATATTGGAACAACGACTGCACGACACTACGACTATTGTCTATCAAGGACGAAATAACTGCGGAACAGCGACAATTTTCAAGACAACCCAGTCAATTATCGGCGATACCAGAACTATTAGACTGGCTCTGGACTGTCGCGGGCATTCAATCGCTACTTGACGAGCCAATCATCCCCAATGGCTCTCCGCGACACTTCATTGCGGCTGCCCAAGCTTTTTTCAAGGGCTGTCGCACCGGCCTTCACCACATCCCAACTACAATGTCGCAGCTATGCTTCCGACGCAAAGACCTCAGATATCGTGGCTAAGGATCTCCAGGATCTAGAGACAGAGTCTGGGTTTACTTCTGGACCTCTTCCTGATGAATCGGTGATCAAGCAATTCGATCCTATTGCTAGGAGCAGGAGAAGAAAGACTCAATTGCCTGCCAGTCGGTATGTCCATATCACCACTATACCTCCTGAGTCTTTTTTTATATCACTGAAAAAAGACGTGACTGACTCAATTGATCGTTCAGTTATCACTTCCGCCCCCCACGATACTACCGTGGCCCATTGCACCCTCACAGATCCCCCCCAGACTGGGACCCTGCCTCGCGACGCTTCGTCCCCGGGCCCTTCATGCTCCCTCGCGTCCAACAGACCTACGAGTCTTCAATTGACGCTGACTTCATGACCCTCTGCTACACCCATTGCCCACCGGGCTTCAAACCGCCTCCTATCCCCGACAGGTTGAGAGCATGGGATGATAGCTCTCCCTACCACAAGAACAGACCTCGCCGTGCTCCTCGCGGTGGTAATGTTCTTCAACTCCTTCGCCAGCCGGTCACTTTCAATAATGTCCCCAAGCTAGAGCGTATCACTGTCAGCACTTACACCAAGGAGGCATTGCGTGAGGGTTCGGCTCCCTTCCATGTTGCTGGTATGGCTATCCAAGCTATCACGAACCATAGAATCACGCCTCATTTGACGAAATCGAATGTTCCCACTTGGGGTGTGGTGAAGGGTAAGACTTGGGCTGGTATCACTGCTGATCTACGCGGAGAGGATATGTATCATTTCTTCGGTAAATTGGTCGATGTTGTCTTGCCTCGTGTGAAGGATTGGCCTGGTGTTAAGGCTACCAGTGGTGATAGCAGCGGTAATATCACACTTGGTCTCCAGCCGAAGATGGTTGCGCTGTTCCCGGAGATTGAGGTCAATTATGATATGTATGTTGCTTTGCCACTTAATCCCTTCTCTCGATGCTTTTGGAGTTTACTTTTACTTTTACTAACACGAATTGTAGGTACCCTGCCGACAAAATCCCTGGTTGCCATATCACCCTTCACACAACTGCTAGAGCGGACCAGGATGCTAGACTCTTCCTCACACACTTTGGCATTCCCTTCTACGGTGAATGGGTCAGGTAAACTGTGACTTTCTTTATGTTGAAAAAAATATCCTCTCCCAACATGTGTATTCTGTAGATATCGTTCTGTCATATAACAACAGCCCAAATGTCCTAACTTGAGGGCATCTTTTTTGTACACTAGATTCTTTGTGACATACTTATTTGTTTTGAAAATGTTTTTCCAACTTCAAGCAATTCTTCCACCTCGAATACGTGTGAATCATGGCAAATATCTAGATTCAGAAAAATCCTACAAACCCCCGTCGAAACATAAGGGTAATTCATCCGCCATAACCTCAAGCAGGCCCAGCCACAATCTTAGGAGTCGGCTCCAGCGATTGACTCTCCTTCGCAGGCTTAGACGACAGATCCTGCTTAACGAACCTCGATTCCCGTAATTCATTCGCGCTAGGCCGTTTCTCATAATCAATCTCAAACGTCATATCCAAGAACTCCTTCGCGGCATCACTCGCGCCCTCTGGCGCTGGAGGCCGCGCTCGTGAACTTCCTATAGCGAATATGGCCTGTAGTTGATCATGGTCAGGGAAAGGGTGTGCGCCTATGAACATCTCGACGACGAGACATCCCAGACTCCAGATATCGGCCTTGGTTGTGTGGGCTGTTTGGCGGACCACTTCGGGTGCCATCCAGAAAACACTTCCCTGTAAGGAGGTGCGTTGGTTTTTGTTATCCCCGTGAAGCATTGATTGCGGGTTCGCCTTCTTGGAGATACCGAAGTCAGATATCTTCACTGCTCCCTTGTTATCGACGAGGATATTTGCGCCCTTGATGTCACGGTGGATAATGTTTCTTTCGTGAAGGTATGACAGACCAGCTAGAATCTGTCTCACGAAGTTCTGGATCAATGGTTCTTGGAAGGTGTTGTACTGCTTCAGCATCATCGCGATTGATCCGCCGGGAACGTACTCGAGGAAAATGTTCAGGTAGTTATCATCCGTCGACGTGCCCAGATAGCGCACGATGTTCTCGTGGTGTAGACCCTGTAGTAAATCAATCTCATGTTCTAATGCAGATACCATCGTGTTCTTCCTCTTGTCTGTTTCTGTGCCCTTTGCTGCAGACGGTAGTTCCACCTGCTTAACCGCCAACAGCTCTCCTGTGATGGAGTGTAGCGCGATGAAGACGCTTCCGAATGATCCTTCTCCAATAAGCGCTCCTTTCATCCAATTGCCTTCACTGAAGTTATTTCCTGCCAGGAAATCCTTCAAATCATCATCATCTTCATCGTTCTCGTCACCTGTCGCTACGCTTAGTTGATCATCAACATTTTCCTCCCCATCAACATCTTCTTCATCTCGATTTCCATCAGTAGATGGCCTTGGAGAGGGGACTTGTAATGTACTCCTATCATCACCATCGCGACTCTCAAACGAGAACTTCCTCTCCAACGGCGTCTTTTCCTCGTCGAGAGGCTGCAGGGCAGGCGAATTATGGTACGCAACAGACGGTAACGGCGCTAACCCCGAACTGAACCTATTAACCGACAATGGTCTCTGCGCAGGTCGAGCCTTCTCGTAATCACCGGTAAGCCACGCCTCAGCGATTGTCGGAATGGGCGGTGCATCTCGCAGACTAGCAGCGATGCTATTACTGCTGACAACGCTGAGTCGACTAGCTGCACGACTGAGGCGTTTTGATCTGCGGACTGAAAGCCGGACTGTCTTCTCGATATCCTCCTTCTGGTGACTTGGGAAGTAGGAAGTGAGTTCGTGGATGATCATCTCGCTTGGGGGACGGGTTCCCAAGAATCCTGAGAATTTACCATCCTGTGTCTTGGGGGGCTTCCTGCTCATAGGGGATAGTGGCTGTCTGATGTTATGCCATGATTCGCCCGTCAGCTTCTGCAGTTTGATCTGGTTGCGAACATTGTTGCCGCTCAAGGCATTCAAATGATTCGTCTGGTTCTCATGAGCCGCGAACTGTGCTGCTCTGCCTAGTTCCTCCGAATCAGGTTCCCCTGACGAAGTCTTCCGCAGAATCAGCCGGCCCCTTTCTGCACGGTTCGCATCCATGCATATACTGAACAGCTCAAAGTCAGTCAACCTCTTGCAATTCTTCGGTGAAGCATCTAGTCCCGTCAGAACATAGAAACTGTAATTCTTCGCTTCCTTCTCCGGCACCAATAACTTCCGCAAGACCGAGTTATATATATCCTCGGGTGTCTTGCAATTCTTCACGTTCAGAACTTTCGTCTGGCCGCCCGTATAGATGACTCGGATATATGGGGAATCTGGAGGAAGCTGGCCCATAGAGAGACCGTCTATGCTGCCATTATGTCTTGTGTGAGCTGTATTGGACATGCTTCCTGCCGAGGGCGGGTCAGAGTGTGTGCCTGGTGATCTGGTAGTTGTACCTTGAGAAGTGAAATATCCTGCTGCTTGCTCCCGTCGCGTGCTTTCCATTGGACTGAGGCCCGGGTGGCGCGCCTCTAGTAAAGGTGAAGAGGGTGTTGAGAGGGGGTTGAGTGCTGAGATGTCGAATTGTCGTGACCATCGTGTTGATTTGGCTGGTTGTTGTCTAGGCGAGTCTATGGATGGTGTCTGTCTGGCAGTCACTGAGGTTGCCGCTCCAGTTGAGTCCTGTATATATTCCGTTAGAAGAGTGGTCATTCATTCCAACGGTCCTGAATGAGCAATTAGAGGGCAGGCCTGCGTACCAGGCTGGTGCGGGAAGCCAATGCTTTCTCTTTATCTTCTGATATAGCTTGTTTTCGTAGCTGTTTGATAGCTTCCAGCATGCGAATGCGATCTCCAACTTTTCTGACGCCAATTTCCTTGAGGATCTGTTGGTCGCACTCGATCAAAGTGTCGCCATTCAGATCGTGCTCTATCGTGGTTTTTTTCACACTTGAGTCAGCATGACATTCAGGTAAAGTTCGAACGGGCAAGACGCACCTCGAAATAACGGCTCATACTGGCCAAACCCCAGAGAATAAAGCCAGTCAGAGACTCGCCGTTGACTCCAGTACCTATAGCATCGCCATAAAATATTAGCGTATACAGCTCGGGCATGCATAGCGGGTGTCAATTATTGACATACCGGACATGATCACCGCCATAGTTCGAGGAGAAATTGGAGCCAGTTGGGCTTGATGATCCTGCCTTGGGAGATAGCGACATCGCTGAAGACTGATTCCTGAGCATCTCTGAAGGCGTAGGCAATGTCAAGCCAAAGCTGGAAGATTGTTGACAGCGATGAGATGTGTAATATAGCTAATATGCAATGATATCGCCAATGTTAAAGAGGCTTCTCACGGCCAGAGTCGACGACGTTCCAATGCAGATATTGAGGAGATGAAAATGAAGCGACTTGACGCTCAAAATGCCCTGTATGTTTAATCTCAGAAGAGCCCAGTTAGCTTTTGAAGGTCGATTCAAGACACACACTGGCTTGGATATAGCGGGTGAAGAGACACGGGACGAGAAACAAATGAGACACGACGATGTCATTTCTCGATGATGACGATGATGATGGAGGAGATGCGAACGATATGCACACCTTGCTTGTTGCACATAGCCTAATTTACAAGATAGACTTTGACAGCTTCGAGAACTTCGACTTCGAGAGCGATTGCAATGAAATGGAATGAAATGAATCAAGACGAAGCGCAATCAACGAGGCAGCCAATTGATGTAGGGTGAGCCTGTTATGTTGATGCTGGCTATGGC
>AZGZ01000024.1:283598-301690 GCA_001636715.1 Ascosphaera apis ARSEF 7405 | reverse complement strand
TGATAATTGATAGCAAGCAGCAGTAAGGTCAATGCACGCGCACACTCCCCCCCTCGACCCTTTTTTTTTGCAAAAAAAAGGAAAGCTGGCTGGCAGAGAAAAGCTGTAAATGTATGTATCTAGGCATGGCAGAGATACATACGCAACTGGTCCCCACGCAAACAGAACAGAGCGCAAGTTCAAGCCAGGCCAGGCTCCATACCGTATACTGTAACCCGTCAGTTTCACCAGCAAAGGCCCGGGTTTTTCCTCTCTCTCTGAGTCTTCTGCTGGCGGCGGGGGAAACGGCCTCACACTTTTTCTCTCCCTCTTCCAATCCTCTTCGTACGAAGGTTTGCTGGGTATGGAGAGAGGGGTGAGAGGATTAAACCATGGGCGGCGCCTCTTATTCCTGGGCGCAAGTCGCTTCTTTTCTTGGGACTTTCTTTCTTTTCTGTGACGGGTACTGGCTATCGTAAACATCTAGCCTTGGTATGTATTGTAGCATAGCATAGCATAGCGGTAGTGCCTGTCATGACGATGATGGCTGGGGTGATGACTATGATTCAGTCCATTTCAGTGCAGTCCAGTTCAGTGACTCGACTTCCATGTTGACTCGAGATGAGGATGGGGTGTATCAATGTATATGATACTTTGCAGATCCCCCCGTCACAGCTAACATATCAGTGACGTCGAAGGTATAAAGTGGACTTGCTCATCGAACCCTCTCCTTCTAGACCGTCTGGCAGAGCAGCTGAAGATCCCTGGGCCCATCCATCCATCCCTGGTGGATTGCACAGATAACGAGGAACAGGACTTGCAACCTTAGCTCCCTTGCCCCGGGGGAGTAAGACACATCATGGCGCATTATGTGTCGCAACGCGTATGACGGGGGAGAGGGGGAGCAGTTGTTTACTGTGACAAATATGAATTTGAATGTCAATTGATTAGTTCTATATCTTGAGAGTTTGCATTCTTTTTGATACATCCATTGCGTGATGTTGTCTACAGTAACCACCCGATCGGAAATGCGAAGAGACAACAACGATATATGTATATGTATGCAAGCATATATGTATGTCATTTACCTAGTTAAAAAAAGCGACGAAATGGTATCAATTAAAACACAGTCGACTCATTTTCCTTCTCTTTCACCTCCTCCTTCTCTAACAATGCATTGCCGTTGATGACTGGCGCTGTATCTTGCTGTGTCGAGTTCGCGGGTTCCCCAACAATCGTCTTTCTCTTGAACAGGAGCATCAACCACAGGAGACACGCTCTGCTCTGTCTTCTCAACTGGTGCAGGTGCAGGCGCATGGAAGTTTGTGGCATCAGGTAATGACACGCCATTTGGCTGTTGCCCTTCGAATGGTTGTTCAAGAGGGATTGATGTCGGAGCGGTATCGATGGCGGTGGGAATATCGGCAATAGAGAACGAAGTCCCGTTCAATTGAGGAGGACTTGATGGCATTGGGTTCTGAATGTCAGAATCGATCGCCTCTGGTTCAGTGCCATTGCCATTGCCGTTAACAAGATTCTGCGATCGACTTTTGCGGTATTGCAACCGCACGATCAAACTGTCTTGAACATCTGACGGCTGATCACTTGCACCGCCAGTATTCCCTTCCGAGCTGCTATCAGCATCATCACCATTCTCCCAACCCCCATCAGACCTTATAACATCACCGTTCTTCTCGTCAGAATTCCACTCATCAGACTTATACCCATTAACAACCTGAATCTCAAAATTCGACCTCGTCACCCTTCCATTCGACATATTATTATACCCATTCTCATCCCCCGTCCCCGCCCCCGCGACAGAACTGCCCCTGTTCCCACGACTAGAGCTTAATATCTCACCATACATCCCTCCCTGTCTAGCCTTAACCTGTCTCCCACTAGCCGTATACACCGGCCCCTGCTCCACGGGACTCGACTGCCTATTCCTCGCAGACCTCCTCGTCCCGAAATCAACACCACTAACCACATCATCCTCCTCATCGGAATATGTATACTTCATCTTCTTCCCCCTCGTCCGGCCTTCATACAACGAAAACCCCGGCTCAGGTCTCGCGAACGCAGCTTTGCGCGCAAGCCTATAATCCCTGCGTTTCCTCTTCTCCTCCGACGCCTCGAAGCGCGGAATGCTAGCGTATATCTTCTCACTCAACCTCCTCGAGTTTAAATTGCGGTCTTCGACGAGACGGTCTGCCACGGTGCGTAGTTCGTCGATGGTGCCCGCGACGCTCCACCAGGTGGTTCTTTTGGGTGAGTTTGGGTATGTTTCCCTGTATAGGCGGAAATGGGTATCGTCTTGGCCCTCGATGAGCCAGTAGCGGCGTTTGCGGGCGTCGGTGCCCCAGGGTTGGACGGAGAGGGGTTGGTTGATGTCGTCGTCGCGGCGGGATTGTTTGTAGGATTCTTTTATTTTGGATTGGATGACGTCGGAGGAGGAGAGGGACCAGAGGATTAGGGATTTGAGGAGGGTGAGCTGAACAAAAAAGGGGAGATGGATGTTAAAAGGTGTTCGTTTGTTGGGGGAAAAAAAGGGGTTCAATTGGCTTACCCTCTCTTCAGGAGACATTGATGTGAATGTCCGACCACCATGCAATGGATTCTTCCCCTGCCACGCGCGCGGCCATTGTGACGAGTGTGTCTGTATAACTTCTTCCAAAGCACGTTGATAATGTCCTCTCCTGTGTAACCACAACATCACCATCCAATCAGTCATTCATCCAGAATCCACACACATTGAATGTAAAATCTCAGGGGCAATTCGCAATTCGCGGGTAATGTGCAATAACATACTCAACTTCCTTCTTCCTATTCAACACCAACCCAATAACAGCACATAACAACCTCTCAACATGTTCTCCAGGCGTAACATCCGCAACGTCGCGCTCAATGTCCTGCGGACCGAAATGTGGTAGTGATTTGGGGAAACAATCGCTGAATCTGGCGCGGAACATTACAATGAACTGTGGATAAGCCATGGGCGAGGTAATTGTTAGCTATCATGCTTGAATGGAAGATATCTTGAATTGGCGCATGCATCGCATTCCTCAATGGTGGTGCTTATCGGCGGTGTTTCTGCAACGCGCTCGGCGCGTGGATTCCTCAGTGTGGCTGCCGACGCGTCGCAAACAGGGCCAAAGAAAAAAAAAAAGAACATCACCATCAAAAAGGATACAGGCAACAATCCCCTCAACCCAAGATCAAAATCAAATAACACAGACAGATAGATCGTCACTCACAGTAATATCCGGATTATCAGCAAGCACATACTCATGTGGCGGCGACGGGGGTCTCTCAGGCGGAGGGGGCGTAGGGGTGCGTTTTGTTGTCGTCGTCGTTTGCTGCTGCTGGGAACTCGCTGATGCGCTTGATGGTTTGAAGTATCGTTCTATACCGGTGACACTGCGCTTTGCTTCTGCGGCGACTGCTTCGTCGTCTGTGGATGGTGCGGGGGAGAGGGAGGAGAGGGAGGAGGAGGAGGAGGAAGGGGTGGGGGAGGCGCTCATTGTCTTCTTCTTCTTTCGTTTGGTGTTTCGGTGCAGTTATTGGTGTGGCGCGATATATGGGATGTGGAGGGTGTAGTTGATATGTAGTTTAATCGAGTTTGAAGAAGAGGGAGAAGTTGTTGGAATAAAGAAAAGGATCTTTTTAGAACAGTGGGACTTTTCTTTCTGTCTTTTTCTTTTTTGGTCGTGATAAGTGGTGATGGGTGATGCTGATGTTAGGGCTCAAGCTGTCTGTCTGTCTGTGTCTGATATAGATAATGTCATGCGAGAAGAAGAAGAACGCGGTTATGTATGTATGTATGTGCACGGTGATATAGATTGGGAGAAGAAGAAGAAGAAGAGGAAGAAAGAGAAAAGATACAGAGAAAGTCGAGTAGTAATGATCAGCAGAGACAACCAGATTGTACCTGTTCCAGTCCCAATGTCTCGTCTCTCTTCTTATCCATCGGTAGTGGAGAAGTTCTGCATATATAAAAGACTAAAATATACTAAAAGACAGCCGGGGGTTTGATGATGAGATGCGATAAGTGGTGATGATGATGATAAGGGGGGTAAAGGAGCTCTACAGAACTACAACTGGGTTACAACCACCAAGATAAAAAGGAGACATATTCACAGCTTAGACATTAGGGATGGTATTCGGTTTACTTTGTTTATATACACAGAGTCTGGCAATTCATGTTCTTCATGTTCGGCTGTTCCAGATATGATGTATGTATGTCAGAGATCAGCCAGGAACGGGCAGCTCTTGGGATGGTAGAGAACATTGCACCACCAATAAGTGAGAGCCTGACCAATCTGTACAGTTAAATATGTGCATCTCGAATTCAAGAGCTGCGTTCAGGCATATATAAACAGAGTTGAAGGGGTTTGTGATGTGATATGGTGTCTTCTGCAATAGGTGAAAAGGAGTATACCCCTTAACTTGTCTTTTGGGGTGAAGAAGAGGTTTAAAGATGATTACCCTGTATATGATAGAGTAATGCGCCCATAATGAATACCCTTAGAAGCTTGATGATGAAGAGTAAATGAAATGATAGAAATCCCCTTCTCGTTCTTTAAGCAGATGAACCGCCCCTTGCTCGGTTGACGAAGAACATGGCGATACGACGGACGACGCCGAAGAGCATTCCAATGAAGGGGACCATCTTAGAAGATGTAAGCAATATAAAGCAGTATTACTTGAGTCTGTTCACTCTTGTCTTGCCTTGTCTTTCTCTTCTTCTTCTTCTTCTTCTCTTTCCCTCTGTATAGTCCTTTGATGTCCTCCTTGTTGAATGTATGCGTATCTCAGACGGCAAAAAAAAAGAACAAAAGGTTAATGCTTAATTCAATCTTATCTTATCTAATCTGATTAACACCATCTTATCTGATCCTTCCTTATCTTATCAATCTCTGAAGCGACTGAAATGCCATCCCCACGCTAACCACTTCCAGCTAGCTAGGCGACCTCGCCCTAACGCGCACACAACGCTAAACCGTATCAGGCAGTTACAGTCTCGTCCTTGGCCCGCCAGTCCGCCCAGTCAGTCAGTCTCTCACTCCTCCGACCCCCCCGTCTGAGTCTGAGTCTCTCTTACTGACTGCCCTTGCTGTCTGGTCTTGTTGAAGTTCTCTCCCCTTTCCCCCCCCCTTTCCTCTTTTGCTTCTTGCTGCTGTCCATCGCCAACCTCTTCATATCAACAGGTACGCCAGATACCCTTCCTGCTGCTGCTGTTTCGCTGCGACCGCGCGCTGTCTTTCATTCTTTTCTACGGCCATTTCGCGTGTTTTCTATAACATCGACATTATCGACAAAAGAGCATCGCCAAAAAAACCGCGAACTTTTCGACTTCATTTGACGCGCCGGTCGACAGCATACAAAACTATCGAATTTACTGACATATTCCTCGATATAGAAAGTCGCCATGGGTCGTGTGATCCGCAATCAGAGAAAGGGTCGTGGCTCGATTTTCAGTACGATATAACCCCATATCCATTCCGTTTTGACGAGTTGCTTGTTTTGTTCTTGCGATGGCTGGTTTGGCTTGGGAAGGATAAGGACGATGGGAGGTGGAATATGAGGAATCAAAGGGCCAGAGAATGCGACGAAGAAGTGCGATATGAGGATATTGAAATATGGGAAGAAACGCGCGACAATATCAGAAAGAAGCCATGAACGACATCCAACGCTTTTAGAGGACTGCAGAGATTTCAAGATACATATATTACATCGACAATATCCAGCAAAAACAGAACGACAAGCGACAGCTGCAACATCTATTCAGAAATCGCGAAAACAAACTACACTGAAGGAAATACTTTTTTCAAGAGGAGGAGAAACCAGCCAAAATTTTAAACGCCAACCTCGCATCTTGCACATCGCACCACACCCAACACTTGAACATTTTAACTAATTTAACACCTTCTCCCACGCTCACAGCGGCCCACACCCGTCTCAACAAGGCCCCCGCCCAATTCCGGACCCTCGACTTCTCCGAGCGCCATGGCTACATCCGCGGAGTCGTGAAGCAAATCATCCACGACGCCGGCCGCGGCGCCCCCCTCGCCCAGGTCTCCTTCCGCCACCCTTACAAGTTCAAGGACGTCACCGAGACCTTCATCGCCAACGAGGGCATGTACACCGGCCAGTTCGTCTACGCCGGTAAGCACGCCGCCTTGACCGTCGGTAACATCTTGCCCCTGGGCGCTGTCCCCGAAGGTACCGTTGTCACCAACGTCGAGGAGAAGGTCGGTGATCGTGGTGCGCTCGGTCGTACTTCCGGTAACTACTGCACTGTTATCGGTCAGAATCCTGAGGAGGGCATTACCCGTGTCAAGCTCCCCTCTGGTGCTAAGAAGGTCGTGAAGAGCTCTGCCAGAGGTATGGTTGGTATTGTTGCTGGTGGTGGTCGTACAGACAAGCCTTTGCTCAGTAAGTCAACCCTTTACCTTTTTTTTTTTCCCCGCTTGCGAGAACTTGCAGATCTCTAACAAATTCTCTACAGAGGCTTCTCGCGCTAAGCATAAGTTCGCCGTCAAGCGTAACTCTTGGCCCAAGACTCGTGGTGTTGCTATGAACCCCGTCGATCACGTACGTCTACTACACCTATTCCCCCCACATTCCCCCATATACAGATATCTAACCTATACTTTTTTCTCGATCTACAGCCTCACGGTGGTGGTAACCACCAGCATATTGGTAAAGCCTCTACCATCTCCCGCTACGCCGCCCACGGTCAGAAGACTGGTCTCATCGCTGCCCGGAGAACTGGTTTGCTCCGTGGTACCCAGAAGACCAAGGATTAAATTATTTGCAAAATCAGCGACGAATAATTCTTTTGACAAATTCCAACGGTTTTTTCTTTCTTTTCTTTTTTTCTTTGCGCATTTTTTTAAAAAAAGATATCTCTTTCATTTTTTCTCCCACGGTCTTTTCTGATTAATTTTCTCTTCGTTTTCTGGTTCATCTTGATTTGCGTGTGAACTTCATTTGAAGTGTGCGGCTACGGGTGTTTATCACAAGGGTTCTTCGTGCGACGACCCTTTTTCTCCTATCTTCTCGCTCGGGGCGCGATATGGTCACATCCTCTGCTGCTTGGTCAACTTCTGACGCGACCCTGAGGTTGAGATAAGCAGTCCAGCGCCTATACGGGGGTCTTTACTCTCCCAAGAAAATCAGGGGTGACAGTCAGGAGAACCTAAGCCACAGAATCGGGATATCAGACCGGACATGTTCACTTTGCAGTGCACACCCATCTTTTCATCTCCGGCGTCTTATCAAGACTTGAGAACATGGGAAATCTGGGTTGAATTGCAAGAATACCTTGTGGCTGCTTTTGCTTGTCAATCCAGATTGCTCTCGGTAGTTTGCTTTGGGTTTGTTCAATGCGGGTAGACATTCTGTAATGCTTTGATCTGTAGACTCCAGACGTCATGTCTTCTGCCACTGAATTTTATAGCTAGATAAGGCCGCTCCATTGCAGTAGCTCTCCATGCTTAACGGGTGTGGTAACATGCACCCCAGTGGCACTGTTTGCCCTCGCAAGGGTTCTACCCTAGCCCTTGTACTGTACTAATACCCGGCGTAGGCAGTGCGTAACTGACATCATCCTTAACCGCCGCAGCTTATCATCATCAACTTCTCCTTTTGCCTATGTACTTCTTTTACCTCACGACATCTACATGATACACAAACAATGACGTGAAAATGGTCTTGTAAGCACACCCACCACTTTTCTCCTCATACAAACCTCATCTAACATATTCTCCGTGATTACGGTTGCAGACACCTCCTAGGCAAAAAATCATGGAACGTCTACAACCAAGATAACATCGCCCGTGTCCGGCGCGATGAAGCTGAAGCAGCCGAGCGCGAGCGCGAGAAAGCTCAGCGGGGAAGACAGAGAGATGCTGAGAGGCGGATGGTGGTTTTACGTGGTCAGGAACCCGGGCCTGCGCTAGATGAGGAAGACGTTGAAGTAGAACAGAAAGAAGGAGAAAGACGGAGGGAAGATCGTGGTGGTGCGGGGAGGGTGGATAGGATTAAGAGGCGACGGATTGCGGGGGAAGATGATACTGATAGAGATATCAGAGTCGCGAGGGAAATTGCTGGGTTGGATGGAGTTGCTGGTGGTGGTGATAGGGAACGGGAGTTTAAAGTCAGATCTGCTGGTGCAGGTGCTGATGCTGCATTACTTGACGCCCAAGGCCACACCATCCTCTTCCCTATCGATGAGAAGAAGAAACCCCAAACAGAAAGCAAAGACATCACAATAAAACCCGATCAAAAACGCCTCTACGATGAAAAAGACGCATGGTACGCTTCTTCAATTGGAGATATATCATCCCGCGACATCCCCCTCAACAAAGACGTCTGGGGCAACGAAGACCCCCGCCGTCAAGAACGGAGTCAGCGGAGAATGGCATCTGCTGATCCCTTGATGGCTATTAAAAGAGGAGTCGGGCAATTACGAGAGACGGAGCGTGCTCGGAAGAAGATTGAGGAGGAACGTCGAAGGGAGTTGGAGGCGTTGAAGAGGGAGCAGGATGATGAGGTGTATAGGAGTCGAAGGAGGAGGGAGAGGTCTACTTCTCCTGATGGATCTCGGTCTAGGGATGGGGAGAGGAGTAGACATAGGCATAGGCACCGACATGGGCATAGGGATGGGTCACGGCATAGACATCGTGAAAATGGTCATCGTCATCGTGAGCATGATCGTGATAGGGACAGTCGGCATTCGTCGAGCTCGCATCATCATTCATCACATCACCATCGATCTAGATCAGAGCGATGATCATTGACCAAAAGAAACAATATATCAGAAATGAATCCAAACATCGCATTTGAAAAAAATCTATGACTTTATATCAAGCCATGCAAGGCAAGATCATGATAGGTTTACAATATGGTACAGACATAACTATTTTTCCTTCCTTCCATTTTTCCCAAAAACCAAAACATACCAACCACACCAATTGATCAGGGAGAGAAAGCAAAAATTTACTCAAGAGACCACTTCTGGCTTCCCTTCTCAGCCTCACCAGCATCCCAAGTAATACCGATATCCAACAACCGGGACTTCTCATCCTTCTTCTTATACTCAATCTGTCCCTTAATAGTAGTACCCTTCGCAAGAGACTGACCAGCGACCTTCGATCTATTGATCAAGCAGATAGTCTGCTGCCAATGCGTCTCCTTCGCATACGGCCCAGTCGTGAAAGCAACAAAGTCCTCCTTACGCATCTGCTCAGGGGTAGCATCCAACGCGACCTTCGATTCCGCAGATGGCATGAAGAACATATCGAACCAGATGATAAACCCATCAAGGACATCAACATCCTTATCCAAACTGACCTGGAAATCCTTGATGAAAGTTAAATCCTCAACGGTGGCTGTGTGTAGCGGTAACTGCAAGAACGGACACGCCTTCCCAGCGAGTCCTGACGCGGGGATGGTGCGCACGAGTGCTTCGTCGTAGATGCCTAGTAGCATACTGCGCATTTTAAAGCCGTAGACTTCGTTCCAGAAGGAGATGTGGGAGTCGACGAGTTCGGGGTCAGCGACTGGTGCGATTTGCAAGGTAGCGTGGGAGGGGACCATGAGGCCTCCGGGGACGAGGTAGCGGTCTCTGGCGTAGATGACGGAGTCGAACATGGCTTCGAAGAGGAGGGCGTAGCCCATCCATTCGGATATGATGATGTCGACTTTAGGGACGGGGAGTTCGACTTCTTCGATCTTGCCGCGGAGGCATCTGGATGTAGTGGTTAGGATTGTTATTGTTCAATGAAAGTTAGGAGGGAATGGTTAACGTACTTGATAACATCACCGAATCCATTGTCGTAGATGTTCTCTCTGGCTCTGTCGATGATGTCGGAGTTGTCGACGGCAATGACCATCTTAGCACCGGCCTTTGCGCAGAACATGGACAAGATGCCGGTTCCGCAGCCAACGTCAAGAACGACCTTGTCCTTGAACAAGTGCTTGTTGTCGTAGACGAAGTCTCTGTAAGAGTCCGTTCTGATGCTATCCTTCAGCATAGTCTCGTGGATTGCTAAAAAATGGACAGAGTCAGCATACTGCAATGTTATATCGTGATTTTTTTTGTTGAGGGGCAAATCTCACAGTTATACGAGTATGCCTTGAAATAACCACTCTCCTCCTCCTGATACTTGCTCGACTCCTGCTTCTCAGCAGCAGCTGGGACAGCCTCGGCAGACTTCTCAAGCTCCTTGTCAAGAGTCTTCTTGACCATCAACCTATACTCCGCGAAATCACCACGGATGCGCTCCAATTCAGCCTCAAGCTCACGAACACGACGAGCGTCCGACTGAGCAGGCTCCCGCGCATTCTCATCGCCATCAACATCACCATCATCAAGATCCTCCAAATTATAAAGCAGAGCATCATCCTCAAGAACCGGCATCAAATACTTATCATCCTCGAAGCACGAGACAGAAGAGCAGTCAGGCTTGGTGTTACCGGCCTTAACTTCAGAACGGATATAATTGACCAATTTGACGGTATCCAAGAACTCGAGGTTCAAATCACGCTTGATCTTGATGAAATCGAAGGCGTGCTTCTCCTTGCAGGCTGCTAGCATAGATCGCGCATCCGGGTAGACCTCGTCTGAGAAGAGATCGACGACGGGCTGGGACTCAACGTCTGGCTCGAGGTCTTGCCATCCATCTTCGGTTGTGAGATGGAGGTAGTCAGAGGTAGAGCTCGAGGACTCGGAGTCTGAGTCGCTTGAGTAGTTTTCTTCCTTGCGCGGGGGCATGTTGCTTTCGATACTGGTATGTATATGCTGCGATATAAATTTTCTTCAAAAGCAGAATGTGATGTGATGTAAGTATAAGTAAATCAAGCACAGTTTGATACTTCTTCCATACAGAGTGGAGATGGTGGACGGTCCACGGTGCTTAGGCTGAGTGCTACTTGGTGGTGGTGAGCTGTCTCGTGTGGATGTATATAAATCCGACATATAAAGATGATCAAGAGAGATATCATCATCATCATCTTATTCTCTTCTTCTTCATCTTCATCATCGTATATATCAGCTAGCAACTTGTATTCGCATTCATCATTATCAAAACAGCATCGCATCCCCCCCTCCCCATCAACTCCCAGCCAATTCGTGAAACCCGCATACCCACCCCTATACTACATCAATACATACATCATCGCCATGTCATTCCTCTTTGGCAGGACACGCCCAAGACAGCCCAGTGAGATATCGCGACTGCTCAAGGACTTGCTTTCTCGCGTATGGGAGAATCCCTCTAATGTCTCGCCCAAGGTCGGTACTCCTTGACTTGACCTCTGAATGTCTCGGTTGCAATTCCCATCCTACCACCGCCGCAGCTTCTCATCAGCCGTCTCTCTTTTCTCTCTTTTCATAGCTCGAAGATGAACTCGCGAAACATCTATCGAATATCAAGGCCATTGTTCAGGGGACGCAGGGTAGGGCATCCTTTGTTCTTGTTGTTGTTGTTGTCGTTAATGCGCTCCACTAATCCGCCTTGTTTATTTATACAGACACAAACCCCATCACCGAACAGGTCCACCTCCTAATTCAAGCTTTCATACAAGACGACCTACTCTACGAATTGGCACGAAGCATACAGTTCCTCCCCTTCGAGGCGCGGAAAGATACACAGACAATCTTCTCACATATTCTCCGGTTCCGCCCAACTCGCTCAGTCCATGGAGATCCCCCCGTCATCACATATATAGTAAACAAACGCCCAGAGATTCTTATAGAGCTATGCCACGGCTACGATCGCAGTCGGAGCGCAATGACATGTGGCTCAATACTACGAGAAGCGTTGAAAGTCGAGGTCAGCGCGGCTGTCATCCTCCACGACGAGTCTAATGAGAAAACAAGAGTTATTCGATTAAGTGAGATCCAGCTGCGGAGGAAACAGTCTGGGGAAGGTGTCTTTTGGAAATTCTTCCAATGGATAAATAAGAGCAGTTTTGAAGTTAGCGCTGATGCGTTCACAACGTTCAGGGTAATGATTTCCAACGTACAGAGAATCTGTGTGGCAGGACATTCTTGAACTAATTGTTGTGTGGCTGCAGGAACTTTTAACCAAACACAAGGCGCTTGTCGCAGGATATCTGAGCACCAACTTTGATATATTCTTCGAGAGATACAATAGCACGCTCATGCAGTCCGATTCATACGTCACAAAACGTCAGAGCATAAAGCTTCTGGGTGAGCTACTGCTGGACCGAGCAAACTATAAGGTCATGACCAGATATGTCGATAGTGGCGATCACCTTAAATTATGCATGAATCTGTTGAGAGACGATCGAAAAATGGTGCAGTACGAAGGGTTTCATATATTCAAGGTGCGGCTGGTCCTAGAACATCCCTCCAATGCGGTTGATCGTGTTACTGTTGGTTATAAGGCACGATGATGCTAACATGACGTTTTCGTTTTCTTTTTGCTTTGCACAGGTGTTTGTCGCCAACCCGAATAAATCTGTAGCTGTCCAACGGATACTCATCAACAATCGGACAAGGCTGCTGCGCTTCCTGCCTAAGTTTCTGGACGATAGGACGGACGACGATCAATTCATGGACGAGAAAAGCTTTCTGGTTCGGCAGATTGAGTTACTACCCCCTGAACCCGTTGAACCCAACCCACCTCATGCATCAGCCACCTCAGGCCGTAATGGAACATGAATGTAAGGAACCCTGAGTGGTCAGTTCTTCCCGTTGACGTTGACAATGGATCTTCCTTACATTCTATATCTTTTTCATTCAACCTTCTTGTTTTGTTTATTGTACATACCACGAGACCAATTGCCTGGACACGAAACATCCATCAGGGAAACCCCGAAAGGAGTGCGCGGGTAAGAGAAGGGCTAACGAAATTCAAGAAATGAAAAATGAGGGCGATCGAACAAGCATGTGTAATGGAATTACATTCAAACCTATCGTTCTTTCTTTTCCCCACGGTGCTTCTTTTCTGGAAGGGAACTAGAATACATACGATCGGATTCTTTTCCTTAGCTGCCACGGATATTGGACCCACCAGGGATACATACATACATACATACACAGGAGCATTGATGCAAAGAAAAACAAAAATAATTGCATGGATGAAGATCAATGAGATCGGGAAAAGATGTTATTATAGGAGTAAGGAAGGAAAGAGAGGCCACGCGCATATACGGTTTGCCGTTTTGTCTTGCCTTTGTCTACATACCTGCCTGCCTCTCCAGAGATGACATCTCGGACTTCTTACTCCATGCAACGATATTTCCTTGCTTCAGGTTCTTATAGGCTGTCATTCGAGGCTTGTTTCGGTCCCCGAGCAGCAGCCACAACTGTTGTACCCGCATCATGAAATTGAGAACTGGAGATTGGAGATTGGAGAAGAGAAGGGGGCAAAAAAAAAAAAAAAAAAATCCTGGCGTTATTGTCTTGGGACTGATCGAATTCAAATCCAATCAATCAATCAATAAAACCAGTCAGTCAGGCAGTCAATTTCGACTCAGCCCAGCTCAGCCCAGAACAATGCGGTGCAAGTGCGTTTCCCTGACGAGTCAAGAGTCAAAGGGGAGAGGGGAAAAGAAATGCAAAAAGGATATGGAAAGGAGATACTACTCTGATAGTTGTTATTCCCCGTCGCTATATCCATTCGCAACGATGCCTGTCCGTTGCTTAGACCTACCTCCTGTTGATCACCGTTCTTGATAATCAGATGGATGTCTCTGCTTCGTCATACATGATACTGCTGAATATCCGACTGGTTTTGTTCTGCTTCTTCTTCTTCTCCTCCCTTTGCTTCTTCATATAGCAATCCCTCCAAATTGTTATTCTCATCACCATCAACGAGTCTCGATCCAATATCCCCCCATATATCCTCAATTATCAACCCCCCCTTGATCTCACACCAACGCACGTCCCTGGCCAATTGCTTGGTCGTTTCCGGAGAGAGATCAGTTAGATGAGAGGAGAGGAGAAAGAAAAGAAGACTTATCTGCTGCTTTCATTGTCTTGTCTTTTTTTCGTCTCTTGTCTATGGGAAGCTTTGTCTCGCTGCCCCCTCCCTCCCTCCCGTGCCGTGTATATGTGTATATGTGTGTGCACTGTGAAACTCAACATACCGTATAGCATTGCAGAGAGAAGAAGAGAAAAAGAAAAAGAAAAAAACAGATAAAGCAGACAGACAGTCAGACAATCAGGTCAGGAAGAAGTTATACACAGCAAACAGCTTGCACTCGCTGATTGCGCAGGATGGTCGAGATGCTTCCCCTAAGGGTTGACAGCGATATCGCCAATCTTCCCTTCACAGGACATTCAACGCCTATGGATAGCTGTATCAATGATACCTCCACCGCTGCTGCAACCTCCACTCAAATCACCGGCGTCAGCGTCAGCACCGATATCAACGGCAGTGATAGCTCTATGACGGACACCGCATCCACTGCTACGCCTTCAGCCGACTTGAACGGCGCTGACAAGCTAGAGAAGTCTGCGAGGGACTCAGTCGTGTCGCCTCCTACTCCAATCAAGGAATCATCCAAGTCTGATATTCCCCTCCCGCTGCAGTCGCCTCCACCTGTCAATGCTGCTGCTGCTGTTGCTGTTACTCGAACTATGCGCGATGTGAAGCGCGATTCTGTCATGTCGCCAACAACCATCACCACTGTTACTGGTGGTACTATGACAGGCGCTTCTTCTTCTGCTGCGACTGCGACTGCTGCTGCTTCTTCTGCTTCTGCTGATTCCCCTGCTACTCGTGCAGGTGCAGCAGCAGCAGCAGCAGCAGCAACAGCAACAGCTGACCCAACGTTGCGCGATAGCAAAGCCACTTTCTCTTCATTGTCAAATGATAGTGCCTCAATTGATACCCGCCATAATGTCCCCAGTATCGTCATCAGCGCGAGTAGTAACCATGATAATGATTCTTCTTGCTCTGATGCTGCCAGTGATCCCTCATCCAGCAAACCTAATGTCCGCAAGCGGGCTTCCACTGTTCTTCCTATTCGTGTCGATTCAAAGCTTGGAAGCGTCCCCGCCGTGCCTCAACTTGGCTGCTATCCTAGACGAAGATCGCATACTCCGGTAAATGCTACTGCCACTGCTTTTACTACTGCTACTGCTACTGCTGGCGCTGGTGCTGCTTCTGTTTCTGTACCTGATATAACAACCACTGGTACTACAGCAACTGCTACTGCTGCGACCTCTCCTGTCACTGCCCACGGATCCACTGGATTTGCGCCTGCTCGAACGTCACAAAACTTATCCTCATATTACGCTGTGCGCAGAGGATCGACACTCACAACATCAGATGCCTCAACAGAAGGCCTGCCCATCCCCGCTAAATCGCCCTTGAGATACACTAGATCGACGCAGTCCCTACAAACAAGGCCATCGAGCATGGGAACCTGCAGACCTCTCTCGATGGACGAGGAACTCCTTTCACAGAAGCTTCGCTTGATGTATGAGCGAGGTGATAGCGACGTTAGCGATTCGGAAGTCAACCAGATGCTCGTTCGATCAGATGTGGTGCCGGAGGAGTCAGCGGAACATCGTGATTCGCAGGGCTCGGTTGCGGGGGAGAGTAGCAGCAACAGACCAGTATCACGGGGAGCGAGTCTACGGAGCAAAGGTACTATGCGAAGCAAGAAGAGTATGGTTCGCAAGAAGCAAGATGAACTCGCTGGAGGAATTGAAGACTGGGCGGGGATCGATGTTCAAGATGTCGATCGATATGGATTCATTAAGCCATCTGGAGCAAATCCGCCTGGCCACTCTATTCAGCGTGTATCGACCAGTCTTGCGCTTGCGTCTTCGTCACCGAGAAGGCAACGTGGATCGCGCAACTCTTTCATATCTTCATCCTCGATTCGTTCGCCTCTACCTGGTCTACCCCAACGTTCCAATTCAAGATCATCATCGATCCAATTCAATCGCCCACTGTCTTCGCAAAGCGGATACAAATTTTCTTTTGGAGGTTCGAAATTGAAATACGGTAGACGCGCAAGGAAATATATCTCAGAAGCGGGTGATATGCTTACCGTCCCGAAAGAGCAAGATTCAGATGAGAACAGTAGCTACGCTATGGCGATGAAGCGCAGGGAATGGCGCCGCGAGGATAAATGGCAGAGAATGGCTCAGATCACGAAGTCTGAACACGGCAAGGGAGTAACATGCCATTTCGACATGCAGAACACCAAACTTATCGAGCGAACATGGAAAGGTATCCCTGACCGTTGGAGGGCAACTGCGTGGCATTCATTTCTATACCAGAGCTCAAAGAAAAGAGTTGGGCACCGGTCCGACGAGGAATTGATTCGCATATTTCATGAATTGCAGGATGAGGGCTCCCCCGACGATGTCCAGATAGATCTGGATGTTCCGAGAACTATCAGCAGCCATATCATGTTCAGAAGACGATACAGGGGCGGACAAAGACTTTTGTTCCGTGTGCTTCACGCTATGTCTCTCTTCTTTCCGCAAACGGGATATGTGCAGGGTATGGCTGCCTTAGCGGCCACATTGCTTGCTTACTACGACGAGGAGAATGCTTTCGTCATGCTTGTGCGCCTTTGGCAGGTTCGTGGATTAGAAAGGCTTTACCGTTCTGGGTTTTCGGGTCTTATGGAAGCTCTTGATGATTTTGAAAAGAATTGGCTTACTGGAGGAGAGATCGCCGAGAAACTGGTGAGTCCATGATTCCGATGCATAACGCAACATGCTGTCTAAAAAGAAAGACTAACCATCTCAATTTTCAGAATACACTTAATATTACACCAACAGCATACGGTACCCGTTGGTACCTTACTTTATTCAACTACGCCATCCCATTCCCGGCCCAACTTCGTGTCTGGGACGTCTTCATGCTATTGGGCGATAGCGGAGACTACAAAACACCTATACTCCCGCCTCCATCTGCATCGACTGAGGTAGAATGCGCACCGTTTGGAAAAACATTGGACGTTCTTCACGCCGTTTCTGCATCACTTATCGACGGTATGCGAGACATTATTCTCAACTCGGACTTCGAGAACGCTATGAAGGTGCTCACGAGTTGGGTACCTATCAAGGATGTGGAGCTCTTCATGCGTGTTGCGCGCATTGAATGGAAGGTCCATTCTCGTAAAAAGGCGCCTTGAAATGAGAGAAAGAAAGAAAGGATTACCTTTGGCCGTCATACACTCCCTTCATGAACGATCATATATCATCTTCATATTCGACACGCTCCTCCACATTCCTTCACAATTTTGGTTCGAGACCGTCCACATCTCGCTCCCTCTCCTTTGTCTTGATGCGCCTTCCGATGATTCTCATCTACCCTATCTGTCCATTCACCTACCTACTGTACCTGCTCACCCTTGACCTTTCTTTTCCTCCCCTGTACATCTTGCTTTCTTAGTTTCCTTGATACCCCCCCAATCCCCTTATGAGTGGAGGCCTTCGTCACACGAGCTTTTTTTTTAATAGTATTATACCAAATATCTATCGTCCTTTTTTTTTCCTTTTCCTTCTCTTTTCTCCTCAGTATTTCAGTTGCGCAGGGCGAATTTTGCTGCCCCTTAATATCATACTGGCCAAGAGATGTATCCGCCATTTATGTACCGTACCGTTCTATGGCGTCCATCGATTTAATTGCCACCTGTGCATTACCTCATTCTCAGTCCCTCGGGGCTCGACCTTCAACCACTGCAACTTGCCGGTGCAGAATACAACAGTATAAACGGACTACTTGCGTCGCATTACATTCGCAAGACTTGTCCAAAGGCGATTATCTGTTCAGTTTCGGTCGCGTGGCTTATAACTACGCAGATTGGTGCTTTGGGCTACATAGGCTTATCGGCATACCACCGTTTATTCAGCGCCCGTCCATATATCGTCATCGTCTACTTTCCAGCGATATTACAGTACACCATACGCTCTTAACGGCGCGCATGGCTTTGCAAGACTGATATATACATCTTTCAACCATCGCGATGCCTTCATTAACGTTACTCTTGGGGCTCGTGCTCCTGATGTTGATACCGTTGTCGATATGCGCCGAGGATTACTATAAGATTTTGGGAATTGACCGATCTGCGTCTGCGCGAGATATCAAGAAGGCGTATCGGACATT
>AZGZ01000024.1:252400-282328 GCA_001636715.1 Ascosphaera apis ARSEF 7405 | reverse complement strand
CCGAAGGACGAACTCTAGAATATTCGCTTATATGGATACCATGTACATCGAGACATCGAGGTCTTCGTGTTTACAACCCCACCTTATACTTTGTAATGTCACGAGAAAATAATCTGGATCAAGGGTTTGCTCGCTTCCAATTGACTTTTATCTTTCTCTAGGAGCTTTTCTTTTTCTATGGCGTCAGTCTGCGGACAACATGAGCATGCACACACTCAAGGCAAACTGCATATGGCCTCAGATCATTGAAGAGACCCTAAGATTGGTTTATTATACTAAATTACACTCCAAGGACAACGGCACATGGAACTTAAATTATGAAAAGCTGGGAAGTTGATATCAAGACAGAATGCTGCTCATAAGTTACATATACAGAAGAGAATCATAATTGATGCTTTTGCAGATCAAAAGAATCGTTTCACATTTGCCCACCGATAGCATCTGCCCTCGTTAGCTGGATCGGTCGTTGGAAGATAATCCAGGGAGTATGGTCGATGGCAACTCAATAGACCGAGTGTCTTTGCACTCGCCATCAATGGGGTATCTAGATGAAGTAGGAAGCCTAGAGAAGGAGAAAATCGCCATGTTAGAACGGGTTCCACCAGAGAATGGAGCAGACCAGATACACGCCAAAAAAAAGAAAGCGAGAAACAAGAACAGCGAGCCGGAGAGTGAAGCCAATTCAGGGGGAAAAAAAAGAAACATTTTTCATTGGGAATAACAGGACATCAGGACATCAGAGAAGATTCAATCAAAGCCTTGCAGGACAAGGGTCCGTACAGATTTGAGGTTGTCTAAACACGAGCCTCAGCAGTCCGGGTTTCAGGAGTCCACTGAACGCCTCTGCCCATCTCTTCTGCCTTCTTGCTGGAGGCACCACTCTTGTTCCGACGTCGCTTGCAAGCGAAAACTGTTCCGGCAATAATGGCAGCTGCACCTACCACACAGGAAATAACGATTCCGGCAATGGCGCCCTTAGCCAATCCACTCTTGTGATGCGCGCTCGACTCGGCCGTGGCGGTGACGGTGACCTCAGTAGTGACGACGGAGGGTTTGGAGGTGGTGGTCACAGTGGCCTTCTCATCGTCCATCTCATCCTTCGAGTACTCCTTGGGGGTGGCGTCCATGTCGCAGGTCTCGGCGGCAGCGCTGACCTTCTCGCCATAGTACTTCCAGCCGTCGTACTTCTTAGCGCAGTTCAAGCACTTCTTCAAGTCTCTCGAGAAGTCGTCGCGGTTACAGAACTTCTCGCCCTTGCTGAGCTTGATGACATTGCCTGTGTGGGAGAAACGTCAGTATGACTGTCCGGAGTGCTTTCATGAAAGAACTTCAATGGACTGACCGCAGGCTGCGTGACACTCATATCGAGGGGTACCGGGATCGGGAATAATGACAGCATCATCTGGCGCAGGAGCAGCTAATGTGGTGGCCGTGAAGGCGAGGAGGAGGTATCCAAGAGAGAAACGCATTGTGTATGTTTGTTTTGATGGGATCAGGCAACCGATTTCGGGGCAACAGGAAATTGTTTATTTCGTGGGCTTCTTTTGCTCTAGATGAAGAGATTTTGATAAGATCGATTGATTGATTCGGGGATTTTGATATCGATCTATGAGCAGCAGATACAACTATTTATCTTTTCTGCTCGTATCAAGACTTTTGATCGTGGGCAAAACTCGCTCAGCATGACCAAGCGACAGACCGAATGGCTGGATCCAGATCACGGCCGTTGGGCAAAAGCGAAGCAGCGAACTCTCATATGAGGGGATCCGTTGAACCACTCGTCCCTGGATTGAGTGGTTCGTGGACGGTAAACCTACGAGAAGTCTGGATCTGTTACCTATAATGACTTCTGAAGCCGAGGAGTCACGAACAGTTTGTGCACCGAGTCCACGGGGGCAACAATGAATTTGGAGCAGATATGAGCAGCAATAGTGGTTTGTGAGTCGATTGCTGGCCCATGAACACTGGATAACGTGAGAACCGTTGCAAGGATTTACCTCAATTTGGCTTCCAACCGTATAGGCCCGCTTCGACCGTCTAAATTTACGCCATCGCACGACAGACTCCACCCGGTAGAAAGAAGCCCAGAAATGCCCAGATCTTATCTTATCAGATCATTGCCGGTATCGCCTGCCCGCTTTGCTTTCGTCATGAGATCCAAACGCCCGATCATCCATCTTGGCCTGGCCGGGCCTGACTCAAGCGCCATTAATCGATTCTGGAGGGGTGAGGGAAACATCAGAGTGGGAAAATACCGTTCAGTTTTGGAAGCGAAGTTCTCATGCTCTTGAGGGCCTTTATGATTGTCTATCCGTTCTCAGCGCTTGTCTTCAGCCGGTCTCGTTTCGGGTCTCGTTATTTTTTTCGTGCCGCCTTCATGTCAAGCGAGGGGTGCGCAGCTAAAACATGGTATGTATACGCTCTTGACGGCCGTATGGGTGTGCGATCTACGCATGTAACGCCAACGCGAGAACCACTTGAAGTTGTATTTACCAAGACGGCGCCTGCCAGAATCCCCCACATTCTCTTCCGTCGTACACTGTTCTTCTCTCAAGGCTGCATGACTATCCGGCTCACAACCGTCATTGTTAAATGGGGCCTTTGGCGGCGATTGGTTCGAGGGTTACCGCGCTCTCTTCAGCCAACTATACAGAATACCTTGATGGCGACTGCGGCATGAATTGTTTCTGCTCTTGGTCTTCGCCGGTATTGTGTAACGCTAAGACAGAGTGCAATTACCTGACTTTCGGTTTATGATGAGTTAGGCTTCTCGCGGAAGCTTGTGACCGCGGAACCGCATCTTCAATGGCGTTTGTGGAAGCCTTAGCTTTCAAAATTTCTCGCGCATTGTTGATTACTTTTGAGGAGATAGTGGTGATGATAAATTTTTTGACTACGAGGCGGATTGAAGTGAAGCACAGTGGTTTTGGAGTTCACGATTGATTGATTGCAATTGAACTGCATACAATTCCGAAAAGGAATACAGAAAGTTTTGCATAGACAAGAGAGTATGCTCAAGGACATTGGACATCAAGACATTCTAAATTGTGAATGCGATTGACACACTAGGATCGGCAAAGTGGAGTAGGGACTGGTTGAAGCTCGTATCCGAGGATCTTCTTTCTTATCCATACCTCCGCATTTCTTTTGAAGGAGGAAACAACCGCTCTCGCATAAGGTCAAAAGGGCTAAGTCAACCTTTGAGTCACACAATACTCCCTGATTGGACTCGAGCAGCTTGGTCCGAAGGCAGAGAAGAAACTTCGAACACGAACATCTCTCAATTCTCCTCTCTCGCCTCCTTCTGCTGCTACCCTCCATCGCAACACCGGCCATCAAACCTGGCGGCGGACTCTTGACCTCCGAAGCCTTATCTCATTCGTGGCTATTCTGCGGATTTCCCTCTCCGAATTGGTCAAGGTCATTGTGGTGTTATCTGGGCATGTGCTCGCTCCGGCCTGAGGATTAAATTGCGCTTAAAGCAAAGCCTCTTTGCTTGTCCTTTTCCCGTCTCCTTCAGAGTTTCGGCGATGGCTCAGAGGAGAAGGTACAGGTGAAGAAACCAACGAGATTCTGTCGTCAATTCGTGGTTTATCGAGACTGTATTGCGATTGGTCATGGCCCCATTTGTGGTTACTTCTTGAAGGGGAGAAGAAGAATCAGATGAGCGGCCGGTACCAGATATGTGTTGGCATGGGACGCGCTCTCTGGCTCCTCAAGGCTCCCCTCCCTTCACCGTGGACTTGGTTCTAACAGGGTTTCTTCTGGTGCCGAAGGCATTCATAGGGCCGTGGTCTGCGTATATGCTGGAACGCAACTGGAAAGACGGCGCCTGCGTCTCTGTCTAAGTCTGAGCTCGGCATCCATCAATCTGTTCTGAATCCACATGCGAGAATCCGGGTCCTTCTTAATGGTAGGACAGTTCAGGAGACGGATCAAAGCTATTTTGACTTGCTGATCGCCATCGTCGCTTGCGAGGGTGAAGTCTGCAAAAGCAAACGTCTCCTGAGACTCTTGCCCCAGATGATCTGGCTGGAGCAAGGGAGATGATGCCAAAGATGAGGAGGAAGAGTCGTCGTGATAGCTGGCCATGTTGAAGATGGTTCTCTCAAGTTTTACTCTTTACTTTGAGAGTAAGGAGGCTAAGGAATTGAAGAATAGGGTAGACGGAATATTTCTGGTCTTGGAAGATGGGACGATGACGATGGCAAGTGATGAATGTGAAGTTCGGATAAGCCAAGAATGGTAAGGCGAGATATCCGAGTGTATTAGTTTATGATATTGGCGTAGTATTCTCTTATTGGGAGAAAATAGCACAATGTGTCTAAGACGCTTCTGCTATAAGTTTCGTGGTATGTGATATGCAGAGGTGCTTTATATGTGAATTCACTGATCCCAGGGAGAAGAAACTTGCAAGGAGATGGCAATTCATTTATTGATCGCAGGAGAAACTGGACTATATGAAATAGAAAGAAGAATGTACGAATGATTGAACGGGACAGAGGTGATCCAAGCACTTATAAATTTGATGTGAAATGAAGGATGAAGAGCGGCAACCCTCCCAGAATAGACCATGGGGCGTTCGAGTTACAAGTACAACCCCGTGCATCCCTTTCGATCCATCCACCCATAAAGGAGCAATTACCGAAAATCCGAGATTGCAGATGGGCGAGGTCAGTCTGGATTTGGCTCTTTTTGGAGCTTGGAGACGATTCTTCCCCATCCTCTCTCCTTAACTTTACGTGGTTAGACGCGCGTGAGTGATCCTGAAGACGGTCGAGGTGGAACATGATGCAGATCCAGATACTTCGTACAAGGGGACACCATAAGTTTCCAACAGCGACTGAGAGCGACCAAGCCCACCCAACACCTGCTCTGTCCAGGAGCGTCCAGTGTAAGGTAACTCAACAGCGATCTCTGGTGGATGAACAGCGGCAAGAGATAAGGTGACAGGGTCTTTCCACCTCTTCCTTCTTGCTTTTTGATGAACTCCCTCCCAAAGTACCTTCTGAATGCGTAAAGCGTTGACGTGTCAAGCCGACTAGAGAAGTGGAATGCCGTTGTTTAGAAATTTGAGATCAGCGTTTCATACTCCAGTATGATGTATATTTGACTGTCGGCGGCCCCCCCTTTTTTTTTTTCTTTCCCTCTTTTATGGCCTTGCCCTCTTGCAATTTTGTGACCTGCTATATTTGACAACTGATGATGTTTACGGCGTACGAGTCGACGCCATCATCACAAGCAATCGGCCAGGAGGTGCAAAATTGAAGGTAGATCAACAGGGGTACCACTCAATTGAGCAAGTTTTCTTGCGCTCAGCCAGTGTGACTAGTGATAATCATCTTTTTTTTTCCTTGCGCTTCCCATAGGTCCAGTCAGGTCAACTCAGGTCCAATCCAACACTCTAGAATAGCGAACTCGAAGAGTAACCACTAACTTCAAGACCAACATGTCTAAGTAAGCCAAATAGACGTTTCAACACGAGGGGTTGGAAGCAACATTGCGCCCATTAAACAGAGGTCACGAGCATGGTAGGCCGTGAGTGCACGGAGAAGGGAACGAGCTTAAAAGGAGGTCCCTGTTTCTCCACGATTCTATGTATTGTCTGCCGGGTCTGCCAGGCCTGCCAAAGCAGATCATGCGCTTATGCCATATTGGAGCAAGTGTAGGGGTTAGCTTAGCAGCCGTGACTGTTTTCGCGGCACTCAATTCTTGTGAGGTCTTGACATTTTCTATTCTTCGCCGTCTTGTTCTTCATTTCTTCAGGAGGGAGAGAAGAGCGCCCGAGACATTCAGGGGGGGTGTCAAGGAGCAGCCCGCCAACCCCCTCCTACCGCCACAGCAAGACCATAGCCGGGTGTCGTATTGAGCGTCACCATTGCTAAGAGATAGAAGGTGTAAGAAAAAGAGACTATACGATAACAAGACGATGGACTGACAAGATCGCATTGACTTATAGATAGAGGAACAAGGGAAAGGAGGAGGTTCAAAAGGGCTCAATCGGGGTTATGCGCATTATTAGTAAGCACACCTACACTAACCCTTTTCGGCTACTTTATACATTTTGATATCAAAATTTCGACCGCATCAAAACATCCGCTAAAAATTTGTAGATTTCGAGATTTCGAGATTCAAGATCGACGACGAGATTCATCAAAGCATATCAAAAAGAGGGGAAATAGCTCATATCAAGCTTAATCTTTTTTTTCTAGACCCTTCATCACCCCCTCACCGTTAAGCATATTCGCCGGTCAATCACTTCCATATACCAGAAACAATCATGGTCCGCAGACTCAAGCATCACGAGCAAAAGTGAGTTTCATGCCCAGTTACTACCGTGCACCCTTTGTTTCTCATTTGCGCAATGGCATTAGGCTAACGGGTGTCATCTGCTGCGCTGTTCCTATACAGGCTCCTTCGCAAGGTTGATTTCTTGACCTACAAGTCAGACAACAACCACCGTGCTGCCACTATCAGAGCACGCTATCACCTCACCGGCACACTCGACTATGAGAAGTACAACCGCCTCGCTGGCTCTGCGCGCCAGCTTGCGCATAAGTTGTCGAACTTGGACCCCAGCGATCCCTTCCGCAAGCAGCTTGAAAGCCAGATGCTCGATAAATTCTACGACATGGGCATCTTGAAACAGAATCGCGAACAGGGCGTTGGTTTGAGCGCTATTGAAAGAGATGTCACCGTCAGCGCATTTGCTCGACGAAGGTTAGGCGTGGTCATGAAGAGGATAGGAATGGTTGAGAACGTTGCGGCTGTGAGTGAACCTTTTTTTTTTTTTTGTCTTTGTTCTCCTGTTTTTTTCTCGGCTATATCAGCATGCTAGGTCTTGCGCAACGTGCTAATGACTTCGGTCTTTTTTTCTCTATTGAATAGGCTGTCAAATTCATTGAGCAAGGACATGTCCGTGTTGGCACCGAAGTCATTACCGATTCGGCCTTCTTGGTCACACGCAACATGGAGGACTTCGTGACTTGGGTCGATTCCAGCAAGATTAAGCGCAACATCATGCAGTACCGCGAGAAGCTCGACGATTTTGAGCTTCTATAACGCCTCACTCGCATATACGCTTCATCTCACTCATTTCTCTTCCCATCGTTAGTCTCGGCTCTGGATCACCAGCACAGGCGTTCAGTTATCGCGCCCTGGGTATCCCTCTCGATCCGGATTTTTTTTCATCGCCATCTTTCTTTTTCATTACAATGATACCCTTCTTTCACTCAACAAAAGTTTGAATCTGTCCGAGGTCATGGACAGCTAACTTGCTCGTCTGGATACACAAGCAAGCCATACAAATACATCAAAAGCTGGCGTGGACAGCACGTGGATAGCTTGAGCATCTGTTTTTTGTATAGGTACACATTACGGAAATACCAGTTCAAAAAATTTCTCCATCCAAAAAGAACAAAAAAACAGGCTCCATCACAGTCCGATTATAACCTGTGGCTTGTGGCGTTTGGCCAGGTTACCCGTCCCACTCAAACATCACCCCTCTCATGCGTACACCCTTTCATTCCAATCTACATATGTGGCTTCCTTCGCCATGGATGAACCATCTGCACATCATGCCATATCATGCGTGTGAGACCGGGATCTCAGCTGTATGTTCTATGTATGATTCGACGGATGTACCCGCCGGGCAAAGCTCTCGGCTCGCTCCCGCCGGTCTGCGCCATCTTTGCCAGGGAACAATCGCATCTATAGAACGTTCGCTATATACTAGTTGTACGGGTCATCCTCGTTGTCAGCAAAGACGGCGAGATGAAGTGTCATATTTTCAATGTTATGACAGTCAGGAACACCCAAAAGTAGGGAACCATTCAAGCGGTGACGTTCTCTATAGATAGAGGATTTGACTAAGAAAATATTGACGTAAGGAGATCTAATGACGAACACACCTCGTTGATCATGGACTCAGACTCTACACGTACACGGTCTTGACATCAATTTGTCTCGGAAAAGACAGCAAATCGTCCACACGAATTGCTGATTGGGCTATTCGATGACATTGTAGGCGATGATCTGCTTGTCTCAACGCTGCTGCACCTTTCAAAGCTGGAATTGGTTTCGACGATCCGGCTGTCTGTCTGGCTGTACGTATGTATGGACACGCCGCCCTGCTTAGCCCTGCCTACATGGTTCATAGCAGCTTGGCCCTGGCCGAACGTCATCGAAAATGACCGTTCCAGGGTTCATGGTGTTTCTTTTCTGATATGCAAGTGAATTGCGAGAAGAAAACACAGCGAGTGAGTACAGATTACGCTTCAAATCTTCACTCGAAAGGGTCCGGATGGATGAGAAGGTAAGACACTGCCACATCAGCTCGGCGCATTGCCCATTGGTCTACCAAGTTCAGCAGTGTCCGGAAGTATCGACTGGTAGCAAGTGATTGACTGAAGAATGAGCCTCAGCTTGGCCTTGCCTTATCCTGCCTTAAGTCTTGGTGATGAAGTGCCACAATCTGGTCTTTTGACCATGATGCTCATCGTGCATATTCAACGGAAAATCAACGACGGTACATTGAACCTCCCAAGACGGAAGAAAGGAGCAATCAGAGTGGACTATACACCCTGCTTGGACCTGCAAAACGGGTGAATGACGCAAAAAAGGGCATTGGCAGCTGAGAAGTTGATTCTTGGCTGCCACGGGTTCATCGACGCCAAAATTTGCTGTTGAACCGCGCTGTACTCCGTACAAAGACGAAGATCTGCATAGCGAGGGATGTCTTTCCTTGTATGGCGTACTCTGTTGACGCAAAGAATTGAAGCATTGGCTCATAGCGTCCCGTTCAGAAAAACACACGTACGCATACTCACGGACACGCCTTGTCTCGTCTCATCCTGTGTCTCGACGAGTTCTGACCCTGTCGCTAAGTGTGGCTCTCGAATCAACGGACCTCTCTCCAAGGTTTTGAGGATATCGATAGGCAACGACAACTGCGGATCCAATCGTTCAATTGCTTTTTGAAAGAGTAACAAAGCTTGTGTCTTTCCATCATGCCAAAGCGCAACTTCTCAAGCTTTCACCTCCTGTCTGCCCTGTGGGTGACCCGCCGGGTCTGGCCTGGCTCGCGTGGCCCATCCATACTGCGCCGCACCTTTTTAGTTTCTTTCTCTCTTTCTCTGCTGGAGTGGGTCCAGTATCGAGCTTTCTCCACGACGCATCAGCAAGTCCAAGAAGGCGCAAAGGAAACACACCCCACGGAATTAGGTTCGGCTTACCATTTACGAAGCGTCCTAGGAGATGATGGCCGCTGTGTTTATGTGTGTCGCTATCTAGCGGCTGTCTTTCTGGTTTTGCGTTGTCTGTGACAAATGGTTTAGGGAATTTTTCCTCGAATTGAAAGTGTCAGTGCTTTCGTTGAATATGCCCTTCATGGTTCTACAGATCCAATGGATTGCGACGATGAATTTTTTTGGCGCTCATAGGTGTCAGAGTCATGCCACTGATTGCTTGCTAGTGGTTTTGTCTGCCCTTGGGGAGGAATGAGTGAAATATGATAAGCAGTGAAAGGTAGCGGGACCTTCACAGTTTAGCAATCGCATTGCATCTCTCAGTCACGAAAACTTTTTAATTCCATGTTTTCCCCCCATGCATCATGCTCGGTGCCACTTAGCATTGCAGCATATGTATTGCGCACAACCTGATCCCGTTGTTACAGATGCCTGGACGTTCATCGAACGATAATTTTTCCATCCAGCAACGATCAGAAAGTGGATTCATCGCTATACCCTTTTCTCTTCTTCGCTTGCCTGGCTCGATAGTCTGCAGATCTTGTATCCCCAACAGCTCATAAGTGTGCTCTTTTTACCGGCCCCCCCTCTTCGAAGAACCCCTTGGTATTGTCTACTTGAGAGTTGCCCCGGCTATCTTTCTATTATCCTAGTCCAGGACTAAAGCCGGGCTTCGCAATCAGGACAGGCCATCACTTTTCACGAAGACATCAAACTTATATACCTGATTGATATCGAATTGTTTGGGGAATTGTTTGTCTCTTTTTCTAAAGGTGAATTTTTGTTTTTTGGAAAATTCGCAGGAAATCTTTTTGACAAAAAAAGAAAAACAAAATACAAAAAAGAAGCTCGGCCAGTCGAGGGAGAATCGAAAAAGACGAGTGGCTTGTTTCGTTCTCAAAGGGCCTATAAAAGTGTGGGTCTTCTACGGTCACCATGCATCCCCCACAAAAAGGTGCTGCGGGCTTCTCCTCCTCTCCTGAGAGGGCGGCTACGAAATCTCATAAAGGGAGCAGATCAGACCCTGTGCGAAGCGAATCTGGATGCGTTGACTACACCAAACAATTTGGAGAAATGCAAAGGAGTACTGAATCTGCTTCTGATGTCTATCGTCATGAAAACACCTCTTCATTGAGGTCTACTTCTCATTCCCATCGAGCGAGCAAGTCACAGATGTACGAGGAAAGAGGAATGTCGCCTACCCCTACCCATATGCGACCAAGAAAAGAGGATCTGGGGTATGATCATGGAGACTCGACCACACAAAACTATTCTGGTATAAAAAAAGATGCTTCTTCAGGCGAAAAAATTCGCAGCCACAGCCCTAAGCATTCTCAGAAGCCATTGAGCAACTACAATGCTCATGCCCGCGCGAAATCTACGTCCGCCTTGAAGGACAAGCCACGAAGGCGGCGCCACGAAGCATATGATAAACGTTCAAGGAGTGTACACCCTTTGAATGTGTCTCGGGAGATAGATCGCCCTGTCTGGCGATTGAAGAGTTACGGCACTGAGGATCCAAACTTAGCGTCATTCTATACCGACAGCCGTCGTCTCTTCGAAGAGTACGATGCTTGGGTCTCTGGACAAAACGACGAAGAGAACAACGATACACATATTCCACATAACTTGACACACCGTCAAATGAGCCAGCCATCAACAGTGGCTACTATACACACTGAAACTGTTCCTGAGGAGCCAAATGTTGAGCGGGAAGATTGCAACGACAACTACGACTACAGCAACAACCTTAATAATATCGATGACAACAAAGTTGAGACGAACCAGATCTATGACGCCCTGAAGCCGACCGTCATTGAGTGGACCTCACCCACAACCAGACGCCGAGAGTATGCCAAGATCGACCGATCTACACATGGCATACGCGGCTTCTGGCGCCGCTTCGCTCCCGCATGCTGTCAAGCTTCAGACGCACCTATGCCATTCTACGATAGCCGACATCACAAAAGAAGAGGGCGGCGAGACTCTGAAGGAAGTGTCCGACGGTTCAGAATGGATATCGCCGATGAAGATGAACAGGAAATTGACGAATTTCAGCCGAATCACGATGAGAAGGGCTTACCGCATTCTTTTCTGTCAAGGCTTTCGCAAGCTGAATCGACGCTGTCGTCTTCTTGGAAGAAGTTCAAGAAACATAATGATTTGCAGAAGAAGATTGAACCGAAGAGACAAGCTACGGCTTGCTTTTGAAGAAAAAAATAATGTCTCTTTTTTGTCCAGCCTTTCCTATTCTCTCATTTCCTAGTCTTTCTTTTCTGGAAGAGGGCCGCGCGGAAAGGTGAAAAAAACGGCGTTGCAGCGAGGAGGTCGAAAGGAACGAAAGAAAAATGCGTTTTCTTGCAGATGATACCCTATACAGTCTTTTGCTTGCTTTTTACCTGTCTTTCATCAATGTCACCACTAATGTATTTCCTTATCATATACAATCTTTATTTTTTTTTTCTATTGAACATGAAAAAACTTTTCTGAATCAGATTTTCCATTCAGCTATAGCAATCTCAAGATTGGGTGACCTTCATAGATGCCAATGCTCACGATTATGATCAATCGACCATGATTTTCGCCCAAAACTCAATGCCCCCCTTCTTTAGTTTCCAGACACCCTGCTCAAGTAAGCCTTCCAACCCGCCTCCTGGTATCTCTTTGCCGCAACAACAGGGTCGGCTGCCTTGTAGATCCCACGTCCGGAGATGATGAAATCGGCACCACGTGCGACAGCGGATGTAGGAGTGTTATATTGCTGTCCGAGAGCATCTCCGCTCGTATCGAGGTTAACACCGGTAGTGAAAACAACGAAATCCTCATCCTGGCTCGCAGCCTCTTGCGACTCGACTGACGAGAGGGCGCGCGTGGAGACAAAGCCAAGAACGAACTTATTGTGTCGTCGCGCATAGTCAACTGATGCAGATGTGTATGCGCCAGTAGCGAGAGAACCCTTCGAAGTCATCTCCGCTAGAATAAGAAGGCCGCGCTCATGTGCGCCAACGTCTGCGGTCTCGGGCTTCTGCAGAGTCGATGCGCTCTGCTCTAATGCCTCGACGATACCTTCTCCCGCTAGGACGCTGCAATTGACGATGTGCGCCCAGTCTGAGATGTGTAGGACGCCACCGGAGTATTGCTTCTGCACCGTGCTGCCGATATCGACATATTTACGGTCCTCGAAGATCAAGAAGCGGTGCTTGTTTGCGAGCGATTGAAGTTTCTGAATGGTATCGCGGTGGGCGAGGAGATCATCGAGGATATCAATGTGCGTCTTTAGGACGGTGATATGTGGTCCGAGGCCTGGACGCCAGTTACGCAAAGTTGTCAGACCTATCTTCTCAAGAAGCAGCTGAAGGGGAGATATGAGATA
Organism: Ascosphaera apis ARSEF 7405; assembly: GCA_001636715.1. Lineage (NCBI taxonomy): Eukaryota > Fungi > Ascomycota > Eurotiomycetes > Onygenales > Ascosphaeraceae > Ascosphaera > Ascosphaera apis. Next base: position 269,710 of record AZGZ01000024.1, on the reverse strand, counting down.
ACTCACGATCAGCTAGATCTAGCAACTCGGCGCAAGTTGTGACATCTGCGGAGAGCACAAGATTGGACTGCTTCTCCAAGGCGAGATTGAACAGCTGACGGGCCAAGGGGTTTGGGTGCGACTTTGCACGTTCGGCGAAGGGGACACTAGAGCGAGAAGACATGTTGACGGTGGGTTACCCAAGACAAATCTGCACTACTCAACTTGCGTTGATTTGAGGAACGAATCGTCGATATTGAAGTTGGTGGTGATGATGATGATGATGATGGATTTGCATGTGGGACCGTCCTCGCTCCAACTTTTTTTCTGCGGGCCGCAAAGTCTACTTTTTATACGTACAAAACACAACCTACGACCATTAAATCGGCGAAAAGAAAGAAGAAGATGGGTTTCAATTGCTTGCTGGGTATATGAATATAGGATAATGATAACTACGACGATACTGATTGATCATGATGAGGGCGCGGCGGGGTGCAGGGATTCCACCAGCCATTTGTAAAGCCCCTTAGCCTGTTGCGACTCCTGCTTACAACCCAGGAAGGGGTCATATATAGGGGCAACATGAGCCTCTCTCTTGCCAATGACGAACTCGATCTGGCCTTGGAATCCGCTCTGCAGGTGATTGAGACTGTCAGTGAGGGATGCTATACGGAGGACTATATGAAGGACAAGATGGATTGACTCACTCTCAAATTCTGAACCAGCATCTCAATCGCTGGCAGCAGGATCTCATTTCCTCCAGCACTGATGAAGATCTTGTTCACTGGATAAGAAACAAACCACTCTCCTGGAGCCGTCGAAGCATCGGTATAATTGTCATTTGGCGCATCACCTAGATACCCGGTACTCCACGGGCCATTGACCTGTTCTGATACCAGGTCGCCACAGGAATCAATGACATGCCCATGAGTCTCGCTCTGCAAATACGTCCAGGGGGAAAGCAGCAATGCACCGCCTATATGTGAAGCTTCCAATGGCGGGACCTTTGGATGTGGGTGAGCGATATGTGAGAGCAAAGCACATGTCAGGTTCCCACCAGCTGAGTCACCTCCAATGAAGATTCTCTCTTCATCCCAGGTCTTGAGGTCAAGAATATACCGGAGACAAGCCGTTGCTTGTCTGATTTGAACGGGATACTGGGCGTCAGGGGCCAATGTGTACGTCAATGCGAAGACACAGAGGCTTTTGCCTTCTTTGCGCATGTCCTCGATGAGTTTGGCATAGAATTGAAAGTACCCTTCTGTTGCGGGCAATGCATATCCACCGCCTGGTATTCGAGCTGTCAGATATGGCAAGTCATCAAAAAGAAGAAGGCTCTCACCCTGGATTGATTGATCATACCATGGAAGAAGATCAACACGTTATCTGCTTTCTTATCTCCAATCCAATGGCCCAGGGCATTCTCTCCAAGCTCGACGGTATCGGGTTTCTTCCCCTTGCTCTTCATATACGAATTATACACTTTATTCGATGCAGGCAGTATCTGTCTATACTCAAATTCGTCAATACACATCACCTTCCAACCAACAACTCTGGTCTTACGTCGATGCTCACCTCAATTGCTTTGCCGTCATTCTCGCCGTAGCTTTTCGCATGATGGCATACCGCACATGCAAGCCATGGGTCCTAGCATGTTTATCCTTTCGATGCAACCCAGTGAGCGTCGACCGTGCCCCTGATGCCGTCACGGCGAGCAAAGCAGGCAGCATATCCAGTCTCTCTCGTGCCGTCAATGGAGGCCTATGCGTAAGCAATCCAGTGCTCATATCATCCTTCGCAGCCGCCGCAGCGACTGCTGCCGTGGAAGACGATTCTCCAGACATGACACGTTTGGCTATGAGGTATATGAAGAGTAGTAGTATGCCGAGCAGACCAAGAGTTTGGAGATTCGTCACGACGTTTGAGACGACGTATGTATAGTAGCTTGTCGACGCTGGGCCCATTTTTTTTCTTCTTTTCTCTTTCGCTCACTCTACTCGATTCGTCGTCTTATTATGCTTGTGAAGTCAGCACGTGAAATAAGCAGATCTGAAGCTGATGCTGATCTTGCGCTTAATCCCTGCAGACCGAGGTATTTAATCTAAGGGAAAAGTCGGCGCGATTATGAAGGGAGTGGATAAGGAGAAGAAAAGAAGAAGAGGGCGAGGCATCAGGATTTACTAGATCGAGGCTGCGTGCGAATGCAGTCTTTTTTTTGCTGTCTACGAAGCCGTGGAGTTCTGAGGGGTCCATTTCACATGTACGACTTTGGTGCAGACTCAGCAAGAACCCGTAAGAGCTGTGATTGCTGGTCATTCTGACTCCTTTGGTGACATTGGGAACGGCCTTTTTGTCTACGAAATGTATGGGAGGAAGGCGTGAAGATATGACGGATATAGAAGATTTGAATATTTTTCAATATTTTAAATCGGTCATCAGGGGGACTAGATGACAAGATGTGCCACATATTTTAAACATACAGTATGTACTAGCGATGCGGAGAGGAGATGGGCATGCCTAGGAATTCAAGATTCCGGGGTAATAAGAGTGAAAAGAAGACGAGATCCTCATCCTATGTATATCAATCGTCCATATTCACCTCAATCACCATTCAAAACGGTGACTTCATCAAGGGAGCTCCAATACCGAAGACGCACATGCCCCAAAGAGCAATCTGTGGGAACCAGAACCAAGCACCTCTGAAGCGGCCCATGCCACGAGGTTTCCCAGACCAAACGTAGCCCTGCAAGAACAAGACGCGTGCAATGGACCAGAGAAGACCGGCAATCGTGGCCCCTTGGGGGTACGCCAGACCAGCGACTAATGTCGTGATGATGGTCTGTGGCAGGTTCTCGAGAAGATTGGCATGAGCACGTTGTGCGCAGTTGAACTTCTCAGCTTCTCTCTGTAGAAGTAAGGGGAGAAGTGGTCAGCAAATGTAGCGTGGGGTTTTCAGGAACGTTCATGAATATGAAGAGAATTGCAAGACAACTTCGACTTTGATGACTTACGCTCTCCTTGCATTGCTGTGCTGTAGCGTATGTGTTTGGGTACTCGATCTTAGCATTCTTGCGAACGCCTGTCACGACGGCGCCGTGGACAAAGGAGAGGAAGGGCATCAAGCCCAATGCGACAGCAATGACATTGCTATAATGAGTATACAGAGATGGTCAGATGATGTTTCTGTCGATATGATGTGCAGGATGCAACAAACCCGTAGCCTTCAGGAACCGTAATAGTGGCCATCTTTGATATGCTTGAAAGAGTCAATTTGAGGATTTATAGATCAAGAGAAATATGTCTTATGCAATTGAACTACAAGGAATCAAGAAATTGATAACCACCTCAAACCTTTCAAAAAGAAAAAGATTGCAGCAAGCCAGCTATTTATCTTCGTATAGCTAACCCCCCCTCATGATCAATTACTGCGTCCTGCCATCCTGCCTAATCGCATATTTCAAATCCATCACTGACGTCGATAGGGAATAAGAGACTCGGCACAGGTTCTGGAAGGCATGGACAGTATGTATCGACCGTTCTCTGCTTAGGAATATACAGTAGTACCTGGGGTTCTGGACCCGTCGACCAAGAGTTGCCGACAGGAGTCAAAACAATGCCAGCTTACTCATTCATAAGGAAGGCCAGACCTGGTTTTGATTGAGCACAGATATTGTCATGGTCTTGCTTGTTCGATCTTGCTGTGACATTTTAAGAGGGGGATTTGAATTGAATTTAGGCGGGATTATGCACTGATAACCGCAGTGAGGGGTGTAAAACGTTCTCATAGAAGAAATGCCTCACATGAGATTTGAGCCTGAAAGAGAGGAGAAGAGAGAAAGAATTCCCGCATTTCATCATGTACCGCAGGTCATATGAAGTCTGATGTTGTGTGTGTATGTGCAATTGTATCATTTCCACAATCAAAACCAGAAAAAAAGAAAACGACGACTAAAATAGGCAGAAACGTAGGAATCTTGGAGTATCATCCCCCCCTTCCCCTCTTTCCTCACTTATTCATCGGCCAAAGCCATGCTCCAATCGCCGGCTGTTCTGGTGCACCGCTTGCCATCAGGGTATTACTGACGTTCACCTTGCTCTGACTGCCGTATTTCGCTTGCCAGGCGAAGAAATAGAGGAGGGCGCCTAGTGGCTGTCCCACGAGACAGAAGCTGACCCAGAATATACAGTTGCCGATGACCTTGCCGTAATGCCCTTGCATTTTCTCCAGGGGTTGGGTTGCTGCCATCAGGGGTAGTTGGAGCATCATGCCCATGAAGGCGACGCCTAGTGGAAAAAAAGAAAATATTAATTAGCTGATATGAATATATCACAGACTTTTGAGTATTTGACTTACCGATAATGTTATGAGTTGGAACGCCAACGAGCACTTCATGCATGACTGCTGAAAAGAAGAACACCATCAAACTCGCGGTCTTCGGACTCCATCCTCTCCCCATCAATGGCGAATAAATATGTCTCTTCATGAACAGATATATCGGCTTGTTCCAAGTACGCCAGTAGGCGCCCACGCTAGGACTATTCCACCAGTCATCATAGAAACTGCGGTCCGCGAACCGTGTAACTTCAGCAAGTGCATTGAGGAAAGACTGGAAAATGGCGAAGAATCCACATAGCCAGATGACCAGCGAGATGGTCGAGAACTTCATGATACGTTCCGCAATTAAGGGGATATTGAACATGGCGAGCTTATCGACCGAATTGAGAAGTGCGGGGATCGCATATTGCGCAGACATCAACCAGATAAAGATACCCAGACCGACCATTTCAACAACGCGCTTGGCGACGAAGGACCATCGGATCTTCGAGGTGCGTGGGTAGACGGGCTGGTAGACGAGTGTCGGCGCAAGCCAGAAGTAACAGAGGTTCCGGACGGTGATGTTCTTAGGGTACGGACAATCCTTGTAAATTTCCGGCAGCGGGGATGATGCTGAAGGGTATAGTGCTGCATGACGTAGATCGCGATTCGTGAATGCATAAGAGCAGTTCTTCAACCACACGATGATTCCCTGGACTTCACACATCGTGCCGATGGTGGGGTGATGGATATGGTAGTAGACGACATAGGTAGTCACTCCGAGACAGAGACTGGCGTTGATTGTGTGGGCGACGGCGACGCAGATCCAGGTTATCTTGAAGGCGAGTTGTTCGTCGTTTTCCTTGGTGGTGGACTCATCTTTCTTTCGGCGGCCAATTGCGCCTTTTACTTGCTGTGTAGCGATCAATTCGATGAGGTAGGCGACGAAGAGATGGCATGGGACCAATGCAAAGAGTAGAAGGCCGAGTTGAATGTCTTGTTTGCGGTAGTCGTGGCAGCGGATACAGATTAGAACGCCGTACTGGTCGGACCGTTAGCTTTGACACGAAGTTGTATATATAAGAAAAGGGGAGCCACATACTTTCATGAAATTCTCAATTACCAGTCGAAGATTCATGCAAACTAGAATTTGAAGAGTGATTAGAAAACACACTGACGGATTGAATTGCTTCCAAACTCACCAAGAACGAGGACCATCAGATTGCGAAAACCGATGAAACTAGGTGACTCGTCGGTCTCACGACTGAGGCACGAGTCCCTCGACTTCGTATGATAAGCAGCGACATGACGATATTTAGAACTCCGATAAGGCTTTGGCTTGATATAGGCAGCCGATTTCTCTTTCTCTTTCCCTTCCTTCTCCTTTACCTCCCTCTTCCCCAGAAACTCGACATTGTCTTCAGATGCCTCCTTGATGTCAGACAAGGGAACGGAGGAGACAGACTGCGGGGCAGAGCAGGGAGGAGGTGCGGGGACAGCAGCAGCAGCCGTGTCAGGAGCCGTCGTAGGAGAAGTGGAGGAGGAATCAGCAGACGAAGAAGATGGACTTCCCTCTTCTCTATTGCTGACACTGACAGGGCCGTCGAAATGAGGGATGCGATGACCAGCATCTAGAGCATCAGCGCTAGACGAGACGAGGCCGTCCATTGCGGCGGGGGGACAACAAGACAGGGCGAGTTTAGAGCAGAGACAGCGCCAGAATTGATGGATTCGGGAACAAGAAAAGAGAAAAGAATTGAATGAATGAATGAATGGATGCAGGGATTTATACTGGTGATAATTCGACTGACAGTCACTTGTACTGTAATCCCCTTAAGTAGGCCTTGTAGTATGTACTGTAGATATAGTAGAAGTATCCGTATAGACTGTGATGAAGAGGAGGACGAACTGGATGTGAATTATATGCTCATCCGTGCCATCTGCCGTTTCATGTCATATCGTCTCTTCTCCCCCAAACAAAGCTCTTCATGTGCTTCTTATTCCTCTTTCTTATGCCTCGTTGTATATATATTTGACAGACTTAATTGACAGACGGGAGTAGGTTGCGCTGCGGTGCGCCCAAAGTCCAAAGTCCACAGATCCAGGCCAGGCCAGTCCCCAAGCCTTTAAGACAAGCCTAAAATTGAATGTGAAAAAGAGTTCCACAGGCTGGATGATCACTTTTTCTTTTTTAGAGCGATTAAAGTCAAGTCAGGCAGATCAAGAGAAACAGTTCGGCAGAGAGCAAGTGGTTGTGGTGGGATTAATCAGAAATGAAAAACTAGATCGATGATAACACTACTATTGAAGCTGTCGCATCGCATCGCATCATATCATATTATATCGCATCGCAGCTTTGATAACCCAGCTGGACATTGACTGAATCAAATACAATTATATCACTGCCATGATCGCAACTTGCATCACAACTTCGTCATTCTCTTATTCTTCGCATTTATCGTCGCCTTCATCATCCGATTGATTGCAAAGTTCGGTCATCTCAAGCTTCATCCTTAATCACCATCACCACCAACAACCACCACCACCACCATGAATGCCTACGAAGACCCTGCTACAGCTCATGCTTCTCCATACACCCGTCCTGGTCGCACCTTCGAAGGCGGCCCGCGAAGACCTAGTAAGCTGAACATCCCATCCGTTCACCAACATCCTCGCTGCTCTATCCCGTCGCATACTTTTTTTACCCATTTCTTCTTATCCTCTTTTACACAGCGCTAACAGTTTCCAATCACAGGAGCCGTGACGGACTATGGCAGCTCAGTCGTACAATGGATGGGTGTGCGCAGGCCGCCGTGGAAAGGCAGCCGGCTTCTCGAGCGTGAGAGACCAAGTGCAAGCTACGTGGTTGACGTGAGTAACGGTCGTTGTGATGCGCATGATATCATGTCCTTTATTGCGGGATGGGTTGGTTTAGGGGGGGCTTTTTTTCTTTTTGGTCTTGCTAACGTAGCTCGACAATTTCCAGATGCTACCGCCATATGCCCATCCATACTCTGCTGCTGATAGCATTCCCGTACGCCATTTGCATCAGTCCATCGGCAAGTCGAAAAAACCAATTACGGTTGTGAGATGGACTCCAGAGGGACGACGGTTGTTGACTGGTGGACATACGGGAGAGTTCATGCTGTGGAATGGAATGGCCTTCAATTTCGAGACGGTTATGGATGTGTGTGTCCCTTGTTTTTTTCTTTTTTTTTCTTTCAATCTCTGTTCACACCACTAATTGACGAGACAGGCTCATTACGATCAATATAAAGCTGGCGTCACATCTGCAGAATGGTCATGGAACCGCGATTGGTTGATATCCGGCGGCCAAAAGGGCGACATCAAGTACTGGCGGCCCAATTTCAACAATGTCGAAACGATAGACGAGGCACATCACGACGCTGTTCGAGATCTGGCGTGGTGCCCGAGTGATACCAAATTCCTATCCGCCTCGGACGACACGACACTGAAGATCTGGGATTTCAATGCTTGCCAGAGCGAGCTATTACTTTCGGGACACGGTTGGGATGTGAAGAGTTGCGATTGGCATCCCGTCAAGGGATTGCTTGTGTCCGGCTCGAAAGATCATCAAGTGAAGTTCTGGGATCCCAGGACAGGCCGGTGCCTGACGACGCTACACAGCCATAAGAACACGGTCACATCGACGAGGTTCTCTCGCGTCAATAATAACCTACTAGCTACTTCTTCGCGGGACCAGACCGCGCGGGTGTTTGATCTACGAATGATGAGGGATATATGCGTGCTGCGCGGACACGAGAAACCAATTTCTTGCTTGACATGGCATCCAATTCACAGCAATTTGATATCAACAGGAAGCGAAGACGGCTCGCTATATCATTTCTTACTTGACGAACCGAATCTCCCAGCAGGACATGTCCCGACCACTGCACCATACGATACATTGAATCCGGCAAATACACCTGCCCAAGTCATATTCCCCGCCCACCGCATCCAATACGCACATTCAGCTACCATCTGGTCATTAGACTGGCACCCACTAGGCCACATCCTCGCATCGGGCTCAAAGGATTACCTCACACGATTCTGGTCGCGAGCTCGACCGGGCGAGACAGCTTGTTTGAAGGATAGATGCCACTTAGGCGAAGAAGGAGCCGAAGCACAGGGGACATGGTCGCATTACGGCCGGCGCGTGATGAAGGAGGACGAAGAGCAAGAAGCGCAGGACGAGGCTGAGAGTCTTGTTGATCAGAAGCGACCAGAGGCGTTGTTCCCTGGTATACAACCTCCCGCGGCAATAGGGGCAGATACGTCTGCGAGTGGGAAGATGGGGCTTATTCCTGGTATTGGTGCACCGCTGCAACAACCTCTCACGCATCCTCCTCCCCCTCCTCCTCCTATGTCTGGGTCGTTGCCGCCTCCTCCACCTCCTGGTGTGCCGGGTATGGATCCCAAGAGACTTGCTGCTATGCTGTCGTCTGGTGGGTATAGTAACCCGGCAGGGGGGAATGCTTCGACATTACCACCACCTCCGTTACCGAACGCACTGAATCTGTTGCCTGGCGGTGCACCTCCTTCTCTTCCCCCGAACCCACAACTACCGTTCCCACCACCAATTCTTCCGGGGATGATGCCTGGTGGAAATATCCCTGGTCTTCCTGGGTTAGGCGGTGCAGATCCACAGCAGCAACAACAGCAGCAACAGCAACAACAATATCAACAACAACAACAACAGCAGCAGCAGCAGCCACCAGACGATAGATTTGCTGGTATCAGAAGAAGGGGACCACTTCCAACACAGCAAGATAGTCTAGTTGAAGAGCAGAGACGCGGAAATTATCGTATGGCGCGATAGCAGGGTGCGCGCGCGCAACAATATGATGCATAATGATCTTCGTTTCCCCCCAATTTTTTTTTCCTGCTTTTGTCATATAGATATGAATGACGATGATCTTGATCTTGTTTTCTGTTCTGTTTCGAGTATAGCATTGGCTCAACAGTTTTTCTTCTCTTTTTCTTTTCGATGTCGACTGATGGACACTCTTCCTTCACAGACCACCCTGGATAGAGAAACTCGATAAGATCAAGACTAGGGTGTTAAGGGCAGCCCATATCAGCGGGACCCATGTCGACATTTTGTAATTCCCTGCTTCGTAAATCGCACCGAGCCTGCTCATCATCATCGTCATTAGCATCCCACTCTTCCATATAGGTTCAAAAAGAGCACAACTCACACTAAACCCGTAATGCTACCCGCCAGCAAACACTCAATGGTAGAAATCACAGCAAACCCCAACGGAACAGACCACGCCACGATCTTCCAGTTACGATGCTGCACGACGACAGCATACGCCGCGACAGACATGTGCACCGATAGAAAAAATATGAAGTTCCAGTATAGCGTGAAGCGCCATATGTCGGTGGTGTAGAGCAGGAAACGGGCCTCGCCGGGCTCTGGGTTGATGGGGCGGCCGTAGAGGGATGGGAAGTGAGGTGTTTGATAGTTCATGGCATAGGAGCCATGATCGCCGTTTGAATCATCCATTTGAGAGAGATGGAGAGGTGTGGATGGGTGGTGCGCATTGTCTAGAAGGGGTCGTTTGATGGATTTATATTAGGGGTTTGGTCGCATCGCATCGCATTGCAATAACTGGTGGATGACAGGATGACAGTGACAGTGACAAACGAGCTTTATTATAATGATACCTCTTTGCCTTGAGCTTTGATATGATGAGGCAAGCAGTTCTTTAACTTCCCAAACAGCTGTGGAGATTGAATATATCCCCTGCGTCACTGCTCTGTCCCCCCCGGTAAAGCCAATAATGTGGATGGAATGATTCCTCGGCTGGGACGCTTAAGGGGGAAGACCCCAGACAACCTGGTGATAGAGAGGCCTTGACTGTTGAAACAAGAAACAATCATCAAGAATTCATCAGTCATCATTCATCGATTGATTCGCGATCATAGGGAATAGAGTCATTCATCATGGCTGAGAGATCACTCGGTGCCCTCATTCATTCTCTCCAGACCACGAGCTCGCTCGATGGCATCAACGGGTATAATCCTCTATCCAGTACTGTGTCTATCGGCATATCGAATGGTTGACTGATTCATGATATATAGCATCCTCCCCAAAGCTACAGGACTCCTCACAATCCTCTCAAACCCTCTAAACTTATCACTACTATCATCGCATCTTCTCTCAGCTCCAGGAATATGGAACAACCCCAGTCTCGATCTCCATGCCTGCCGTCGTATCATCGGCGTCTACAATTCGGCTGCTATACATGTTGTCCAGCGTGAAGAACAGGCTGAGGAGAAGAAGAAAGAAGAGAATGATAATAATAATAATAATAACCAGCTGCTTCAACCTCAAACACAACCTCTTACTCGCAATGAGTGGGTTCAGGCACTTATCGGCGGCAGTGGTGCTCATGGTCGAGCAGCAGCAACATCACCGGCATGGAGACATCTCCTTCTGCTCGGCGGGCTGTTGATCGGTATGGAAGGACAGTACAGACAGAGTCTATCAATGGGCATGAGGAGGAAGTTGATTCATGCTTTGGTTGAAACCGTGCAGGCCACGCTCAAGGAACTACATGTCTCGCCACCTATTGCAGGACATTGCGTCGTTATGGTGTTGACATATACATGGGACCTACTCTCCGTGCAAGAGCAGCGGCAATTCGATCCCAATGTGCTGTTGACGCTACTGTTGAGTTCAGCGTTCATGTCACGCGAAGAAGGGCTAGAAGGTGGATTCTTCTTCGATACGGTTGAACAAGATATGAAGGTTGATTCGCAGGGTCATCTACATTGGTCTGCTCAATCGCCTAGTTTCGAACGTATCCGCGCTGTTGCTGCCCGTCCGCTCGTTGCTTCATTCGGGCCCTTGTCCAAACTCATCGCGCATTGTTTGGAGTCATGCCAGCCTGAACTGGCCAGTCACTCCGTCGACACACTGCTGGAGTTTTCACGAACGTTGTTGAGTCAATGGCGGCAGGTGAAAATGTGCGGAGTTGATCCCTCTGAGGAATTAGAGATTGTTGATGGGAATACGTTGAAGACTACGATACCTGTCTTGCGGCAGTTGTTCAAGATGTCGTTCTTTTCGACTGTTATTTCGTTGAGAGCGGTTATGGGGCGTGTTATCAATGATCGTGTCCTTGCGGCTGATGGATGTGAGTTGACAAGAATGACCGAATTTGAATGTATTGATTACTGACAATTCCCAATGCAGATGCCCCCTACATCGCCATGAAATCATTGCACATCCTACGAAACTTCTGCTTTGTCTCCGCACTCATGGGTTCTAGCTCACAGTACACATTCGTCTCACTCACATCCATCGACATCCTCGCTCAACATCCTGTCCTGTCGCAACAATTCCTCACTGAAATCCGTCCCACCGAAGCAGGACGCATTCCTGCTCACCCGCTCGACCGGTGCCTGGATCTATATTTCCTGAACACGGCCGAGCATTTCTCGTTGGTGTTGACTCCGGATGTTAACGAGGAGTTGTTGATATCTGCTGCGCTGCCGTATCTCTCTTCAGGGGCGGATAGTCGATTGATAGAGATATTCGAGGCAGCGCATAGTGTGACGCTGTCTGTACTTGCTGCACCCAAAAGCGCAGAGATGGCGTCGAGGTATCTGGAGTTATATGTCAAGAACTTATTCAGCGTGAGTTTATGCCCCTGTTCTCTAACCGGCCGGTTTCCTCTGAAAGACTGTTCGTGCTAAATCTCTACAGGTCTTCCCGGCAAATCTATCAGCCAGACAATTCAGACTCGCATACAAAACAATCCTACAAATCACAGCACCGCCCTCACCCCTCGCAAACAGCCAACCTCTCCTCCCTTCCGTTCTACTCGACATGCTCTACGACCGTGCCCTGCACGCACCAACTATCCCCCTCCCACCAAACGTCATCGCCCCTGACCCAAGTGGTGGCGCCCTTACAGAGTCGCCCGCCCAACTCCTATCAGAGCAATCCGTCCTCACCCTCGCACTGATCGACTGTCTCTGCTTCCTGAACGTGCAGAATCTGGAAGAGTGGTTACCCCTGACGGCGAAACTGATCAATCGGATTTCCGATGAGGAGATGAGGAAGGTGTGTCAGGAGAGATTCTGGGAGGCGATGAGTAATGGGGAGATGGATGTGCAGAGGGCGCATTTCTGTGTTATTTGGTGGAGTACGAGGGGTGGGAGGGAGGCTGTTTTGTTTGGGGAAGGGCAAGGGGGAGAAGAGGGGGTTGAGGAGGAGATGGGTGGGGGGAATGAGAAGGAAGAGTATTTGCAGCCAAAGTTGTAAATTGGGGGGATCAGGGGATTGGTTATTCTTCCTGCAAGTTTGCTATACGCAGTATATTCTGTCGATAATTCTGTGATAACCGGGGCAATGCACACACCCTCAACCATCTCATACACTGCGTTCATAACAATAACATCGCTGTCTTGAAGAAGGATAAAAAAAAAAACACCCATGACAACGTGCCAGAGACTGAACTCAAATTAAATATCGTGCAAGTCTGCCATATAACAATTGCCCGAGCATGCAAATAAGACGTATGATCGTGTCATTATCAGCTCCCATCGTCCAATTTGACGAGTTGGAAGTGGTCAACACGTCTATAAGAGACTTCATAAACATGGTCTGTCACCTCTCCATAGCTACCACTGCTGAATTGCTGTGAACGCAGCACCAAAAGAAATACACTGAAGTAACCCTTCTCAAGAGTTATTTAGCTGCACTGGTATATATATGAATAGTAGTGGCCCTCTCTCTGGACATTAATTCATTCACAAGCAATCCGCTTGCTAGATTTAGAACAGAGGTTGGCCTCTCCATGTTCGGGTACAGGGTATTATCTCAAGAATATCTCCTGAAATGAGATGGTGATGTCCTTGTTGTTCAGTATTCAAAGAAAATTCCTGGTCTATGCGATGTGCAGCGATTTTCCCCCTTATTGCCCATCTTGTCTAAATGCCTCCCACGTTAGTTTGTAACCAAATTGATGTAGTATGATTTGTGATGAATGGGCTCACCTGATGGGCAGTTTCAAGATGTTTTTGGAATTCGATTCCGCAAAGTTTCCCTTTATCATGTTCTTTCCATCCAGCCTACCGAACAAGGCTGTGGTGGAAAACCAGTGAAGGGTATAAGACCTTCGCTACCTGATTCAATGGAGACAAATGCCTCATTGAGCTTATATGTTCGTACGGGGACCAGTTTTGTCCCTGCAGATCTAGGGATATTTATAATCCCTATGATAATTTCAGTTGTTCCTTCGAATCTGGCTTGTTCGTTGTGCCTCCAGTGTTTTGTAGGAGGGGAGAGCTGGGAAATTTAATCCCATCGTCTTATCTCATCTTCACAAAAAGAAAAACACTGTAGGGCAGTGTTCTTCAAGAAATGACTGCCCCTATGCATATTGCCAGCAACCCCCCTGACATGGTAATAGTTCCAGCTGTTCAAAATAGTGAATATCAACTGTATAAAACCATATCGCATTGCTTATCGCCGCAAACCGTAGCCGACTCGAAGATGTCATCCAAACCTAATGATCATGGCGCTGTCCTTTGCTTGTAATGGAAGCATTTGCCGCCTCCATTCTTGCACACCCGAACTTCCTACAGAAGCTGCAACGTGGGCTCATCGAGAGAAGAGGACGGCGCCTTTCCCCCTCAGCAAAGGTATATCGCAATACCCATATCCAAGCTCTGAGTGACCCCCCTGGGCCCCAATTCATCGGGGAGCGTAGGTGATATTTGTCTTCAGCGGCGGCATCATCCAACGTTCAGCGTCGTCGTGTAGTAGAACGACGTTCTTTTTCTCATGAAGTTTCACTGACGCCCACTTCGAGCATGATGACTGGCTACCTTGTAAATTCACCGGTATTCGTGAAATCTTGATGTTATAAAGGGCAGACAGGTCTGATAACCCTGGAATCGCCATTGATCCCAGGAATAGTCTTCTTATTGAAAAAAATCTTAGGGTTTTCTCCAGGCTCATTGACTTGAGCCATTCAATAAATTTCGGTCTTCAATTTGAAGACCGTCTTTGAGTGCATTACTGTCTGAGACATTGTGATTGTCAATTTATTTTTCCTGAAGAACAATAGTAATATTTTTCTCTGGTGCGTAGATGGGCAGGCCATTGCTCAAGCAGTGGCTCGAGACCATTTTGAGATACATTGGTGAAGGTTATGAGGGTTTTGGGTGTTATTTGCTTTCTCTTGGGATAAAGTGTTGAAGAAAGAGGTGATGTGGTCTTTGTAATGATATGTGCGAGTAGATGAGGTGAGGCCATGTTTTGCGGCAATGAAGCCTCATTTGATATCTCAAAGAGCAGCTGTATGTCTTCATTAATATAAGTCTGAAAGATGAATTCACAAACCTCATATGTAATGAATGTTAAGGGAGATTTATATATAAAAATGGTGACAAGACACTGGCATGGTTTGACTTAATTGGAAAAAATGTTTGTATGTATCGTTTGTCACAAACACAATTGATATCATGTTGGCTTCATGCTATTCGAGTTTCATCATCATCATCATCATCGTCATCCATGTCAGGAGCTTAAGTGCTAGTATCCAGTTCAAGAAATGCCAGGAATGCCAACCATCGTCCTCTCACGATACTTGACATAATCACTTCCAAAGAACGTAACCAACGCTTTCTCCTCTCCTGTCCAAAACATGAAAAAAAATGTGTCAGCATTCAATATAGAGAACGAGCAAAAAGGAGCAATCCTGATTTGGGCCAAAAAGAACTCACGCTTAACCCTCGCATTGAAAAACCTCCACAGCACAACCACATATCCCACCAAACAAACCACATTACCCAACATAAGCTGCGTCCCTACCCCCCACCAAAAGAACCCAAAGTAACTCGGGTGTCGTAGATATCTATATATCCCTTTACTCACGAGTTCGTGTCCTTCCTGACGCTCAGTCTGCACCTGATGATTGAAGTTCGTGCCTGCGTCGACCATCGCTTTGGAGCGCGCTAATTGGCCTATGATGATGAGAAGGACGCCGATGGATGTCTGCATATACACCCCTCCGAATAAGAGGGAAGTTGTAGAGAAATATGTTTCCCCGAAGAGCAAGCGCGAGATTAAACACTCGAGCATAGCTGAGAGATGCGCGATCGTGTATTCAGAGCCATTATCCAGTAGGAAAGAAGCGATTGAGACAGCGGGAGGGTTATACCTCGCCGTGATGAAGAATTCAAGGAAGTGGAAGAGCGCAAGGCAGGAGATGAATGTTGGAGCGCGCCATAGAGAAGAATGCAAGGGGTAGGCGAGGCAGATGGAGGTGAAGATGCCTAGGGCGCATGTTTGGCCTAGGAGGAATGCGCGGAGGGAGATTCCAGAGAGGGATTTGTCGCCTCCTGGAAGGGTTTCTTTGTCGAGGATGATTGTTTCTGGGTTGAGGGAGGAGGAGGATGAGCGATGGGTGTTTGATACCCATTCCCTGGTGACTTTGATTGGAGTTATGGGTGCGGTGGTGTTGGCTGTTATATGGTCTGATTCAGACATGTTGACTGAAGCTGGATATCAGACTATTTCTTTTATCAGATATCTCGATGTTGGGTGGGAGAGGAAGAGGAAGAGGAAGATCCCTTTCTTATATGACAATCAATCTCATTAACATTATTGTTATTATTATCATTAGCTTGACCAAGCTCAACTTATCATCCTCCAACACAGCTGTTATTCCCATTCAATGCGAATGAAGCAGTTTGAAGATGTTCAGGGTTCATCAATGGGTTGAGGGGGGGCTTTAAACAAGAACAGACCAAAGCAGGGATGAGAAGAAGAAGAAGAAGAAGAAGGAGAAGTTGATGTGACAGTTAACTAATGAATTGATCGAAAATATTATCATCATCATCATGGCACCATCTCGTCTTATGTGGAGATAAGATATAGATCTAGATTACTGGCACATGTTCGGTATATATTTAATGTTGATACTCTGGCCTCTTTCAAATCATACATACATATACCCTGGATTGAATATATATATAAAGAGAGGAGAAGAAGAGAGATTATCATTATCACCATCACACTCATACGAACATATACCCACAAGCATGGCCACCGAGAAAGAGAAGATGCTCCGTGGAGAGCTCTACTACGCCTTCAGCCCTGAACTATGTGCTGCAAGAGCTAGAACCGAAAAGGCCTGTCGCGCATACAATAACGCAGGAGAGATCTCGCGGCGCAAGCAGGTCGAGCTATGGAGAAAGTGCGCTTGACCTAATAACGAAAAGATTCGACTGTTTTAAGAAGATCATGGCTCATGGCAGTGTTTAATTCATTAGCATTATCGACGACAAAACACCCCTCCCACCACAACTCGACGATCCCGAGGAAGACGAGGAACAGTTCAAAGATGATCCTATCGTGCTGCCTCCCTTCTCAGTCGAGTACGGATGGAACTTGACTGTTGGAAAGGGAGGGTATATCAACTACAATTGCAACGTCTCGGATATCTGCAAGATCACCATCGGCGACAGGACGTTGATCGGGCCTAATGTGTCGTTCTTCGGGGCATCGCATCCTCTAGATCCCGCGATTCGCAACGGGGTTGAAGGGCCTGAGTTGGGCAAGGAGATTCATGTTGGTGATGATGTTTGGATTGGAGGGAATGTGACGCTTTTGCCGGGGATTACGGTGGGGAGGGGGGCGGTGATTGGAGCTGGGAGTGTAGTTACGAAGGTGGGTGTGAATGCTTATATCAAGATGCTTTGATACTGACTTGCCTTGAAACTAGGATGTGCCGCCTTTTACTGTTGTTGCAGGGAACCCAGCACGGATCATCAAGAAGATTGAATCTGAGTGGAATAATACTGAGGAGGAGGAGGAAGAGAAAGAGAAAGAGAAGAAGCAGGCGTAATAGAAAGTCATGATTGAATTGAATTGAATTGGATTGAATTGAGGTAGATTTTGCATATATGAATATTGTAGAGAGGGAATTTGATACCATCATCATCATCATCATCATCTTCACCTCTATCCT
>AZGZ01000024.1:175815-229107 GCA_001636715.1 Ascosphaera apis ARSEF 7405 | reverse complement strand
TCTTCACTCTTCGTATCTCG
Organism: Ascosphaera apis ARSEF 7405; assembly: GCA_001636715.1. Lineage (NCBI taxonomy): Eukaryota > Fungi > Ascomycota > Eurotiomycetes > Onygenales > Ascosphaeraceae > Ascosphaera > Ascosphaera apis. The sequence goes on along the minus strand of AZGZ01000024.1, from coordinate 229,087 downwards.
GCCAAACACAGAGAAGCACGAACATACGGTATGTCCAAGAGGGTATCAGCAAGTAATGATGATAACTCAAACCAGAATGATCAATGCTTTGCTTTTTCTTTACCCTTTTTCCAAGTGCCTCCAGGGAGTCTCATCCGCCCGCCGTCGCTCGTCCGTCGTAGGTCGTATGTCGTCCGCACGGGAGATTATTGCGAGGTCGAGGTTTCCACTTCAATCAAGAGCCACGACCGGCTCATGCTGCCCAGCTACCCAATGCGGTCTAGCCCCCACGGCCCATCGCCCAAAGAGGCGCCCGTAGTGGATCCCAGTACTATCTATAGGGGCGCGCTAGGCTTGTTGCGGCAACTAGGGGGGGCCCTGTAGTGATACCCGCTAGGCTGGACCGGGCTATGGATGGGGGCAGACTTACGGGTCTGGGACCGTCGCCGTATAGGTACTGTGAGGGGGCCCGCTTAAGGGGGGAGGGGGCTGCTGCTTACTGGGAGGATATCTCCTGATTCCATTCATATAGCGTGGAAGGTGTATATGTCCAGTGTGTCCATCATGAGCTTGTCTGGTTTGTCTCTGATTCCTCACTGTTAATGGTGCCATGTTGTTCTGGAAAAGGAGAAGGAACCCATCCAGGTAGGGAGCTTTAGTGAGGCTAGCAGGACCCTGCACAGCTGAGGGCTCAAAATTGGATCTGTCACTTCAGCCCCCCCGCGCCTTGGCCCTACGAAGTTGGTTCGAAAAGCTTGTCAAACGCCTTTAAACCCAATGCACTCTATAGAACGCAGAACCTCGTTTGTTTTCTATCTACCAAGGGATCACTTTCGTTGGCATTCGTCCCATGACATTTCTCATTTACCTATGTGACTTCATCCTCGCTTCGTCTCGCAACCACTCAATTGTGGGTTTGTATCTGCGGACCCTGCGACCATGACATCGTTGTTCGAGTACTGCAAGAAATGCTTTTGCAGCAATAGACCGAATAAGCGACGGTGAGACTTGGCTACACTGTTGTTTATTGATATCCTTGTTTGGTGACGATAATGTTGATGGCGGGTTCTCGTGCACCTTCTTGTGGTTAGCAGCTGCGTGCGGGGAAGTGTTATACCCGACTGTTGTATGTACGGCACACTCTATAATTGCGCGCACAGTCCTATGCAAGATATTGGGATTCACACCCTGGTTTGGTGATGCGGTCATCTGGAATGACATCTTCTGTTTCCGGGATAGGCCTTTTCCATACCGTGTGGCTCGATGTGTTTTGGCTAGATATTTTTCATATAGAAGCATCTTCACAGCCGTGGCCTTGATCGCCTTCTGCAGAAATTCCAAAACATTTCTTTTGCCATTGTAAGTGACATCCAAGTACATGGGACATTTGGTTGTGGCTGTGAGTTTGAAGAGGTCGAGCATCTTCCTGAAGAATGATCTGCCCGGAGTTTGGTTCAGTTCAACGGTCAAGGAATCGGTAGTATTTGACGCGCCCTTAGCATGCACTCCTATATCCTTGCTCAAGGCGAGTGTGCTTGTATCGACTGTAGCTCCACAGAAAGGAAACGCATCTTTCTGTGCTCCACCTGCTGTATGCTGTGGCATTTGCCTCCCATCGATCTGGCATTTGAAATTGACAAGTGTTTTGTCGGGATTCACAGTTATACCATATCTCTCATTCGGTACCAGCATTTCATGGAGGAACCTGATAGCAAGGCTTTTATCCGTTGTTATCAACAGATAATCATCGACCATGCGTAACAAGAGTGCATCATCTCTCTTCGATTGACCGTTTTTTAACAAAAACGATAAATGCCGGTTTTCGTGGTCGGCATAGAACATGTTGCACAGCAGACTGGAAACAACACTGCCCTGTGGTATTCCATTTCGCTGCCTATAGTACTTCTTACCAATCCGAACGAGGTTGGTTTTGATGTGCCTCCGCAGTAGTGTCAGAAGCATCTCTGCCCTATGTTTAATCCCTTGTCGTGCAAACGAAGGCACGCATATAGTATTCCGTCTCTTTCTGCGCTTCAAACGTGACTTATGAAGCGAATTACTGCGATTGTTGATCAGGGACAAGGAGTTGAGTGGTTTTCGAACGCGATTTTCAGAATAGAGGCCTCCGAACCCGTTCGTGGAAGCCACGCTTGAACAATATCTGATTCGTGGCTTCGTGGCCATTGAACGTTTCGGTGAAGCCATAGGTGTCCGAGGAGGGACTGTGTACATGTTATATTTCGCAATATGATAGACCTCCTCTTGTGGAACAATTTGTGCGATCAATTCGATCAGTCTGTCTTGAGGAATTGTGTCAAAGCAAGAATGCACATCCAGTTTGACGAAGTAGTATTTCGGGATCTCTCCGTTGGAGTTACTGATAGTCGCCTCGCGAAACGCTTTGAGACGCGGGTATATATCCGTAACATTCCCAATAGCAGCTTTTCCCAAAACATCAGGGCTGATATTCTTTTCGTAATTCAGTACCTCGAACAGGGGCTTCATCAAGAAATTGATCGCTGCTCCGAGGCGAGTCACGCGTTTGCCCTTGCTATCAACAACCCGAAGCATAGGCCGTCGCCGGAGGTTCATAAGCGGTCTGGCACCCTTGTTCTTCGGGAGGATACGTAGTAGACTGGACCCAATGGCCTCTTCCGTAATGACTTTGTGAACATCAGGTTTAGGCACTTCTTCAAATGTTTCAGCTTTGAGGCGTGATATATGCGGTTCGACCAACTGACGCCAGATATCGTGTCGGAAGTAGAACAAACGGTTTCGATTGGATGAGGATTCAGTGACATAGAAGTTCGAGCGAATCAGGGGTATCAACAATGAGTCGAAGATGTAGTATAGGAGCTCGTTCAAAAGGTCCTTTCTGACCTTGAGTTCTGTCTGGGAGACGATATTTGGTGACCCAGGAGGTGCCAGCCAATTGATCGCTGTGACTTTGATACCTTGTACGACTGTGTGCAGGGACAAAGTCTCGAATCGCCGTAATTTAATAAACACATCCACTTGATGCATCACTGACTCAAGATTCAGCACGCCATCTTGGCCCTGCCCGAATAACTCATGTGGCAATATGTGTCTGAAAACAGACTGCACGAAGGAAGAAACGGACTCAGGAGATGTTGATAAGGTTGTCATATCGAACGTTTTAGGATCGTAGGAGTCTGGGACTGGTTCAACTGGACAATGTTTGAACAGGATCTCTTTATATGCACATTTTGCGTGAAGCTTTTGTAGTCTTTTGATCAGTGGTAAGACGCCTCGCAGTCGTCGAGGGACTTTGTCCGCACTCGCCCCTTTGTTGGAAGCTTCTCCACGAATCTTCATTGTCTGTTTCTGCTTTTCCTGCTCGGCAATCTCTGCTTCGCGCATGGTATAGTCCATAAACTGTGCAGTGGTGGCAGACCGATCCACTATGGACGTGAAAACATTGTGAAGTCCAAATACACGTGGAAATACATACTTGAGGATATGCATGGTGTGCTTCAAATCCTCTGCATCAGGGTAACGGTTCAAGACATCTAGACAAGACCATTAGCATACAGTAGCGAGGAAAATTATATCTGTAGCAACTCACGAATATGCTTCAAACCAAACGACACGTTTCCTCGGGGAGAAAGGGCTGCTTTGGCGTAGAACATCCTCCGGCGAACAAATGAGATCTCATTAGGTGAACGCAGAATAGGCGATGATTTGCTAGGCCTGATTTCCCGCAAAGGTGTCTTGGTGTCCATATTTTGCTGCAAAGAAGCAGCTTCTAGGGACAACTTCCTCCTTTTCGCCCCGGACACCTGTGCCTGCTGCGGCATTGACCCCAACAGGCTCGACAAAGGCTCGCCGCTAATCTGAACCAAAATTCCCTCATCATTAGGCGTAAACAGCGATTGATGCAATAGTAAATCAAGCCAGACCTCCACTGCACCTGGGCCAAGTAGACTCGGAAGAGATGACCAAGGTGCATTCTTGAGAAGTTTGACATTTCCACTGGGGAAACGTTCAGTGATGCCATCGATATTGAACCTTTGACATTTTGCAGAATCAACTCGATGGAAGTTCTGTGCAAGAACACTACTCGGAGCCCCTGGTGCCTGAAAAAGCGTCAGGAGACAAAAATTGACGATCTAGAGTCTGTTAGTATCATGTGTATGGTAAAAGCATATTAGATTAAAGGGAAGCTCAGCGATGGGAATGGTTGCACACATCCGTCATGCTCAATGTATCTTGAGCTTGTGTTTGAGACTGGCTATCGTCCTGCTCGTGCAACTGCAATCTGGACTGATGACAATATGCAAAAGTCCTCTTCAATCGTGATAGCGATTCTGGATTGATACAGGGCTCGCGCACGCCCACAACAGCGGCATCAAGCAAGATCGCGAGTGCATGCTGGCCTGGAGGCGCATTATTGAAGTGCAAGCTTTCGACACGTTTTCTTGCTTGTGCAGAAGACAGACGAAGCAGGCAAAACCCTCTTAGGGTCAGCACACATGGATACGATTGCGATAGAACAGGGTGGTGATATGTCGACGCTGAAGAGAGGTTGTTTCTCTTATGGCCTACCATCGCCTCGCCTGTGCAAGTACACCAGGTGAAAGACAAGACAACGGCGTGCAATTACCAACCAGCAACCAGCGGCGGTGACCAGTGAACAGGAGGTGTTAGTTACCTATGGATGGATTCTGTTGATGCCAACGATGAAATCGCCGTGGATGTGGAGGACCGCTGCCGGTCCATCTGAATGTTACAGTTTGCGCCGAACCTACCTCTGTGTGTGCAGTGCACGCCTAAGGTGGTTGACTACGCCTAACCACGGACAACATCATCACCATCACCAATACAATTCTCACAACGCTGCAATCTCTACGGCGATATCCGCCATAGGGTAATTTCGAAGAGCGATTGCAATGGAAAATGCAGAGCTTTACGTGAGGCAAACCTGGATTTCTTCCACTGCGACGATCCTGACGTCGGAGGCTGCCCTGAAACCTTCATCTCATCTACTTCCCACCCGCCTAACGGTTTCATGACAGCCCGAATCAGCGAGGTACAGCCACGGGCGTGTCCAATTGGCGGCATCACCACGAAATATTGATATCAGTATGAGTATCTGCAGCAGATGCGGGCCTCTGGATCTCTTGTTATGATCGATGTGGGTTTCAGAAGAGAAAAATCGCCGAGAAATCTTTCGAAATTGCGATGTTGTTCATCGGATTTCTCCTATCCAATTTCGATCCCGATTTCATCGTCTGGAGTAATCAATTTTCGTGCTGCATTTACTGCTGCTGCTACCACCGCTGCTGGTTTTGTTGCTCTTTGGAAAGAATATGCCTGGTGTGGCTCTCTGGTTGCCTGCTCTCTCTTGATGACCGTGCTCTAAATCTCCCAGCGGAAATTATAGCTGACCCACCTTGAAGCTGCTCGCCCATTTTCTCCTCACGGCCATACCTGTCATCACAAGCAACGGGATTCTAGAATATTTTCAGGAAACCAATTTTGTGGTACTATACGGGGCAGATAGATTACGGAGGGTCCTTCCAGACGCAGAGGTCTTGGACAGCCTGTAATTCTCCGCTTCAATTTCTGAGGCTCTATCTTGCTCTCTCTTGGTTCTCTTCGGTCGAATAGACACGGTCTTGTCCTGGTCTGTCCTGGTTCCTGTTGTTCAATCTTATTTCGTTCTACCCTTGTCTGCCTGAGATCACATCCAATATTGGGACGAAAGGATTACGGGACCGTAGCCTCTCGTTTTGCATCGCATGTCGTATGATAGTCATCATCTACGCACGACCAATTCAGTGCTATACCTATTTGCTACCTTCGCTTCTATTCTTCACCTTTTTTTACTCTTTCGTCTCTCTCCTCCTTGATTTGATCACCAATCGTCTGCCAGGCTTTTGCTCCCCGTTTCAGCTCCTAAAGTCGAATAACAACGTATTTGTCGCTTGGTGCTGCGGCTCATACATACCACAGTTGACGCCTAATTCTATATCCCAACTCAATTCGATCTCGAATGTTACAATCACAATCCAGCCGCGAGCGGTTCACTTCAATCGACATCCCTCATCACCACCGGCAAGCGGACTGATTGAGAGTTGTACGCTGTGTCAAAGTGTAACCCCTTCTCTTTTTCCATAATTCACTGGTCTGGCCCTGATCTAACGCCCGCCAAACAGGTAAACCGTTCAAGCCCAGAAATTTAGTGGAGGGACGAGACACGGAATCATGGAGGACCTTATACTAGGTACCAAGGATGACAATCGACCGGAGGACGATCCGAACTGTGATCACGATGACGACCCTATGTATGAGTGTCCTGTCTTCTCTACCGACACCTTTAATAAGGACAGCTCATTGGCGTCCTCACGTCGGTCGAGTCAAGCAAGCCTCCACTCAAACATGTCCGCTGCTGCTTCTCCCAGAACGAAAACAACGGCGACCTTTCGCCACGACGTTCGCCCTGGTACCAGCCGAATACCAGGGCCTTGCTTGAAGAGGAGCCAAAGTTCATTACCACGGCCGACGACCCCGTCTCAGAGGAAGTTGGGGTCGAAGGGTTCGAGAGATCACATCCCCAGTCTGTCTGGATCAGTCTCATCTTCACCCTCCAGCTTACCTCGCCGCATAGAACGGAAGAGCCCCCCTCAATCACAAGCTCCAACACCTCCAAGCTCTGCCAGAGGAAGAAGCGCCACTGTCCACACAAATCGGAATTGCCCACACAAAACACAGTCCTCACGATCGACAGTGAGTGGTACTGCAGGTCACAAGCTCTCCCACGATAGCCTGCGTGACACCAAATCGTCGTCCCTGTCTACACCCCAATTAGGACCTAGAAAGCTCTCTTTTGTCCCAAGTCGAACTCAAGGGAGTACATTGCCACGTATCAGAAATGCAGCGTCTGCTGAAACTCTTGGAGGTGGCGCTGGCCTGGCGCCCCGTAAGAGCGTCGGGGTCAACATCAAGACACGGAAGCTGAGTGATCGGATACAAGATCTGCAGAGCAGTGCCAATGCCTCCGCTAGTGTCAAGCCATCTGCAAAGACCATTGTGAAGCCAATTGGTTCCCCCGCTAGTGCAGCCAAAGCTGTTCTCAATAAAGAGCCGGCAACATCAAAAGTCAAGCTCAACAACCGTCAGTCAATGAGGATGCTGAATGGTGAAGACTTTGCTACTAGGCGTAAGAGGATCCAGCAAGCAATTGCAGATGCGGGCAGTACTGCAGAGGCGCCATCAATGACAAGTCGTAAGAGGAATGGCTCAATACAATCAACAAAAAGTAACGCTTCGCGAAGAACACTTTCTCGAGACATTAAAAGTAAGTGATAATGCTGTCGGACATCATTCTTATACGCAAAAAGTTCAATACACTTACAAGCTCTCATTGGCAGGCACTGATGTGAAAAGACCCGTGGCTCACAGAAAAAAGAGTTCAATCGCCACAACAACCACACGGACGGATAAAGGTAAGGATGGCGATCGGCCCAAGTCGACGCCTCAAGGCAACCAATGCAGTCCTGACGATCGAAAACCGAGCACATCGTCTTCCACCAAGAGTAGTGACGGTAATTCCACCGAGCATGTGCTACCGGGTGTCGTCGAAGCCACAGAGACAGAACATGTTGTACCACCAGTCAATCTCGATGATCGAGACATGAACGTGCCTGCTGATCAACATCAGACTGATGAAGTGTCACACAGCTTATCTGACACCGGTAACGAGCAAGTGAACATTGATTCGAAGCCGGGGATGAGTGGTGACGAGCAGAGACTCTCTCAAAAGCTTGAACGGGACAAGGAAACGGACCCACCAGAGGAAGAAACATCGCAGCCTCAAACTCAAGAAGGCGTCGCCAAGGAGGCAGAGGAAACAATAGAATCGCCCAGCCGAACCGACTCAACCGGGAGTGTCTCTATACCGCCAAATAAGCCTGGCTTTGAAGACGCCGTCTCGCCTCCAAATCTCCCAGAGATCATACACAATGATGGGCATGGTGACAGGACTTGGTCATACCCGACTACACCTATTGAAGTGGACTCGCCACATGAGCAACCCGCAGAGATTGATTCATCAGTGCCGCCAAAGACGCCAACGACTGACAGCACGACAAATGACAAGGGAACGGCTAGCAGTACTACCATGAAAGGGGATCGACGACGTGATTCCGCAGCGCAGACCGCTCAGATATCACCAAGCATTAATGATTCCCAGACAACATCGGACGAACTATCTGCGAAAGAAGACGGTCGACGCCAACTATCTTCGACCTCACTTTCCCCAGGTGACATGACCTCGGATAATGGCTCTGCCGGCCTTAGCCTCAAAGCTGTCACAACCGACCCCAATGTCGACATATCACCTGTCACAGCGGCGACAAGCGTGGATTCAAGCGGACGTCTTAGTTCGACCTTTACAGATGGCGGAAGCCTGAGCTCATATGCAACAGCGTCTGGGCGCAGTCACGGAGAAGACGACGATAGTTTTGTGACTCCTAGAGAAAGCGTATCATCTGATCAAGCGCATAATACATACAACCATGAAGGTTCAGTCCTCAGCATCACCAAAGGCGACCATAATGACGATCACAACCCTTGCGATGAGGATGAGAAATCAACGATCTCGCCTCAGACACGTCCCTCCTCCCCAAATAATGTGATCAGCGTCGATTCCTCTGAAGAAATTGGGCCTTTCAATGAAAAGAAAGAGGAAGTCCCCAGCATCGAATTGCCACCTTCACCTAAAAATACGCCACCTCGCGAAGATAGTGAGACTCCAGAGCTTGCTCCGAAATCAAAGTTGAGACAACAGCCGGAGATATCGGGTTTCCGAGACAAATTTCAGCAAGACCACACAAGATGTGGCCGCTGAGGACGGGGAAAAGAAGAAAACTCAAATGACTGTTGAATCCGGGTTGAAGATAGAGGATGCAATCGCTGGGAGGAGTGGAGTGCCCGAACGTGAGGGGTTCCCAATCGCGCAAATAGTGATCAAAGAAGATGAGGAAGATGACATGAACGGTGTATGTACCGAATCAAGTCCAAAGCAGCCTAACGGATCGATAGGACAGACTGGTAAAGTCAATGACCATGAGAAGGAGCAGCTATTGAAAAAGCGACGGAGTCAGATCTTCCAACAGACGATGTCAAGACGAAGCGAGGAACATGAGCGTGAACCAATGCCCCCCAATGTTGTGGACGCCATAAGCGCAGCTCAGAGACAACTGCACAGACCCTCAAAACGTTGGACTGTTGTTTCTCGAGAATCTTCAGTCGTGAGTGACGCACTTTCTATACTCAGCCACAGCAGAAGGCAGTCAATTTCTTCACGCAAGGGTGAAGATTTGACGACCTCTGGAACTGGTACCTCTCCAAAATCGCATAGGATATTGAGCAGGCGCCATTCGAAGCAATCATCAGAGGACTCAACATCAAATTTGTGTCTGTCAGAGCATGACGAACGTCGAAGCACGGACACCAATGATCTCGACGCGGACCCCTTCGATGACCGAGATGCATCTAATGTGGTACTACCATATTCAAATGAATCGAGTATGCATGTGCTACAACAACATTATCCTGAAATATGTCTTACCGATACCAATAAGGTGCAGCAGGAGAAGGCATCCAAGCGCATGACGCAACTCTTTCTGTCGGAACTCTCAAAAGGAGGTTTCGATACAACTTTACTGACTAGGCCAGAGCTCAATACTGGACGACATTCCATCAATCGCTTCCGTCTCAGTCAGCACCGCAGGAAAGATTCCGATATATCATGGACTAGCCATGAGCATGACAACGCCAGTATTGGAACCCAAGAAAGCTTTGATCATCGCGGGGATAATCAGCAGCTGAATGCTGAACCAAGACTGTCAATCCACGAAGCACCACTTGAAACACCGCGGACGCTACATAACTTTAAGAACGCCCATCCTGAGCACGCAGAACTCGGTATTCCTATTGAGCTAGGAAGTCCAACTTCCTTTACTCTGCCTTTGACCAGAGATCGAAGTTCGCATGCAGATTCGTTCAGGAGCAGTTTGACTCGACCACGCTCAGGATCAATTGATCTCACCATCTCCCCCACTCGCTCACCTCCCACTCCTCCACCCCCCAGTTCGCCTACACCGCAACGGAGCTGCTCTCCCAGCATAATGTCTAGTATGGCGGGTGTCTCTAGTCGTCGAAGTTCTCTTCTGTCTGTTTCGTCAAGTAATAGAACTTACATTGACGGCTTGGCCAATCAATTGAATCAGAACTATCAATTGCAATTTCCGTCCCGCAAAAACGAAGATTTGGAAGCCACAAAACATACGTCGCGAATGTCTTCTATCAATGAGCAGGGGCTCGCGCCTACCGAAATCACGGCCTCCACGAGATACTCCGGGTCAACGCTCCGTGATAAGAGAACCTCTACTCGTGACGCCGATTACAAACGTCTGAAGCAACGTCGCAATATAATCAAGGAATTGATCGATACGGAGCACCGTTTCACTCAGGATATGACAATCGTTGTGGAGTTCTATATGCATACCGCACCGTCGTGCAGTGGAATGACCCCTGAAAACACCAAAACACTTTTCGGTAACGCAGATAAAGTGTTCCAATTTACGACAATGTTCCAAGATGAGTTGAAGCACGCTGCACGCAGTGTATATTCGTTGCCTCATTCTCAACGATACCAGAGTAAACGTGCCGGAAGTCGTCCTTCTTCGTCCATGGATATGAATAATGGCAATGGTACCGTGGAACTCAGCGATGAGAATGATAGAAAGACGACAATTGGGATGGCGTTCATGAGTTATGCACAGCGCATGGAGGAAGTTTACGCTGAATATCTTAAAAACCATGACTCGGCCAATAAGATGCTGGATATGCTGCAGAAGCGAGAGGTCGTACAGTTGTGGCTCACAGAATGCAAAGGTCTCGCAGTCGGTCTTACCGATGCCTGGGATTTGGACTCGTTGCTTGTCAAGCCGGTACAGAGAATGCTCAAGTACCCGCTGTTGCTTACCGAGTTACTGAGCGTGACGCCACAAGATCATCCCGACTACGTCAATCTCCAAAGTGCTTTGAAAGAGACCACAAGCATATCTGTCCGCATCAACGAAAGCAAGAAAAGAGCTGATGTCGTCGGCCAAGTCATTCATAGCAGCACTAGGAGGCGCAGAGAATCGGATGTTCGTGCCGGACTGACCAAGGCGTTTACATGGCGCGGTGACAAACACAAACATCACGCTGAGCGCTACAACGACCATGAGTTTGACCTGCTCGCAAATCAGTTTGGTGAGAACTTCTTTCATACGTCGCTTATCATCAGGGACGTTGATGATTATATCATCAAGGTGCAAAGACAGGTACAAAAGTTCTATGCATATGTCACTTCAATCAATGCTTTTGTCGAATCGCATGAGGCACAGAATCAGAAGCCGGAACGGAAGTGGCACAAATTTGCGAAGACCGTGAAACATCTCATGGACAAAGCGTTGACTGAGCATATCGCTGCTGTTCGCAAAGGTGTGTCGCAGCCTATGTACCAGCTGCTTAAGCTTCATGACGGTCCCCAGCGCGTCATGCAGAAACGCAACAAACGGTATATAGATTATACTAGATATCGCTATATTCAGGATCGTCATGAGAAACCTGATCACAAAACCGTCGAGCAGGCAGAGCAATTCGACGCTCTTAACATCACCCTGAAAGAAGAGCTTCCACGCCTGTTCAAATTGTCCGCAAAATTGATGCGTGAACTCTTGGGTGTCTTTGGACATCTTCAAGCAGTTTGGAACTTAGAAATGCAATCACGGCTGTCCTATATCCTTGGAAATTCGATTGATTATATGCCCGGTGAAGACTTGAGATTGATATCAGATCACTGGGCAGAGAAGTTCAATCCAAGTGAGAAGTTGGTTACAGCACTCAGTATCTGCAACGGTACCCTTCTAGCCGACAATGTTACAGGATTGAGTCTTGGGCCTGCTGCGCAGATCGGCCACTCCGGGCGACCGTCTACCATGAGCAATATATATCTCCCTACCGGCTCGTCAATGACCCAAACGTCGCCAAAATATTCCCAAGATCAAAGCAGCCGATCTCGGTCGTCTTCTAACCTTTTCTCGAAAGTGGATCTGTCTATGTCTCTTGGAAACAGTTCGAGTGTCTCCCGGGTCTACACCCCTGCAACCACGTATTCGCCTACTCTGTCTCCCTCCGATCACCAATTACGGGGCTCCGAGACGTGTCGAGGTTCTTCGGGAGCGGACGTCCCGCAATTGCCTCCTATAGCCCCTTTACCCCCTTTGCCGACTACCACCAGCAGCATCTCCGCGCTACCGGGCCTTTCGCTCACAGTCCCCTCAACTGGTGATGCGCCCATGCGCACTCCTCGCCTAGGCATATCCCAGCCGTTAAGCGCTGCCTCATCCACTAATTTCTTAAACTCACCTGTACCCATGCGAGCACCCTCTCCTCAGCCCGATACCAACTCTCAGACCCACAGGCAAGCATCTACTGTCGGCTCATCAGGGTCATCTCTGGTCGACTTCAAAAGCATATTCCCCGTCATCTCACTCTGCCCGTTTGATATCGAACCAAATAGGATTGCGAATGGATACCCGTATCTCTCCTATAAAGCGGGGGAAGCTTTTGGCGTTGTCGGGGAGAAGGGAGATCTGTGGCTGGCATGGAACGAAGCAGATCCAAGTCATACTGTCGGCTGGATCTGGACTAAGCATTTTGAAAAGGTGCAACATTGAATGCCTAGCACTTTTACGATAATTATGTCTGTTGAATTCGCCTTTCTTTTTTTGGTTTATTTTATACCCCAACCTGTCTTTTTTTTTATTCTTTTGTTGTTTTTAAATCTCGCCCATGTACATCGCCTAGTTGTATGCCATACCTTAATGTGTCTGAATTCCATGCATCAAACCACGACACAAATTATATATAGAGAAAACGATTGCTACGCATTTTTATTGAAAGCGATATTTGCATGTGGCGACGCAGCGATGTTGACTGCGAGATGTCACTTCAAGAACCATCCAGATTGCGCACTGCGCTTCCGCATAACCTACGATCTACATTCCCTTCTCCGGCAACTCAGTGCATCTGAGGTCTAACGTGATGCGTCCATGCGGCATATTCGTGCTATTCTCAAATCAAACCCACTCAAGTGGCAAAATGTGCTGACAGTAAAATCGTCGATCAAATTTGTGAGACCTCCACTTCTGGTGTATGTGGCTCAAACTGATGTGTTTTTGCGGTTGAGCAAATGATCGTCGTGCTTTCGCAAGTTCGAGCCAAAATGTAGACATCTAATCTGTTGAAGGCACCGAAATGTAGTGGGAAATTGTTTTTGAGAATAGCAGTTGTATATGCGCATATAGTGGTGGAGCTTGAATATGGCGACAAAGGCCTGAGAAAATCCGGAAAAATGTAGAAATTTGGCGAGCAAAAGAAAAGGCATCCGTTTTTTTAAATTGACTGTCCCTCATTTATCCATATTATCATGTATATCAAATGACAAACGATCTCGCAAGCTCTAATCAACTTCAAGCTGACCCAAGCACACGCGAATCTAGTCGAGACCCGAACTTCCTCCTTTGATGTAGGCGCAAAAATTAGATGCCAGAGAGTGTTGAGAGAGAGAGCGTTTTTTTCAGGATGGATAAGAGGTGTATGGGTATGCGCATTTATTTAGGACCGAAGGAGACAGTTCATGAAAGTACCGAGAAGCGGGCTAGGCATATCAAACGCTGAATCGAAAAGAACGCGGTATAAGACAAACGAATCGTTTATCTGAGACGGCGGGCCTCTCTCTCGGACTCGAGCAAGCAGAGGATGTCATCAACCTTCACTGTTTGGTGGAAGATACCCCGTTAGTCCATATATCCCCTGCATAATCGTATTTTGCGGTTTCAAGACTCTTTTGATTTCTGGCCGACAAAGAGGAGTTCAAACTAGGCGCATAGAATCGACATACCGGGACCCTTGACGTTACGGATGATAGAACGGGAGGTATCATCCATGAACTCAACGCGGACCTGAGTGACACCACCGCGGGAGCCTGTCGCAAAGAAAAATCCACATGTTAGACCATATATTCCCATATATTATCGATCTCCCCAAAGTCCAGCGCAAATCCTCCACAAAATACACTGATCTGTGCCGATTTTCAAACGGTTTTCGAAACGTTGGCGATATTTCAGCAGCATTTCCCCCTTGCTGCTGGCGCTGGCTCCAGAGAGTCGTGGCGCTTCAGAATGAAGCCCTGGAGGAGAGATCACATACCAGTGCGGCCGAGGACACGGGTGACCTTCGCGAACTTGGTGGGGACTTTGGTAGTGGCATCCATTTTGACGATTGACTTGCTGGTCAGATGTGAACGGGCGTCAACTGGCGATGCTGGCGGGATAAGCAGGTGGTGATGATGCCCTTTTCTTGCTTGACCTCCCAAAAAAGAACTTTTGACGATTCCGCGTTGTGTGGGTTGCCGCCGGAGTAATAAATATCCGAAAACGTAATGCCAAGACATATGTCATTCGAAAGAGTATGATTGTCCGAGATTGCCCTACATTACCAAAACGGTTTAGTGCATATGTAACCCTGCTATTTTCGGCATATGACGTAAGCGATCCTCGACCGCGGACGACGTCGTAGAAACAACGATCTCAGATGGGACGACGAGGTTCACGACCACGGCAGTGGCAGCGGCAGTCCTTGGGTTGCGGTTGCAAGTTGCGACTGCGATTGCGATTGTGGTTGCGGTTGTGGTTGCGCCGATGGAGGGCGGAGGAGATGCCGGGCATCGGTAGGCAAGCGCGGCCTAGTAGTAGCGGGTCGCAGAACCGTATGCCCCAGAGAATGTATAGCGTAGGTTCCATCGTCGTCTGATTGCTCTGGCTGTTGCGACCTTCGGCGCATCGCATTGAGTCATATTAAAGACAACCGGCAGAAAGTGAAAAGAGAGAAGGGGATCCCCACCCGTATCGAGTACGCCACGCGCAGGGACAGACAGCTCTGAAAATCCATCATCACCGTCATCATCATCACCACCTCTCTGGAATACCGTTACGTCTCAATTCGAGATCATCAATTAGCAACAATGGATCTCGTTCACCAGTAAGTCCTGTGTGTATTGGAGCAGCAATTTCGCCAATCATGTCGTCCTAACATACGCTCTCTAGCCTAGAAGGCCGTCTTCTTATCGCCGTCCCCAAGAGCAAGTCCTCCTAGCCAGCCAATAGAGCCACGCGCAATTCAGCAAAACTAATTTCTTATATCGCCAATTGCAGAGGGCCGTCTTCAACAAGCTGCACTTGACATTCTCGCTGGTGCTGATGTGCAGTTCAAGCGGGAAAACAGGCTAGACATCGCTCTGGTCAAGAACCTCAACGCCGCCCTCATCTTCTTGCGCGCCGGCGATATTCCAACGTTCGTTGGTGACGGTCGTGTCGATATCGGTATCACCGGCAGAGATGAAATCGCAGAGCACGATAGCCACCTCAAGCCGGGTGAAGAGTCCCACGTCGAGGAATTGCTAGAATTAGGCTTCGGCGGCTGCAAGCTGCAGATTCAGGTCCCCGCCAATGGCGAACTCAAGGAGCCTAAGCAGCTTATCGGCAAAAACATTGTCACCACATTCACGGGATTGACCGGCGACTACTTCGCAAAGCTCGAGGGAAAGACCACCAAAAATGCAATTGGTCAATGGGAGCTTGATACAAATATCAAGTTTGTTGCTGGAAGCGTTGAGGCAGCCTGTGCTCTCGGCGTCGCCGACGCTGTTGTCGATCTAGTTGGTAAGGGAACAAGGCCCTGAGTACTAGTCCATTATCGTTCAAAATCGACCTGCTAACTCCCTTGAAGAATCCGGAGAAACTATGAAGGCTGCTGGCCTTATCGATATTGACACTGTGCTCACAAGTACTGCGGTCCTGGTCAAGTCCCGCAACTCCAAGCACCCCCTGCTTAACCTTATGACAAGTCGTATCCACGGAGTCATCAGTATGTTATCCAGTCTTATGCGGTCGCCCCTTTCTCTTTTTCCCCGTTCTGACAGTTCGCAGCTGCCAAAAAATATATCCTATGTCAATATAACATCCCTCGGTCGTTGCTTCCCAAGGCCTGTGCAATCACCCCAGGCAAGCGTGCCCCGACAGTCACCACTTTGGAAGAGGATGGATGGGTTGCAGTGTCCTCAATGGTTGAGAAAAAGGCTATCGCAACTGTTATGGATGAATTGACAGCTACAGGAGCGACGGACATTTTGGTTCTTCCTATAATAAACACCAGAACGATGTAGGGCACCAGATAAGTGCTCGGGAACTGTTTGAAATGCTCCTTTGTACAGGGCCAGAGGAGAATCGACTTCCATTGTACCAAAAATAAATATTTTTGTATATGCCACAAGCCGGTGTTTCTCTATGTATGATCCGGCTAGCTAAAAAAGTCCATAGTTGACATTAGTATATATCAGAATTGACTCCCTTTCTGTCATGATGCACGTTGCAACATGCATGAGCCTCCGAGAAGGAATTGACACCGTTGACTATGTTCCTAAAGGAGATCTGATCGATCGATGATACGATGCATGTGCTCCTCGGTACTCCGCGACTGGTCCACTTCCTCACCAACGAAGCCTTTGATGTCTCTTATTAATCCAACCAGCTGCCTCCTGCTCATTTCTGACTCCAAAGCAGCAGATTTCTCGGCTGCTAGATCAAGTACTTTTTTCGGGATATTGGCCAAGCGCGCGACATTCAGACCATAAGAGCGATGAGCTTCCCCTGAAACCACTTCATACAAGAATGTGATAAGTCCTGAATGGTCTTGGCCGGGCAACGGCTCCTCCTCCTTGAAACCCATATGTACATTCCGCAGTTCACCTCCAGGGAAGGAACGTTGCATCGCAGTGAGATGTTGGTAGTGGGTAATGAACAGAGTAAGACAACCAACTTCGCGCACCATATGGTCTAGAACTGCTTGTGCAATAGCAACTCCGTCATGGGTTGAAGTACCGCGCCCAAGTTCGTCGAGTATGACTAGAGAACGTGGCGTCACTTGCTTGAGAATATCGCTCGTTTCACTGAGTTCAACCATGAAAGTCGATTCACCCGTAAGCATATTATCGAACGCTCCCATGCGCGTGTAGACGGCGTCTAGCATGCCTAGTTCCGCATAATCAGCAGGCACATAAGAGCCAATTTGACCCATGATTGCAATGAGTGCGATTTGTCGGACATAACTTGATTTGCCGCCCATGTTTGGTCCAGTCACGAGCAATGCCCTTGTTTTATCATGCGCCAATCGAGTATCATTTGGGACGTAGGAGTCCAATAGCAGTTGTTCGACCATGGGATGTCGACCCTGTTTGACATTGATTCGTGCATCGTCGGCATATATAGGTTTGACATACCCTGGCTGAGAGGCGATTTCAGCCAGACTCAACAGAGCATCGAGTGTTGCCAACGCTGAGACACAATCCCTGAGGGACTGGTATTTGTCGGCTATCTCTGCCAAAAATGCAAAGTATGCCTTGTCGCAGGCAGCAGCCAATGATTCTTTATGCTGGTCTCGTTCACGTAAATAGCGTACAACCTCAGGAGTATGAAATCGTGAGACTTTCTTCGTTCCGCTAATTTTCCTCCATGATGCAGGGACCTTTTTGTTGTTGTAAGGAGAATTCTCGACTTCGATGAGATACTCTATACCCGCCACAGTAACGTAGCTGACCTTCTTCTTGCCTAATGTCTCTGCCACAGAAGTCAAATGCTGATTGAGTTCGAACTCCACACTTGCAATTCCAAGCTTACAATCCGTGATCTCTTCAGTCTCATAAGCCTCGCGAAAGAAGCTGTATTTATCATCGGATTTTGCAGCTTGCAACTCAATTGCGTTAAGAAAATTGATGATGTCTTGCTGTATGATAGGCAGTGCAATGATATTATCACTGATGAGAGTGGACTTGAAATTGGAATCCTTTGGTGTCTGTACATGCGCATATTCACTTGCAATTGATTGCAGTGTTTGGAGTACACTGAGAAGTTCAGGCCTCGTGCACTAAACCAACAGTTAATATAGCGTTGTTTATCCAACCGTCATCAGTAAGCTTACCTTTCCATAATATATCCGGATCAAGCTTTTCTCTAAATCTGTCCTGACTTTTGACAGTAGCCTCTTCAATTTCTCGACATCGACTGTTCTTTCTGGACTCAAAAGTTCCTCGACTGCATTGACGCGCTCTTCTAGTGCCTGCTTATTGATCAAAGGGCGTCCAATCCATTTTCTCAAAAGTCTCTGGCCGACACGTGTTCGTGTTCGATCCATTGTCCAGAAGAGGCTGCCTTTAACGGCATGATTCGTTTGGTTCTGATAAATCTCTAAATTCGTTAAGGTATTTCCATTCAGAAGCATATGTGAGCGAGCCGAAAATGGTTGGAAGTACTTTGTAAGATCGAAAACATGTTCAAGGCCGTACTCCCTCATATGCTTGATCATAGCGGATAGACACACAGTGATGATAGAGGGAAGACCAAGCACTTTATCCAAGAGGGCAGCTGAATTGGCGCTTTGATCGTGCTCCCTTGACTTTGTTGCTAGAGCAGCGTAGAAACTCGAGATATATGAATGTGCTTCAGCTTCAGCGGTCTTACTTTTCGCAACATTTTCGACTCGGACCTTGTCCCCGAAAACGTTCATTTTGCTTGTCGATAGATGACGCACGAGCTTCTCTGTGGCGGGTGAAAGATCACCAACGATCAGAAATTCACAAGGGGCGATATGTAGAAGTCTTGTCTCAATCTCACTCCGCATAAACCCATCCTGAAAATCATCATAAATGATGTCACCAGTAGCAGGTTGAACTGCCACAATCCCCACATGAACATTCTCGTCGGTCTGAGCTGTCGACCCCTTAGCATTGCTCTCTGTGAGACAGAGGAGATAGCCAGTATTTGGCGATTGTTCAGTATTAGAGACACCATCTGGTCCCTCGATGTCGTCGATATAAGTTCCTTTTGTATATAAGTTGGTGAGCTTGCGAATGAAAGGCGCATTCCGGTTGTCTCCTGCAGCTTTGAGCGCAGCTGTTTCCAATTGCCTCACAACGCCGACTTTATGCCCAGCAGCTACCAGACGTTTGACGTGAACATGCAAACGATGAACCGGAATGCTAGCGGAAGCAAAGCGGGTCAAATGTGCTTCAGAAGGATCTGCTCATATCATTTAGTCAATGCGACTCTTCTTGGCAGAGATGGGCAACCGCCTTATCGTACTTACGTTCGTCGAACCTCAATTTTCCAGGGATGCATACAATGCTCAATTCCTTCGCAGCTATCCTTGCATCTTCACCAAAGAAGCGAAACTTGTATCCAACCTCAACCACTAAGATCGTATCCATATGTTGCTTTTTGATGTCAATGATTTGACGTTCTAGGGGTGTTAGTTTTGTGGATTTTCGTGCTGCTCCACCACGGCCTCTTGAAATCGGAGCTGCTGTAGGTTCATCATCATCGTCATCCTCAGCACCCTCCTCACCCGCACCAATGTCTGGAGTTTTCTGTTCCAGAGATGGTAGACAGTCCGGCCCACCGAGTTTGCGAACAAATTGGCGATGCACAGCACGTTTGCGCTCAATATCCTCTTGTGTTTCGTGTTGTGGAGGCATGGAATTGTCCACATCATCGTCAGACTTCGGAGCAGAAGACTGAGAAAAGCGGAATCGTTCAGTACGATCGAGCACGTCCACAATCGGGGACTCCGTTGTTGAGTGGTCGCTCCGAGCACGTTTTCGTGCCGGTAACACTATATCATCATCGTCGTCGTCATCTCGATTGCTTGGAGACGCTGACTTAGTACCATCAGGCTTCTGTGCCGCTACTTTTGGTGGTTGAGTCGGCGCTGGTGTTGGAACAGCACTCGGTACTGATGACGATGGAGCGCTCCTCTTCAGACTGGGCGGGGTGCTCTTCGGTTTAAAGAAGCTTGAAATTGTCTTCTGTTGACTCTGGGACGGTGCCCGCTGGCTCGCAGTACCAGATGACGGTGACTTGGACGAAGACACGGGAGAGTTCGAGGTGCCCATTTTCGTAGGATGGTGATAAGCAATTGATGACACCTCTATCATGCAATATTGAATGTCGTCAATTCGACGAGTGACGTTGATGTCAAGACCACACGCGTAACTATAAATTAATCTATACGCCTCCGCGTCGCGTACCTGATACGCGTCTTACATCGATGCAAAGCATATGCAACGTCGATCATCTAGCATCTATGTAGCATGGACCCTGAGAGGTTGCATATGATGGAAATTGCAATCAATTGTTGCACTTTCAAAAACGATTGCGAGGTAAATTGACTCTTTAAGGGCCTGAATAAGTAGCTAGTCAATGTGTCAAGAATCTAGTTACACTCTTCCATGAGTGTCGTTCCAGGAATATGTTCAGAAGATCAAGTTCTTCCCTAAGGTATCGCCCCAATGATGCTTAGAAGAATGACCTGTTTCCTTTTCTGGGCTGCTGCATCAATCACGGTATCTAACACAATTCTTTGAGTCATTCGAATTTGATGATCAAATGGACATAAAGGAGAATACTACGACAGAGATTGAAACATTGGGTGACTGGCGAAGAGCCTTGTGTGCGAGCCACTGGCATGATTACGAAACAATCATTCGATCAAACTCATGGACATTTTTAAGCTCGAAACTTCAAGGGCCCTAGACATGCACTATCACATATAAGCTGCATCCGTGACAAGAGTCCAATGATATGACGCAAAATTGAAAATGGTGACCGGTAATAATATTTGAGTTCTATAACGGTCGAAGCCAATTTGGAAGGCTCATTTGAAGATCGTATGAAAATCAAGAAGACGCTACTCACAATGGCATGAATACTATCAAAGTCTCCCCTGTTATCTGTTACTGGTCATTTTGTTGATTAGCAAGGCCAGGTGAGAATTGACTTGATTTTGAAGGCACGGGTAGCTAAACTCAATTGCTCTCAGGGTCCAGAACGACCCTACATAAGGCAGACAGTCACCCACACTCACACTGGGCAGAAGCCACATCATATGCACCTTGTAGATCTGGTTTCATCAAAGAACTCGAGCATATGGCTTGTGGTCTAGATGTACTGGTAAATTGTACCGAAAGCACTGGAGGTGCCGGATCCACATCTTTCCTTTAGAAGAAAGTGGAAAGTTGTAAAAGGAGAACGAATTTATCAAAGATCTAGCTGGCTGTAACGCTAATTTTATGCAAAAGGTAATGGGAATAACAACCGGCAAATAACAAAGAAGATGAAGACTTTCCGTCATAATCAGAATCTAACCATGGTGGGATAGGGGGTATATAATCAAGAAAAAGAATGGACTCCTAACAATATGCAATGACATGCATGCCCGGGTTTGAGAATAAGACTTCCTTCCTCCCACTTACTCAATGAAAAGGATATATATGAGACTTTTCAATCAATCAAGTTCCATTGATATTTCCGAACGTCTGAGTGCCGCATTTCAGAACCCTTGGAGCACATTTGCAAAATCCTCCTTATCAATTTCAACTAACGCCATCTCCGGTGTTATTTCACGCTTGACCCGCGATGGCTCAATGGTTGTATATTTGAGGCCGCTCTTCGAAAGAATATCATCCTGTAGATTTGGGAGGTAGGAGCAGGAAAGCGGGTTTCGCCCATGACCAAATGGATTACTTTCATGAAGGAACCCAAAATTCATCTGCGACCCCGGGGGAAAGAAATACGGGTAGTCCGTGGTATTGTCGTATGGATCAATGTTTTCCTTGTTAGTAGTGCACTCCGGCATTGTAGACGATCTATGCAGAGCATATGGTTTAACGAAACTGTAAGGGTAGCTGCTTAGCGGATTGCTGTTATGAGTATGATGATACGCCCTGGTAGAAGGGAAGCCACCGAAATATGGTTTGGGCCCAGTTCTTTCTTCGTCAAGATGTGTGTCTTCTTGACCCCCCTCATTGTAGATCTCAAAGCCATGTCGTTGTCGTTTCCCAGTGCTGGCATAGGAAAGTTCGAAGTCATCGGAGAGTGCGTCTAACTGATGAACGGTCAATGGAGAGTTCTCTGGTTCAAGAAGAGGCAAAGCCTGGCGTGAGATCTCTTCCAGAGACACTCTTGACTTGTTCGACCCCTTGGCGGGTTTCCGCACTCGGTTTCTCAAATTATACATATTCCCATCACTCTTTGTAAGAGGTCGCTTGGGCTTGACTGAGCGTTTCTTGCTTGGAGGTGGGATTGGTGTCTCTCCCTTGATAGGGGAATAGTCGTCAGGATTTCCCGTAATGACTCGCTCAACTTGGAGCGTACCGCGAGGCGAGAAAACTTGCTCCGTCGGCTCAATAGTCTTCGAAGTAATCTCCATCCTCTTTAAGACGCTATCATCTTTCTTCTGATTTCGTTTCTTTCGCATTTGCTCTGTGGCTGAATCAAAAATATCCATACCAGGCCATAAGATCCCCTTGAGCTTGACCTGCTTTAATTCCTCTTCGCCATACACTGAGTCGGCAAAGCTGGAGTCATCAAGGAACGGGTCATCAAGCATGCAAGGGGTGCTTGGGCCATGAGCCACTTTTGAACTAGTTGACTTGCGAGTACGTTGTGACCGTCTGTTAGGCCTGATCATTGCACGCCTCCTATTCATCAGGGGACTTGAACTCTCAGAACCAGACATTACCATCCTCTGAATCTCAGTAGGAGGCTGACACATGTTCTCAGGATATACTGAGCATGTTTGTGGCTCAGTGAAGTCTGCAGACTGCAACATAGATGAGTCCGGGCCAGCTAAGTCAGGGAGGCCATGGGGAAGCTCAGGGGGCGTTCCCGTATAGACATATGATAAGCGTGGATCAAGAAATGAAAGAAGAGCAGGCACAGCCTGAGGGGTAGATGTTGGAATAGCTGCTTCAACTTTCAC
Source organism: Ascosphaera apis ARSEF 7405 (assembly GCA_001636715.1). Taxonomy (NCBI): domain Eukaryota; kingdom Fungi; phylum Ascomycota; class Eurotiomycetes; order Onygenales; family Ascosphaeraceae; genus Ascosphaera; species Ascosphaera apis. The sequence goes on along the minus strand of AZGZ01000024.1, from coordinate 206,158 downwards.
CTCAGGAGTCTCAGCAAAAGGAGGAATGGACAAGACATTTGAATTGCGTTTCTCAGTCTTCTCACGTCGGTTCCTTTTGGCCCGCATTCGGTCAGCTAAAAGAACAGCTAGATTCTGCTCCTGGTACCAAGAATCGTATTCTGCAAGTAATTTTGCAGCTTCAGGCTCCTGATTGCTTCTGACTTGTAGTTTGAAGTAACAGGATAGATGGCCCTTAGAGCTTACATGAGTAAGCAGATGGGAGACATCGCTGAAAGAAGGGAGTTTTGGGCAGATATTGCATTTTAGCACCATGCCTGTACCTGAAGACGCCATGCTTCTTTCAAATACAATGACAAGAACAACAACGACAGGCCAATCAAAAGGGATGATGGTGATTTTGAGCTCAGAGAGAGATCAATTGAATCAACTAGAATCTTTTCTCATAAAACAAAGCGCTTTCGGGCTTGTTCACGAAATATAGTTCGGCAGGGCACTTAACCCCTGAAACTGAAGCTGGGGGACGATCTTGCTGTTTGCAAATTGGCAATTATGCCTTCTGTGAGAAAAAAGGAAGAAAATGGCCAGGAGTAAGGGAAGGTCGATTGGGATGGGAAAGATGTCAAAAGGAAGAGATATTGAGAGAGGAAGAGCGAGAGGTGAGAGAAGACGTTGTGAGGAGAGAAGGAACTTGACATTCTTTCGCTTAGGAATGACGACGGGTTGAAGGGGAGGGAACCACGACATCGTCAACGGAAGGGACGATGGTGAACCCTTGAGATGCGCTGAACCAGACCTACAATGTTTGAGTGCCATAGCGGCAGCGGCAGAGGAGAAGGAGATGTGCCAGCTCGGTTCTCGCATGTATGAGCAGGTGGATGAGAGGGTTACTGTAGTATGAGAGGAATTGGCTTTCCTATAGATACAGTGACTGGCTGGCACATAGTATGTACTTAGTACAGTAAATCAGGGGTAAACCCCGGCGTAAATATGCATGCCTCCAGTGAGAGGGAGAGTACTCAACTTAGACACTCATAAGTTTAGGAAACGACACACCTGAGAGCAACCTTCATGCCAAAAGGACAGGAAATGCAGTATGAAATCCGATATTTGCATTTGTGCTATGTACAACCATATTCAGGAATGCCATTACACCAACATCAACGAAGAATGTCCAGGCCGGTTTTAAGACTCAAGCGTTGGTGAAACTTGAGACCCTTAGAATGAAGCGGAAAGAAAAAATCCGTCTGGTGGTTCTTCTACCCCCGCCTTGTATCCCATGTCCACCAAAAAATAAGAACGATGGGTTATTAGATTACGGGGGGAAGGCACGTATGCACATTGATAGTGATGGAGAAAGTAGATGCGAAACGAGAACTCTTGGGTATATAGCGACTGATTGCTGATGCGTAGATGCTTTGAGAGGATGATGTGGCCTAGATAATCATGCTTGCTTACTTGGTTGTTCAGAGAATACTCTGTCAATGACATATTGTGGCATGCAGCTATCACCTCGTTAGCAAAGACTCCCAATCACCATGCGATTATAAAGAAGAGCAAAGCAATGTAGACTTACTATGTAGGATTGACCTCCTTCAACCCCGGAAACTTCAAAAGACTCAACCCCGCAACCCCAAACTGCGTATGAAATACATCAACCATATCCCCCGGCCGATCAGAGATCCCTCCCTTCTCTGTATCCTGACAGCTCAATATAAACTTGGCAAGCTTCTCCTTATCTATCCAATGCAGTTTGCCCAGTATATCAAGCGACGCAGCAACCCACCAACTATAGCACACATCCTCCAACTTCTCCGGGCGACCATTCAATCCGCCATTGGGCAGCTGTCTCTCGCTTAACCAAGCCGCAAGTCTATCATCAACGAGATCAAGACGCTTGGCTATCGACAGCGCAGCGACACAGGTCAGGATCTGACCGGAGTGGGATTCTGCGTTCGGGTGAGATCCGTAGCCGCCATCGAGGTTTTTGCAGGACTGGATGTATTGCACTGCGAGATCGACGTCGACGAGATGGAGGAGGTGCATTAGAGATAGAGCGTTTAAAGCACCGTAGAGGAACCTTGTGTCTGTCTCACCCCACTCGTCGCCGCGGAAGGAGCCTGTGGTTCTGTCTTGGAGGTCGGCGATGACTTTATAGAAGATGTCAGCTTTTTCGAATCGATGGATGCTATTTGAGCCTGGGGAAAATATTGATGCATAGACGTGACATACACTTGCCAACCTTCTCCTTCCCACCACGACCATCCTTGTCCAGCTCATCAAGAGCGTCGATAGTGACGAGAATCTGCACGGCACTCACTGTGTAGAGCATATGTGCGTCATGACCCGGAGCAGCACCAAAGCCACCATTCTCATGCTGGCACGACAAGACGAATTTGATAGTCTCGTCTCGTGGCAACGCTTCCGGATGACCCATGAGATGCAGGGCCGTTAAGCCCCAGTATACGCCATTGAGACGTAGATGTTCGGTGAGCCAGTATTCAAGGCGATCGGTATGCTATATTATGACATGATCGTCAGCTATGCAGGGTCCTTTTTTTTAATTCGCCATATGAAGTGAGGTATGCAGGTAAACAAGATGCAAGAAAAACAAGCTGTAGAATGGGTCTTTGCCTTACCGTGTCCAAGCTCTTGATGTACTCAACATGCTTAGAGACGCACAGCTCGTGCTCTTGCATGGTATCAGCCATCATTCAAAAGAACGACGAGAAAGTAAAGGAAGGATATAGGCCGTTTCAGCGGGAGTTTTCCTCTCTCCTACTTCAAACGTGTGAGCGGAGATCTTCTCCCCCCTTTCTTTCTGCAGATTTGGGCAGTTGAAAGCGAGATAAGTGACGATGAATAGATCCTGAGCCAACGAAGTACGCTCTCACGTCATTACGATTGCTCAGGCAGGATGCAGGTGCCCGCTATTATGCCGCATCTGCTTGGCCGGGGGGACGGAGAGGGATGAAGGGTGAGAAGAACAAGGTCGGGAGAATTGCAGTCAGGAAGAAGAAGAAGAAGAGGACGAAGAAGAAGAGAGAAGGTGAAGAATGAGGGGAAACTACATATTGTTGATGGATGTGTGAATTGGGTCATGGTATGAGGATCAGTCTACACGAAGAAGGAAACTCGTACGTAAAGATGAGGGTTGTGGTGGTTCCAACGGCTATTCCCAGTAACAAAACATTGAGGTGAGAGACGATGGAATATCTTCCTTACGTCGAAGAGCAGACATTGCGCATAGCAAGTTGATAACATCTACAAGTCCAATCAGCGGGACGAATGCAATTGGCAAACCTCAAGTATGATGCTGACCGGCAAGGTGTACGCAATGAACTAAATGAGTATGAAACATCTCACGACTCATGTTTGAGTGGCATTGTGAATCCCAAAAACAGAGAGGGAAGAGGTTGACGTAGAATCATACCTATAGGATAAACAACCCGCTTCGGTCTGGTTTTTCAATGGCCTTAAACTAGTGATCGGACATGTGCACTCACACAACCTACAAATTAGAGACGGAACATTGAGTGATCACCGTTAGGATACTCCATACGACAGCTACTAGCGCTTGTTAACGTCCGAGGACGGTTGCAACAGCTGTCATAATAGTCGCTGCGATAACATCATCTGGGGGAGGGGAGAAGCCGACACGGCATGGGTGACGGATGCGCTATTAGCGGGCCTGTCAAGAGTCCAGTCAATTGGAGATTGGACTCAAGATAGGCGCTGGCCAATGGGTTGTTTTAGCAAGTATGCTTTGTGCTACGTACATATGCTTAGTACTTGTGGATGGTTGGCTTTGCAGAGAAGGATCAAGAATTGGATGATATGCCCTGAAACTACGTAGATGACAAGAAGCCATTCGGTATACCTATTCGCTGACAGTGCAAGATGCGGTGATGATGATGATGCATAAATTGAGACAAACAAGGCAGAACGAAGCAATGGGACGAACAGGAAAATACTAGCAGAAAGAGGCCATTCCCTTTCTTTTCTTTCCATCTCTCATTCTCACTTCTCTTTATGTTTTCTTCCCTCTTTTCGCCTCCCGTAGGGTAGTATCATACCCAAGCCATCTCCACTCTATCGTCGATTAGCACGGGAACATGTGCAGCCAAAAGGATAGAAAAAAAAAAAAACATTGAACAATGTGAAAATAAACGGGAATGAAACTAATATATGCTGGTCTTCACCTTCTGCATGGCTTCCCGGTTGTTCCCCGCTGCCCGTTTTACTTCGCCATCTGCAGTTGAAGAGGACATGAAACAGATTGAACTAGATAGAAGAAACGGGGGATTGTTGCGTGCATGTCAATGGTGTGTGAGTGTCTATAACGAATGTAGGGTTGTGTGCCTGGCAGCATCTCCGGGATCGATTCAATAGCGTCAGTTACTACTGTTGTCAGAGCCAGTCAGGTAGGCAGGCAGGCAGGCAGAAGGGTATGAAGAGTGGTAGTACTTTTCCTCCCCTATGCTCTTGCACACACCCACGCCTCTTTTAGATGTGCAACAAGCAATTGGCTTTGGCGATGGCTGATTGAGTGGTCTCACGGCTCGGTAAGTAATCCATTAATCAATGAGTGATATAGGGGGGAAAGGAAGTCTCAATTTCTATCATATCAAAGATCTTATTCAGAATGTCTTTCACTGGAACATGCGCTGAACTTTGGACAAGTCTCGGTATGTTTCATATACGACAGATATGAATGGGGAGAATATTCTATTTCGCTTTACTATAGTCTGGTCTTTTCTGAGCCTCAATTGTCATTCTTTTGATACATTTGATGGACGATCATCTGCTGGCAATGGTGCTTGTGCTCGTGCTTGTGCCTGTGCGCTACGGGGTGAACACGACGTGGTATGCTGTACTGTCCATATGTCTCTATTTCTATCTCTGTCTCTGTTTGATGCCTTCTATGTTTCTGATGTCTCTGATGCATGAATGTCTGTTCTGTCTTGCCATCTGTCTGCCAGATATACGAAGACAAAGACAAAAAAAAAAGGAGACTCAGGGGCAGCGGATTCTCCAGAGAAGTTCCCGGTGTATGGAATAATGATAAGTATCCATATATACATACGTACCCACTGGCTAAGCATAGCATACATATCGCCAAATCGCATCGCATCGTGGCATGTCATGCCATGTCATATCCTGCTTAATGCTGTCATACTCTGCCTTGTCTTGTCCACTTCCTGTACCGCTGCTTGTGACCTGTACTATGGAAATGGCTCATCAGTAGGGGAGCCTTGAGAAGAGAGGAATAGGGGGAGAACAGCAAGCGGGAATTTTGGAAGACAGTTAGGCCCATCTGCTGAATATTCCTGGCAAGAGAAATAAAAAAAGAGTCAGAAGAGACAAGAAGAGAGCAGATAGATATATCTGAATTGATACCATGAAGATGAATGGCCTGTAGCATGATTATATACCTCTTCCTCTGTAATTAGCACGCTCAATCCACTCAATCCTTGTCAAGTCAATAATTCCTTCGTCAATCCTTGTCGCAATCGCAATAGTCCACCGGCCCTTGCATCAGCATCAGCATCAGAATCAGAATCAGAATCAACATCAACATCCCCGATCTATTCTGAGCATTTCTCTCCTCTCTTCCGCTGACTGGCTTTACCCACCCGTGGCTCACTGTCCTCGTGTTCACTGTTTAACTATTCAAACTGTCTTCAGTCCCTGGCTCTGGGTTCCTGTTCCTGGTTTCTCATCTTGGTTCTGATCTTGATTCTGGCCTTGTTCCTGTTGTTCCTGTCTACCTTGCCTTAGTTTATAGATGCTTTCTTCTCTGAGGTTTGATTGATGCTGCGCTTACGCTGACTTTGCCGTGTTGAATTGGCATATGTTGGCTATCGTCATTATCATTTCATCTCCTTCCCTAGGTCAATTGCTCTGTGTGGACTGCTTCTTCGCCCTGGATTCCATTCTGCGGCTGATAATACAGTTATCATTACGGGGGCAGCCCAAGCAGATCTATCTGATCTTCATTAGCTCCTCTCCTCTCTTCTCCTCTCCCCTCATCAACCTTAACATCCATCTCTTCATTTCAATTTAAATCATATACCCTTGCTTGATCTATACCTATCCCTCCTTATACACCTGCTCCTGTTCCTGCTTCTGCTTCTCCTCTCTTTCATTACATCGTTAGCGTCGCCGGTGTCGTCGTTGTCGTCTTCGTCATCAACGAACATCCTCGTCATCCTCAAACACTCCTTCGCCCCTCCTGTCGAGATCGTCAATCTACCTGTCGTCTGTGCCCTTACTGCTTCGCTTTCTCAGTTGGTTACATCAGCTCCTAGCTGCCAGTGTCTGGCGAGTCCCGTCCTGATTTTCATACCTATACCCATACCTACACCCTATATCCACTCGCATACACCGCGCACCTTGCTCAGGGGCAAGCTGTTCCCCCTCTCCAGTGGTCTCTGACCAAAGACAAGGAGCTCGAGCGGAAGTCATTTCATTGGCAGCGGTTCTTCTGAATCGCAAATAGGGAAGCAGTTATCAACCAGACAAGGAATTGGAAGCTATAGGCCAGTTCTTCAAGCTTCAATTCCCCAATATCAATCGCTTGCTACCTTCACTCGCTTTGCGCCGAGCTACACTGCACTGCCTATCTTGGGGTCTTCAATAATTTCTTGTTGTTTATTTTTTTTTTTTTTTTCACCTCACTCACACTCCCAAAAAACCCACGTTTCGTTCTCGCGGCAATTGGGTTTTGTCTCCTGACTACGAGGAATTCAATTCACTCAATTCTCCTCATCCGTAGGTCTTGGGTTTTTACGACCATTGAAATTTCTTTACGCCCATAACGCCTTTGTTCTTCCTTGTTTCTGGTGCCTGCCGCCCGGCTGCCAGTGATCCCTACGCTGCCAATTTTCCTACGGGTCCTCGAACAAGAGCCGTCGACTTTTTACATCATCTTGCACCTGCTCGATCAGAGGAATAAGCACTGAAACGCTCAAAGATCACTAGCTCCCATTACTATTTCGCTTCATATATTGCGATCTTCCACTTTTAGGGGTCCTACCGGTGCTGATCGTCTCCCCTCTTTTACGATATATCCCTCTCTCTCCTCTTTCCACCTCCTTGAGATATATCCAGTTGCAAGCAACATATTCACACGCCAAGGTTTCGATCAAGCCCACGGACGCCTTACGCCGGACAAAAAGTCAAAGTAAGCTTAGTTCGGACCTGCTCAGGTATGTCGCGTTCTCTTTTTTTTTCTTTTCTTTTCAGCTTCTCCATCGCTAGGCTAGTGCTTTCAATTGCTTGCATATGATCCCGGACGTTTTGGCTGCATTGTTCTTTCTCTGCTGTTTTGCTTTTGCCCGTCAACTCCTGTCGTCCAATTTTCATTACTTTTCGTTCTGTTCTGTTTGCTTTTTTATTTCTTTTCTTTTTCTTCCATCATCTTACCTTGATGGCTCACCCCCTGAGTCGTCGTCAATTGCCTTCGTCATTCCATGCCACTTCGTTTTTTCATGATTGCGTCTCGGCACCAAGAATATCGGTACTGGGCGAAATCTGGGGTCCTCTTTCTGGTTCTGCCCCCCCGTTGACCCAAGCACCCTTTTTTTCTTCTCGATATTCGTCCGATTGTTCCCCCATGCATGAGTGGATCATACTCTCGTTTCACTGAAACGAGTTGGGTCCAACCTGTTACGATCTTGCCCCCAGAGGACCCTACCTGCCTCTGATACCATTTGTCAAGACCATCCCCTCTGTCTTATGTCTGCTCTTTTTTCCTGCCTCTCATCTAGGTGTTTGATCGCGATCAAAAGTGTCAGGTTTCCTGGTTGGCCTTGAACTTATTCTTATTCCTTTCTTCTTGTGTGTCTCTGGTTGTTTCAGTGACCATTTCGAAATCATTCTTTTTTCTATTTCTTTTTTTTTTCTCGAAATCTTTTTGCCTGCTCGTTCAATGTTGCTTTCTTGTTACATCTTAAGTTCCACTTGAATGCGTTGGCTGTGCATTTCTTCTACGAAAGCACACTCGCAGATATGGACGCACGAACTCACGATAGGGATGCGAAAGCTAATGACTTTTTACAAGTTCAGGCCAAGCGAGATTCAGTACCTGTTCTTCCACTAAGCCTTAGCTTTTCCCCTTTACTAGATTCGAGTTTTGAGTACTTGCATGACAGCGCTCCATCCTCGCCTGGCCTAGACGATCCATCCGGCTGTGGTGAAACAACTAACGGCTTGTCCGTGTCCTCGTCGCCTCCCTCCTCCTCCTTCCCGAGCAATACTTTTCCCGTCTCTCCATTCTCGCCAGATACTCTCTCAGCAAGCTTTGCTTGCAACCTCTCAAGGGACAAGAATCAGGACCAGTTTCCTGAAACACCATCACAAACTTCCGCTAGCCACACCCCGTCACAGTCTTCACAGAGTGGTCATCCAACGTCTGTTTCCAGCCGTCAGACACTGGAAGAGAAGGATCAAATTTGCACCCTGGTCAACGAAATAAGCTTGGGCGATACTCCTGTTGAGAAGTCTCAAGTGTCTGTGAAGTCGTACGGTCTGGGCTTAAATTTTCACAAGTTTGAGCTGCAGTCAGCCCCAAAAAAGGAACCCCTTTGGCAACGGCGATTATCCAAAAGAGGACTGTCTGCGTCCAGCATCCAGGTCTCGAAAGAGACCTTTCAAATCAAGAAAATGGCTGACCACCAACAACCATCAATCTCGGCATCATCGTCGTCACAACCATCGTCACAACATTCGTCAACAACGTCGGCGGCAACGATAAGGATAGTCGGGGACAACAAGAATGGCAGACCAAACCTCCGTATAAAACCTACGAACCTCGCACCGTTAGCGACTGTTGATAGGAAATGTCCGACACAGGCTGCAGACGACACAACGTTACCAGCGCCACCATCCCTCCCTGTGTCACATCATGGCCGAAAAATGCGCCCGGCTTCAACTGTTGCTCCGCATTCTCCCTTTGTCTTAAGAAGTCCCGTATCCCTGACCCGTCCGCATACGGGCAAGTCCAGGTCTCCTATATTATCACCGCTGACCGATAACGACGACTTCAATTGTGAGTCCTTATCACCCAGGTCGGCGTCAGTTTCGGTACCCGTTTCTTCAAGTCCATCACCAAGGTTGGATACAGGGGACGCAGAAGACACTTTGCGAAGTCATAGTGCCCATGGACCAATCGGTCAATCCTGCCCATCCTCCCAATCAACAACTTCCATTGAGACAGCGTCGTCAAAGGCGAGCACAAAGCACGGACGGGAGTTCTCCAAGAGTATATTTAATTGGAGGTCGTCGACGCGACCAAGCCAACGAGGTGGTGCCAAAAGTAGCATGGATAATCTCCTGCCGAAGTCGTCAGGTGGTCGCTTCGCTCGGACACAAAGTATCGATTTCAGTAGTCCTCATCACGAATCGACTACCGACTTACTCGCACGACTTCCTGATAACATCATCAACAACAACAGGATAGACGCGGGGAACAAATCGAACGGCTCCCCGCCCACAGCTATCTATTCAAGTTCAACATTCCATGGCGAGACAATACCCGAAGCTCCATCTGAACTAAATTCTCCAACTGCACAACAATCACACACCGCGCCCGTCCAGCAAAATCCGTTTTCGTACAAGAAGAAGCCGCGCTTCGGGGGTTTGCTTAATCGCTCGCGCTCTATCCGAAACGAGGAGCAGACGCTTACTCTCCGCAGACCGATCACGTCAACGGGTACACCAACGCTTTCCCCAAGCAATTCTACCGCGTCGAAACCTTCTCCAGATCATGTGGCTGTCCAATTAGCCGCGCAATCCGTCGACGACAACCTTGTTTCTCCTGCTACTGCACCAATGTACGGCGACAGGGCTTTCCACGAAGCTGCAGCTGCGCAGGAGTCTGGCTCTTCTGCTCAGTCTCAGACGGATGTCGGCAGCACCAATGATGATAACTCACGTACTGGGGTTGAAGAGCCGCCGGTACTCAATAGATCGGAGAAACTGGAGTCGAAGGGCCATCGTGGGAAAGGGTCGTCTGGCTCTGGAGGATCTGGTGGATCAGGGAGTACAGCGGGAATAGGCAACACGTTCCTCAATGGCATCAAGCATACTGGGAACAATGCTGCTAAGGGTATTGGAAGGGCTGGCAAAGGGTTCTTTGGAAAGATCATGCGCAGTGATACAGGTGGTTTGGACTCACAGAATGGGTCTGGCTATGGACATTATTCCTCACGCTACGGTGGTTCTACTGCAAGCGACGATACGTATGTCTGCAAGGTGATTAATCTACCGCTTATTGAGCAGACGAGGAAGACACGAATTGGCAAGAGATTGGAGAACAGTATGGATAAGACTGAGTACTGGATGCCGGCTCTTCCCTGGCGATGCATTGATTACCTCAACTTCAAGGGCTGTGAGGAGGAAGGTCTCTATCGAGTACCCGGAAGTGGGAAAGATGTCAAGCACTGGCAGCGAAGATTCGATACCGAACTTGATATCAATCTGTTCGACGAGCCTGAGCTATATGACATCAATACAATTGGTTCGATGTTCAAGGCATGGCTAAGGGAGCTTCCTGATGAGATCTTCCCGAAAGCCACGCAAGCCAAAATCGCCGAGGAGTGTGCTGGCGCCACGACTGCCCCTCAGATGCTCAAAGATGAATTGTCCAAATTACCACCACAGAACTACTATCTTCTGTTCGCCATCACATGCCACCTCAGCTTACTTCACTCCTACGTTGAGAAGAACAAGATGGATTACAGGAATTTGTGTATCTGCTTCCAGCCCTGCATGAAGATCGAAGCTTTCTGTTTCTGGTTCTTGGTTTGTGATTGGAAGAATTGCTGGCAAGGTTGCTGGACGGAGAAAGAGTATCTTGCAATTGAAGAAGAATACGAGGCACGCGAGAGGGAAGAGGCGGAGAAGAGGCTACTCCAGAATCCAACACCGTCACCATCTATCGCTCCGACTATCAAGCAGGACTTGGCCGTGAGCCCCACCGTCTGCAAGGGTAAAAACTCGCCCTTTGAGAAGAAGCGCGAAGGGAAAAATGCATTGAAAGGAACCTTCGACAAACGCGAGGCGCGCAAGACGATGATGTTCCCTCCTAAAATCTCGCAACCTATCAGCTCCCCGATCTCAAGTGTCGGGCCGTCACACTCCCATTCTAAATCCGTTGCCCCTGCGTTTTTCAGCACAAAGCGGAAACCAGCACCCCTGGGGTTAGACCCCGCCGGTAATTCACCTAAACATTCACCTTTAATCGACAGCCCGCGCTCGAAATCAGTCAATCCTTCAGACATCAAGGAACTGGATCCTGTTTCTCCACAACCTCGCCCCCGATCCTCGTCCCTAAGAGACGAGACCTCTCATTCCAGGAGTGCGAGTCATCTACCAGAATTAGGTCCTCCTCTAAGCCCTATTCAAATCGGCATTAATTGAGAGACCTACAAGTTTTTCATATACCAACATCGCTGTTCCTGCCTTCAGAGCCATATTCACCTCTTTGAGTTATCCCTTAATATTTGCACAACACGTCACATCAAGGTTGATTTCATTCGTGGCACATTGCTGAAAAGACACCTTTGCGCGCCACTTTTACCTCCCATAACACACATCCCTTTGTTTTATATCCTTCGTTTTGTATGAGTCGCACATCCCTGGCTGGATTTTGGAGGATTCATTTCACTTCTTGTACTATGTGTTCATTTCTGGTCTACATTGTTTGGCGAACGGTTGCAGTCTTTTCTGTGCTTGCTTGCTTTGCTTGTGTCATCTTGTCATGTTTCGTGAATTGGTTTTTCTCTTTCTTTTGGCGGACTGCTTCTTTTTTCGGTATTTTGACGAATCTAATACCTCGTTGATGCTTTTTTGTTTTTTGCTTCTGTTCTACTCATATTTTGATTGCTTTTTCTTTGCGTCCGATGATATCATAATTGGCGGTCACTGCCTCATTCGTTTTTCATTCAACCATTCATTCATCAAATGTTTTTCCTTGAATCTTTCTTCCTTGTTTCTGAGATTTGTTGTGATTTGACGCATCATACCAGTTGCCTTGGTGTCTTGTCTCGATTGTTGAGCGTACCAGTTTTCATTAAGCCAGACTCTGGAAAAGTCCAAGCAGATATATCAATAAAAAATGTATACATTTCGTTCAATTCATCTTCTGTTTGGAATGTACGAACAAGTATACACTCATGCAAAAAAAGAAAAGGAGACCGAGGTATTAATTTCAACTTTTATCAGACCATTCAAGCACGTCCACCCTTCTTGTTCCTCCGCTCATTCGCACGCATTTTTCTCTCGTTGCGCTTGATGCGCTCCAGTCTCTCTCTCCTTGATGTGCCTCTCAACGTCTTCCCACTGCCATCGGCCATATGCTCCTGCTCCTTTCTAGAAGCCTTATCATCAACCTCAACCAACCAGTCATTTTCACCCTTCTTGTTCGCACCCTTGTATCCCCAGCGGGGGACCCATTCCCCAGTAGCCTCATCATACACCAACTTCTTGCGCCTCTCCGACTCTGCAGAGCCACCCATGCTTCCAAGACGCTTGTTGTACTTTCCAATACCCTTCTTCCTAGCAAACAACTCCCATTTTGTCGGTGCCTTGGGTGTTGGCAGCGGCTTGTGTCGTGGAAGTGTGTATATGCGCGACGGTAGTGTCAGGAGAACACCGTTCTGTTGATCAGAGGCAATTGGGCATGTTGTGAGCAGCTGGTTCAGGAGACACTGTGCGCCGTCACGGGCAGTACTTGTCAAAGCAGCATTTAGCGATGCGCGCGTGCGGTTTGAGGGAGGAGGGATGTCGAGAGGGTTTGGGTCTTGGGCTAGGAGGAATCCTAGATCGAATGTATATGGTGTTGGCTTATCGACAGTAATGGGTCTGAATGAATGGTTAGAACAGGTTCCAGCACAGTTTATAGAAAGACTAATCTTCATCAAAGAGACTTACAGTCTTGCGGGCTTTGACTGCGCATTTGCAGACGTCGAAGCAACGTTTGAAGACTCTGCGATATCAACTGAGTCGGCCATTTTCGAATGCACTTGTCTGTCGTTTTCCAGAAACACTTGTTTAACAGCGACGAGATAGTCTGAAATGCCGCAGCCGGTTTAAACAAAAGTTTTCCTTTATTCCTTGCCAATGAAGACGGTGGTAGGCTGTGGTTGTTGCAGTTCCTGTAGGTTAGTGACATGAAGTTGATGATAAAATCTCAGATGTAAAAAAAATAAAAAAATAAAAACGGACCTCGAGCTATATACGCTAACCAGATATAGTAAGTAGCATGTTGGATTGGTACTGTTTACGTTGCCGGTGTAAAACTACCCGATCCAGCCATGATTGAACCTCTATCCGGCTCATTTGCGACTTCAACTCAATTTCACTTCCAATCCATCATTATCAACTTCTCAGCACAGCTGCAACGCTCACAGAAGGGCAATTGACCCTTCATCAGTCATCCAGGATGTCGTCGTCACTGTGCAAGGGCTGCTTTATGAGCATGCAGCCTTCTACAAGGATTCTGCGATCCCCAACAGCGGCGCGGGTCGCTTCCTTCCATACATCTTCCTTGCGCGCTGCTATGCCGAATCAGAAGAAAAACGCCTCGCGCGACAGTGGTCCCAAGTTCCGTGAAAGGCGTTCGGTGCTGATTCCAAGAAAAGCAATTAATCGCAAGCCGCCAATGCAGGAGGGTGAATTGCGCGCGCAGCGTGAGCGTATCGTTCTAGGCAATGCCAACGCTCTGGCTGTTCCGACACTCAAAGATCTCAGTGTGCAGAACATGGCGGATCGGGCAATGAGGGGGAAGATGCTATCGCTTCCTATGGAGCTTCTTGATCGATTGAAGAATACAAAGGCATTCAAGACAACGCAGAAATGGGGTCTATTCTTGCGTCCTGCGACTATGATGAGAGAAGAGACAATTGAACTTGGCCGTGAGATGAACGAAATCATGGAAACAAAGAAGCCAGCCGTTAAGATCATTACTGGTAGCAAGGGGTCCGGAAAGAGCATCATGCTCACTCAGGCTATGGCCATGGCTTATCTGAAGGATTGGATTGTAATTTCTATCCCTGAAGGTTGGTTTGTCTATACTCCTGGCTGCTACTAGAATACATCTGACACAATACTATAGCTCAGGACCTTGTCAACGGCCATACCGCATATGCTCCTATCAACGATGGCCAGTCAATTAAATATACCCAAAAGGATGCTACTGCCGCCATGCTACATCGCATTGCTTTTTCCAATGCTCCTGTTCTTCAAAAACTGCATGTCTCACAGAAACATCCGGCCCTTCGAACACTTGCGCCGGATGCAAACCTCCAGACCCTCGCCTTCATGGGTATTGACGAACCAGTCTCGTCGTGGACAGTTTTCCAGGCACTCTGGTCAGAACTCACAGCTACAGCGCCGGCAGAGGGTATAGAGGGTATGAAAGATTTCACACCTCGTCCGCCAATTCTTATGACTGCCGACAATGTGGCCCATTTCATGAAGGAAACACAATATCGCAGTGCCGACTTTAAGCCAATTCATGCACACGACCTTACACTTGTCGATTTTTACCTGAAGGCCATGAAGTCAGCTACTGAGACCTCCACTTTGCCAAATGGCGGTCTTGTCCTTCTCTCGACATCTTCGTCCAATACACCAAATGTTGAATCATTCAATGTTCTTCTCAGCCAGATCGATGCAGCGAACAAGGGCGTCGACCCAACTTCAGCCGACTTCCCACAGATCAACCCCTATAGTATTGAGGATCAACGTGTTCTCAGCTTGCTAAACTCTTGCTCTAAGTCTAAAATTCTAAATCTGAAGGGATTGACGAAACAAGAGGCAAAGAGTTTGTTGGAGTACTACGCTTTCAGCGGTCTACTTCGTGAGAAGGTCGATCCGTTATCTGTCTCCGAGAAGTGGACATTATCCGGCGGAGGTATCATTGGAGAACTTGAGAAGTTGTCGCTGAGACTCAAAACAGCTCCGAGAGTGGCACATTAACCGACAGTGAAACACAAATGTGTCCCAGGAGCATACTGAACTGATTATATCTGTATCATCTAGCCACTTTGGCAATCAGTCCCTTTTTTTGTCATGTTCTATGTACATTCTACGTTCAATTGTACAATATCAATATTCTGATCTATGTCGAAGAGTATGTCCGGCTGATGCTACTACCCAAGTTTGTGACAGATCATCTCACCTAACAAGATATGAGACTCTTTGTAGGAAATCTCGATTGCCAATTACAATTGAGGTGTGAAATCAACACCACTTTGTATATCGTAGCACAATCGTTCAGCAAATTCTCGGTGGATTGAACTGAACGCTTGTCAGACAACTTGATCCAAGTCTATATATTCTGTATAGTATCAACTAATGAAGCAATGTCATGGTCACCGATTGCAGGACAAATGACATGCATCCAAATGACTGCATTACATCAGGCTAGTCCGGCCACCTATCTCATTGGAAGCCTCTCCCGAGGGCATTTCTCCTGACCTGCCAACAATGAACTCACGATAGATAGCAGTTAACCTCCTCCTGTCCTTCTCGCTAATGGAACACCTTGTAGACATCAAAGAGCGCTCAATATGTGTCCACTCAATGACTATATCATCACCAGTTGTGGAATGGTCCTTCGCATTCTTATTTTCCTTGGCATTGGCACTATCAACCCCCATATCAAGTTCGCGCTCACGGCGACGAGCTGCCCTTAATGCCTCAAGTTTCGCGGCAATCACTGCATTTGGCGCTAGTGGACCTCTGGCACCTCGCAGGGACTCAACTGCCGCGTGCTCATCGTTATCGTACAAGAACTGCAGGAACGATGAGTCGGCAGAAGCATTCTTCTTCGAAGCTTCCTTGGCTTTCTGTTTAGCCTGCTGGCTCTTAGAAGGGTTTGTTGGTTCAGATATCCTGTCACCCAGCGCATCGTGAATTGCTTCGAGATGTGCGTTATAGACAATTGCTTGTAAATCAGCTCCAGAGTAACCCTCGGTTCGTCTAGCAATGTCATCCAAGCGGGACTTGACCTCATCGCTCAAATTGAGTTTGCCGCTGACAGCAGAGATAATATCAACACGGTCCTCGTGATTTGGCATATCACATAGCAAACTTTTATCCAGACGACCTGGACGAAGTAGGGCAGGATCAATCAAATCTGGACGCGAAGTCGCAGCAAGGACGTAAACACCGCTTAAACCTTCTGCACCATCCATCTGAGTCAAAAGCTGATTGACTACACGGTCAGTGACACCAGTAGAGTCATGGCCACGCTTGGGAGCGATAGAGTCGAACTCATCGAAAAAGAGAATACATGGCTTCGCAGCCTCGGCACGCTCAAATAGATCACGGACTGATTTTTCTGAAGCACCGATGTACTTGTTGAGAATTTCGGGACCCTTGACGGAGATGAAATTGAGGCCACATTCTCCTGCAACGGCACTGGCGAGCAACGTTTTTCCACAGCCGGGGAAACCGTAAAGCAGTAGACCGGAGCGTAGACGCAATGGACACTGTGCGAAGATTGGAGCATAACGAGTTGGGTACTCCAATGTCTCGAGCAAAGTCTGTCTTGTCTCCTTCAGACCACCGATACCTGCGAATGTCGTGCTTGAGCTTGTCAATGTGACATTCCTCAAGGAGGCTGGCGTGAAGCCATGTAGCGCTCTGTCGAAGTCGTTCATGCCAAGAACAATGAGAGAAGAAGTATCCTCTGCATCTTGTACCGAGCGAATCAATGCCTCATTTCTGGCACGGGAGGTCAAAAGGACAAGATCTCCTGGCATGTAGCCATCTGTCTTTCCTGCCAGATCTAAGAAGTCAAGTTCTCGGCTGAGTATGAACCCCTCGCCTGCTGAGACCACCTTCTCTTCTTCCTTAGAATCCGACCAGGACCCCTGCCCCTGAGCATGCCCCGGGTCCGACGAGTTATCGGTAGAACCGGTGATGACGAGTTTCTCCAGAATCTTTCTTCTGCCTTCCTTGTCTGGAGCTTTTAATGAGAGAATCTCCCGGACCACATGTCCGCCTACAACAATGTTGTTGAGCGACTCCTTTGCTTGTGCGGTAGCAAGCAGAACTACCGGCGATCCTGCACCACAGTATTCATGGACCAACGAACAAACAATCTCTGATACATGACGGCTTCGACCATTTTCGCCTCCAACTTGAAGTTCAGTCTCAACCGGACAGAGCTTGTCGAGATCGTCAAGTATGACAAGTGCACCACCGTTCAAGCGCCCTGACCAGGAGGCCGCTTGGAACAGCCTCGATAGCGTCTCCTTGATTGTTGAC
Source organism: Ascosphaera apis ARSEF 7405 (assembly GCA_001636715.1). NCBI lineage: Eukaryota > Fungi > Ascomycota > Eurotiomycetes > Onygenales > Ascosphaeraceae > Ascosphaera > Ascosphaera apis. Next base: position 188,896 of record AZGZ01000024.1, on the reverse strand, counting down.
ACCCTAGTTTCATCGGTCACTAGCTTCCCACAGGGGAAGTAAGACACATTGTATAGATGTTCCCTACGCAATGTGTGCGCCAGCAGATGACATAAGTCTGTCTTTCCAGAGCCCAAACCACCGGTGACGAGAATATTCGAAGATCTTGTCAGGTTCGACAAGCAATTGTTGATTGTCTTGTCGATAGCAACCATTTCTGGGCATTTTTCGGAGACAGGCTCCCCCTCGGCTTTGACGGCCTGTATATCCTGAGGACGTATAATCTCTGGCTGCATCTCAAGCTTGAGTTTCGTCTCGGAACCAGGTAGCCAGCCGCACGAGGGATCGGTCACCTCAGCATTCTTGCTCAATGGAGGGTCAAATCGAATCAAACCACCAGCAAAGCTAATCGGTTTTGATGGGTCGTCAATTTTGGGCAGAAGCATGCCGTCTGTAAGGGGGCCGGAGAAGAACCCTAGGTCTGAGCCAGGGGTACCGTAGAGGAGTCTGATTCGCTCGACACTTGGTGAGGAGGCATTTCCACCATCTGAACCACCAATTTTGATCGACTCTTTATTCTTGACCTTGCTTGGATCCGCGGGGAACGGATAGATCTTGATGCCTTTGACACTCGATCTAGGAAGCTGAGCTGGTGCAGCCTCTACGCGGATGATCCCGCCAACCATATCCTCCGCCTCCAATGTAGCGCAAAGGGTGGATGACAATGCAGCATGCTCAGCGCCTGGTCCGTCTTCCCAATGGTATATCTTCGCAACAATCTTCTTATTCAACTTCCCTGCATCTGGGTTCTCCCTCTCTTTCTGTTGCTGTACCTGCTGTGGATCAAGCATTGGGTATATAGATGCCGGTCTCACGATGGAGATCGCAGCGTAGGTAGCACCTAATAGCTCTGGTCTTGCGAGGGCCTGTTTATCCAGCCAGATTCTTAATCCATCATTATTCTCTTCCTCGATCTCAGGGTCAAACCAGTCGATAGCATGTTTTCGATCAATGCCTCGAAGAAAGACGGGAGGTTTCGTTGGGACGTCACTCTTTCGTCTTGTGACGCCGCTACGGCTGCCTTTGCGACCAGTACCACTTCTGCCGTCGTTTTTGGAGGCAGGTGTAGGCTTTTGGCGGACTTTTGGTGCGACTATAACTTCGGCTTCAGGGGATATCTTTGCGAAAGCATATTTCGCTGCAGGAGCGGGTGTAAGGCCGACGACGGTGATGTTCGCAGTTGATGTAGGTGACAGATGCAGAATAAGAGGGTGATTCGTTTTCGTTCCGGATGGGGGTGAATGTGCTGGGTTAGGAAGGGCTCGAATCTGCGACAAAAGATTGAGCTCCAAAAATGTTGCATGCAATTCAATGACTGAAGAAAGGTGTCAGTTTCATGCGTGCCCAGTATAGTTCGGATCAATGCAATCACATACTCTCCCAATCGGCCGGTGTCAGGGGTTCAATGTTGATAGTAGTAGCAATAGGTGGATCGACATGTATCATCAAACCGACCTAAGATCAATTGCATAGCATTCTTAGTATTTTGAAACTTGTGATTGATCTTTGCGACCAAGACGAATTGGCTCCTGGACTAACCTTCTGGCTATCGCTCAACCCAAGCATATTTCCAAATGTAGCATCAATCTCGACGATGGGTGTCTCCTCTTCTTTCGAATTGGCCTTCATCCCACGCATGGGATCTCTGCTTGTAGTGCCGGGAGAGCGTCTCTTGCTCGGCATTCCAGACCACCCGGCAAAGGCTGAGCGCTGGCTGGAAGAGCTGCCTTCACCTCGAGAGGAGGTGGTAGCACGGTATTGGAACTCGACAATGACATTTTGGGCAGCCTGTTCCGGGTCAGATATGAGATGAGGGAAGTGATGTAAGGGCGCAATCTCATTGAAGAGCATACATGGTTGGCATTCACGAGCATGTTCACCAGTACGGGCGGCAAGTTGACCAGGCAGTTCTTGAGGGGGACAAGAGCTACCTCAACGGTCGTTGCGGCCTTCTTGGGAGCCATGGTGGAGGTAGGTCGGCCGGACAGATGAGCTGGGAGTGATGAAGGGCGGATGTGATGATGGTGATTGGAGTCGAGAAGCAGCTTCAACGATGCGCTCTCCCCTGTATGTATGTATGTATGTATCGTGTGAAAGCTGTTCCTCTGCTTCTGCTTCTTCTACTGCAGTATACCAGTGCTCCGTGCTTGCGCCGTCTAGGACTCCGTGCTCGTACCCCGGGCTGCTGCTGCTGCTGCTACTACTCAATCAATAGCTCGGCGGTAAACCTGTTTCGGTACCTGCGAAAGGAATGCATAGCATAAGCCATATGGAGTAAGCCATAGTCCATTGAGATTGCCGAGGTATGTACGTATGTATTACACCCGCGACGGTGCTGGGTCCATGGAGAAGGTACTCCGTGTAGTGTACTCTGCCACAACAGCGGTATCAAGGGACGGACCGGGACGAGCAGAAAGGGTTTCTGGGGCCATGAGAATTGATCGAATTAGCAATAAGAACAGTGACGTCAATTTCAATGCGACTCTTACCAACCAATTGATTCTAACCTACCATTGAAGAGTGGCTGATGTTGAATAAATGGGTGAGGTTGGATGTTATACATGGATAGATACATACAGTGTCGCGTCGCGTGTGGTGAAAAAAAGTTAATGAGATACGCGTCGTCCAAAGAGGGAAAAGGAGCGATTGAATTTCGCAACGGAGATTGACAGGTTGAAGAGAGGTCAACAACAGAGACATACATCGTCATCAACAGCGATATATACACGGAATACTCACTCAACACTCGTTATAGCTTGCAAGGAGCAAGGAAGGACATAGGTCAATTGCGCAGATCATACCGCTAGCCATGTCGCTTCTCCAGTACCGCGCGCCGGTGAAATATTCCGTGCAAAAACAGATCTTTAAAGACTTCCTTCAGGGCTTCAAGAGCAGCGAGTCTGCTTCTGAGACAGCTGCTGCAAATGCTATCGACAATCTGCGCATCAGCGATGACGATGTTGACGGTGACTTTGACCTCATGGAGGAGGATCTGGAAGATGGCGCCGGTGGTGCTCCAGGGAGGACAAGAGGGGGCCAGTCAAAGGTCAAATATATGACTCTCTTACAAGATGTAGCCAACCGGGATACAAATCATATACTCATTGAGCTCGATGATCTAGACACTGTAAGTTCTTTGCCCCTTTTTCTCCTTTTCGTTTTTCTTTAATCTGTTCCTGACCCTCCTATAGTTCATGAAGTCACAACCAGAAGGACCAGACTCAAATGTCGTTGAAGTCATCGAGAACAATACATACCGCTATATCGAGGTGTTTTCAGAGGTCATAGACGAAATCATGCCCAAAGAGACACGAGACATCTCATTCAAAGACGACGTCGTCGATGTCATCGTCTCCCAGCGTGAAAAGCGCAACGAAACTATGAACATGGCCGCAGAGGCCGAGCCAGATCTAGGCAACCCAGCATTATTCCCTCCAGAACTCACTCGACGCTACACACTGAACATTAAGCCAAGAACAAAATCAACGTCCAGCAGTGCTGGCTCAAAAGCCATGGCCGTACGCAACATTCGCGGCGAGCAGTTGGGGAGTCTCATTACTGTTCGTGGTATCGTCACGCGTGTCAGCGACGTCAAACCATATTCTCGCATTATCGCATACTCTTGTGATCGATGCGGTTCAGAAGTCTTCCAGCCAGTCACCACCAAGCAATTCACCCCACTCGCCGAGTGTCCCTCTGAGGAGTGCAAGCAGAACAACAGCAAGGGACAATTATTTTTGTCGACTCGCGCATCTAAATTCGTTCCCTTCCAAGAAATTAAGATCCAGGAGATGGCGGATCAGGTACCCGTTGGACATATTCCACGTCAATTGACTGTTCATTGTAACGGTGCTCTCGTGAGACAAATGAACCCCGGTGATGTTGTCGACATCGCTGGTATCTTCCTACCAATACCCTACACAGGCTTCAGGGCATTGAAAGCTGGTCTTTTGACAGATACATACCTCGAGGCACAACACGTCACACAGCACAAGAAGGCCTATGAGAGCCTAGTTGTCGATCCACGAACACTGCGCAAAATTGATCAGTACCAGTCTACAGGCAACATGTACGAGTATCTCTCACGTTCAATTGCCCCTGAGATCTACGGTCATTTGGATGTCAAGAAGGCACTTCTGCTTCTCCTCATCGGCGGTGTCACAAAGGAGATGGGTGATGGAATGCGCATTCGTGGTGATATCAATATATGTCTTATGGGTGACCCTGGTGTAGCCAAGTCACAGCTGTTGAAATATATTTCGAAAGTTGCTCCCAGAGGCGTTTACACAACTGGACGAGGAAGCAGTGGTGTCGGTCTTACTGCGGCAGTGATGCGTGACCCCGTCACTGACGAGATGGTTCTTGAGGGTGGTGCATTAGTTCTCGCTGATAACGGTATTTGCTGCATTGATGAGTTCGATAAGATGGATGATAGCGATCGAACTGCTATTCACGAAGTCATGGAGCAACAGACGATCAGTATCTCAAAGGCTGGCATATCTACTACGCTCAATGCTCGGACATCAATATTGGCTGCAGCCAATCCTCTATATGGCCGATACAACCCCCGTGTCTCTCCTGTCGAGAACATCAACTTGCCCGCTGCTCTCCTATCAAGATTCGATATTCTGTTCTTGATGCTTGATACCCCATCTAGAGAAGCTGACGAGGAACTCGCAAGTCACGTCACATATGTCCACATGCACAACAAACACCCAGAGGCCGAGAACGACGAATTCGTCCTCTTCACACCCGCCGAAGTTCGCGCCTACATCGCCCGCGCACGTCAATACCGTCCCGTCGTCCCACAGAACGTCTCAGATTACATGGTTGGCGCCTACGTTCGCATGCGTCAGGAGCAGAAGCGCGACGAGGCCAACAAGAGACAATTCTCGCACACCTCGCCTCGTACTTTGCTCGGTGTTTTGCGTCTATCTCAAGCGCTTGCCAGATTGCGATTCTCCAATACTGTCGTACCACAGGATGTTGATGAGGCTCTGCGGCTTATTGAGGTCAGTAAGGCTTCGCTGTACTCTGATTCCCAGGGCGCTGGGGACCAGAATCCTATTAGCAAGATCTACAATCTTATTGTTGGTATGCGGGAGAGCGGTGCGGCTGCTGTGGAGGATGGTACACCGGGTGAATTGAATATGAAGAGAGTTAGGGAGCGTGTGCTTGCGAAGGGTTTCACACAGGATCAGTTGGAGGAGACGCTCGAGGAGTACCTGGAGGCTGGTGTAAGTTTTTATTCCTTTGTGGCTTTCTGTTGTTTCAGTTCACTAATTCTGATTGATTTCTCACAGGTATGGCAAGTCAGCAATGCTGGGTCACGGCTTGTCTTTATTGATGTTGATATGGACATGTAATCAAAATATGCAATATAGGCATATTGCAACGCAAATTAATTGTGCTATTATGTCGATCTTCTGTTTATCATTCTACTTGATATCTACCAATGATGCACATGTTACGCCCATCGATCCGTTCAATGCATATGTATGTTTATTGACTCTAATCAGCGGATTAATCGGATGTTTACAGAGGTGAATGACTTGTTCATACGAGTAAATCTGGCAATAGGCGATGGCAATCAGCAGTTGACTGTCTAACAATAAACCCACGATAATACTAGTTTGTCCATAAAATAACCAGATAGGGACTGTTAGTCAGGTTCTTCATAATCATCAAAAGGCCAACGCCCTTGTCTGCCAGCACGCTTGCAATCTTCTGACGCCTCCCTATCAAGCCATTGCTTCTTCAACGCTTTATTCATCTTCACAGCTTCGTCATACTTAAAAGTCTCGATTCGACCATCCTCACATATACCGATCTTCATCCTCCATTCCTCTCTCAACGCTTCAATATCATTCCATCTCTCTTCAAGATCGAACGTCTCTTCCAGGGCACTAAGCTCCAATTCCAGGGGGCACTTCGGAATTTCCTTGCCCTTTCCATTTTTGGTCCGTGATGACATGATCTGGTCCCATACCTGGACAAATCGTATAATGGCGCATTTAAGCGTGATGGAATCGCCTCTCCAGGGCCGGTCAGCACTACTGACAAGATTTGCAATTACCGGTTGAAATGGAGTAAGCATCAGCTCGGCATTAGGCTTGTTGAGCAAGGTAGTGAATAGAGTGTAATAATAGTATAGCATCTGATCTCTCCAGTGTATGTAAGCTGTCTCCTTATCTTTCCTGAAGAGCATATAGTAATTACGCGGGAGTGCTGGCTCGTCCAGGCCTGCTGGGAAGTTATCTGGATTGCTGAAAAGAAGGGGGTTCCCACAGACCAGAAGGGATGGTAAGATTGATGAGTACTGCCAACCGGTTAGGGTGGCTATTTTTCCATCGCCGCCTAGAAAGATATGTTCCGGTCGAAGGCCTCGAACAAAGTTAGCTGGGAAATCATTATGTTATCACTCTTGTCTTTTTCTCCGACAACTTACAGGGGTGCCTCAAAAGAGGCCTGCTCTCCTGGCTGACCGGAGAGGGGGGCAAGATATAAGGGGTTATCGCAAGGTATTTCTGGAGAACTTCGAGGAACTCATCTGGATTAATTGCTCCCCTGATGATGTCAGTGTAAGGTATCTGATTGATATAGGCTTCTCCATATTTTCGTGCAAGTTCTTTCTCCTTGAGTCCAACTGAATATAGAAAAGGGGCTGGTGACTCCCCTGTCGTGATGGTTAGTACGAAGTTTGAAAATTAATTTCTGATGCTGAAAACGTACATGGTCCACGATCAATGGCCATATCGAAAAGTTTCCCCCGCCAGAATGATCGTTCAACAATTGGTCCTATGCAGAATCTGCTTGTCTGGGCTTCACCGGTGTCAGAGTCAGGGGTAAACAATTCCGTCCGGAAAGCATCGGGGATAATGCCGTCTTTGTAGTAAATGCTTCCATAAGCTCTGAAGGGCAATTCAAACAGCTTGGCTTCCAATTCAACGAAACTCTGCATCATAGGGAGGATTTCTTCTCTGGAGAGTGTCCTCCACAGCTCAGGTAAAGGAGTTCCTTTGGCTTGGGCCATGACAATGTAGGCAGCACCGACTTCATTGTCACAATCAGATCCCCAGCAGTAGACGTGTGGAACTGGGAACTTGTATTCGCGCAGCAGGTCGAGGGTTGCGACCTCACTCTCTGTGGTCAGCTTCCTAGGGATAGCGGACTTGTAGGGGATTTTGACGACGACTTGTTCTCCATCATCATAGTCAACAAGCATAACACGACAGAATCTCCCTTCCATCCATTTCCTGATCTTGGAGCGGTCCGTATCCTTTCTTCCAAGGGATCGATTAATGGCATATTTAAGGGCACCGACATTAAAGGGGACATATCGTTCAGCAAGGCGTGCTTCTTCATTGAAGAGGAACCTTCCTGACGTAAATTCAAACAGGTGTCTGACTTCTGGATCAGAGATGGAATGGTATGTCCTGATACCCAAATGGGCGCCCCCTGGAGAGGCCATGGAGGGCCCTGCGTGCTGTTCTCAACATGGTTGACACGCTATGAGAGTGTTCCAAAATAGTTGATGGAAGGGATTATCGCCGTGGTCGTGGTTCGAACTGCCCGTTCACTTTGAACCCCAAACAAGCACTATCCCATTCGCACCTCCTCAGCATCCCTCACAGTTTGGTGGATGATGACCTTCAAAGTCGCAATTTCTCAACAACAAAAGTCCAGCAAAAAGAGAAAAAAAACTGGTAGCTTCTCTTTGATTGAGCGTGTCATCCTTAGTGCAGGGGCCATGCTAATCTTCTCTGTATCGTTTCAATTGACCAAATGCCCGAAGGCACTAGTTATGGGCTTAACTTGATATATATGGGAGCAGTATCACGTGCACCACAAGAAACGATTTTGCATCTCAATGATGACATATGTCAGGGCTTAATTGTTGTATTTGACTCAATCAGTTTTATATCATCTCCATCATTCCAGCAGTCTTCGAGAAAAGACGGTTATCGTGTGCCGTGCCGTGTCCTTGCATCAACCGTAAGCCATGCTAATCATTTCCGCTGCGAATGAGATACCATGCCCATTGAGTTGTGCTTGCCAGTTGTGAATCCCAGCAAGTTTGATGTCAGGCGCCACAGACGGTCATTGTTTCTTACCCGCCTGTAGATCAAATTGAGGCAGGCTGACAACCTCAGCCTGACTTGACGGTAACGTTTGTTGGGCAGCTCTTTCAACTCAGGATATGTCTTTTGCTATTTGCACGCCGGCTGGTCATGAGCTACAGGAAAGCATGCCCACACAGCTTACAAAATGGCATCCCACCGTGCCCCGCCATCACTTTTGCTCCTCCATTGCAACGGGGCCTTTGCTCCACACGCTGATAAGGATGACCAGTGGCTTTTAGCAGGGCGATCTGCAAGCATATCTCGGTCTTACTGGGGTAAATGCTTGTTTACCGAATATGCTCGGTTAACTGAGGTGAAGCCGATCTTCGCCTGCGGGGGGATTGAGCGTATATGTAGCCTCGATCTGCAAAGCGAAAGGCTGGAAGCAGATTGAATTTATTCTCTCAATCGACCTTGGAAAATTTCCTCTGCGATTAAAGAGCGTTGAGTAGAGCCGTCTTCAGTTGTTTTAGATATATTTGTTAGAATATCGTTGCTGTGCACTTCTGTCCTCAGCCTTTCAAGATGGTCATCAAAGCAAACGTCCCTGACATTGAAATTCCCAATGTCGATATCTACGGCCTACTATTTGAGACAGAAAGGCCATTTCCCGATGACAAAAGTGAGTCCTTACATATTGGACGAAATGATTTGCGCGGTGCCCTTATACTAATGATCAAAATTTGCAGTCATCTTCCAAGATGCTAAAACGGGTCGCTCATATACCCGTGCTCAGACTGCAAGCACCGCTACTGAGTTTGGTAAAGGCCTGAAGGCACTCTGGAACTGGAAGAAGGGTGATGTTCTTGCGGTCATGTCTCCCAATGACATTGACGTTCCGGCTACCGTCTGGGGCACCTTCTGGGCTGCTGGTGTCGTCACCACTGTGAATCCAACATATACTGCAGCCGAATTGGCTTACCAGTTGAAGATCGCAAAGGCCAAAGCCATTGCCACACAATTGCCAATGGTCCCAATTGCATTAGAAGCCGCTAAGGAGGCCGGTATTCCCAAGGACCGGATCATTCTTCTTGGAGACCAGCGTGATGCGAAGGCAGAGTTCAAGCATTTCACTTCTATCAAGAACATCTCGGGCGCAACACGGTTCAGGCGCACGAAGTCCAAGCCAGACGATGTTGCTTTCATTGTTTTCTCGTCAGGAACAACGGGTCTGCCCAAGGGAGTTATGCTGTCGCATAGAAATCTTGTGTCCAATATCTTGCAGAATTCAACTGCCGAGGATGGACTATCGTTGAGTGGTGGCTCAGACGGCAAAGGCGATAAGCTGATGGCTGTGCTGCCTTTCTTCCATATATATGGTAATTTTGTCCTTCTATGAACTCGAGATGACATTAGTGCCAATCACTAACGTGTTATCTAGGATTGACTGTTCTCATTCATATGCCGATGTGGTCTGGCTACCAGACGTACGTCATGTCGAAGTTCGATCTTGAAGAGTACTGTGCCAATGTACAGAAATATAAGGCGACCTATAGCCATGTTGCACCGCCCATTGTGCTCGCTCTTGCTAGATCACCAGTTGTTGACAAGTATGATCTATCGAGTCTTCGCATGCTCAACTCAGGTGCTGCCCCTCTCAAGCCAGAGCTTGTGAATGCGCTAGTCACCCGCATCAAGACCATCGGTATCAAGCAGGGCTATGGCTTGAGTGAGACTTCCCCCACAGTCTCTGTTGGATCCTGGAAGAACTGGCAAGAGAATACAGCATCTGCAGGATTCCTCATGCCCAACATTGAGGTCAGGATCATGTCCGTTCTTGAGGAGCACTCTGAAGGAGAGCGCGTGGAGCTGCCGTTCCCAGGTAACCCCGATCAGGTTGGCGAAGTTTTCGTTCGCGGACCAAATATTTTCATGGGGTATCTTGACAATCCTACTGCCACCGCGGATTGTTTAGACAAGGATGGGTGGTTCCGAACCGGCGACATTGGATACGTGGATGAACGTTACCGTCTGTTCATCACCGACCGTCTCAAGGAGCTGATCAAGTACAAGGGTTACCAGGTTCCTCCAGCGGAACTGGAAGACGTTCTTCTCTCATGCCCTGCGGTTCTAGATTCCGCTGTTGTCGGCGTGCCCGTCGACGATGGTGAGATCCCCAGAGGTTACGTTGTGCCTGCTGATGCTACGAAGACTTCTGAAAAAGATGCGCAAGAAATCATGGACTGGGTTGCGCAGAGAGTTGTTCACTACAAGAGACTCCGCGGCGGTGTCAAGTTCATTGATGCTGTGCCGAAGAGTGTCAGTGGTAAGATCCTGCGAAGGGTACTGAAGGAGGAGGTCAAGAAGGAGGTTGAGGCACAGAAAACCAAGGCGAAGCTTTAAGTGCTTCTTGATGGGCCTTCCAGAACGGCGTTGCACGACATCCCTGAACGAGAATTAATCTTCACACATAGAACTTTTGGCATACCATGCGATGTTACCTTCTTTGCGAGCCCTTTTATAATAGAGTGATTGCAGCATTGAGATAGTTCTCTTTTCCAAGATCTAAAATGTTGATTTTCTATATCCATTTCCTGAGCAATTGACACCGTACTAAGCAATGAAACGACCTGATGCACGACAAGACTTCGATACCCCGCGATGCCATCCACAATACACACAGTCTCAAATCCATACGCTCATACGGTGCGCAAGCCTGTAAAATCGCCGAGCCGAGCGCTTGTGTCTTGCTTTGTACCGGAGGATCTGGCCAGCCTGGATTCCAGTGTGGGCCGGAAGCGTTGTGATATATACGTACTGCTGGTAGTGCTGCTGTATCTCATGACAGTGATCTGGCTCTGCGCTTTTCCCTCCTTACTTTTTTCTTTTCTTTTAATGCTTAGGCTGCATTGAAGGCATCAATTGAGCATTGATCAGCCATTGTCAGGTAAAGTCCCTGTTCAAGTCTTTCGCAATGGCGACTCCTCATTCTGAGTCCTTCGAGGACTTTGAGTTCATCAATACGCCTGCCCCTCCTACGAGCAACACCCCTGTGGAGGACTGCGGCGTCAGGACTACCAATGTGAGTTGATAGAAGCTGCCAATTGAATCCGAAGCATGAGTTACTGACAGTGCGTTTGTGTGTCTGCTCAGTATCCCACCATCAAGAATGCCCCTTTGCCTGCCGATGGAGCCGGCAGTGATACATTCTCCAATACCGTCCTGATCACAGCTCTTGTTATTGTGCCATGGTACCTCTCTCGCCAGGTTGGCGGAGGCTTCAAGACGACGCTGTTCTTCGCCCTCTTCACGACCATTCCAATCTTGATGGTCTTCTGGACTGTTGCTTCCAGCATTTGTCCCCGCAGAAATGAGAAGGCCAAATTCCCCGGCCGTCCTGTTGAGCACTACTTGCATTTCCACGACGAGCATGATCGTGCTAAATATCATGGCAAGCACAAGATCCCCATGGAGACCTTCCATGAGATGTACTTTGATGGCAAGGTCGATTTCAAGGGTGATGCTCTCGAAGTGTTGGAGTACCGTCATGATTGGGCCGCGTTCAAATTCACGATGGGATTGTACAAGTTCTTCTTGACCGGCATGATTCCTGAGATGATTATGCATACCCGCAGTCAGGGTAAGCTTCTTATGTCGATTTCTAGATATGCTTCCAGAGACTAACTATAAGCAGACGAGGAGCAGGTCCGTGACCATTACGACCGCGGCGATGACTTCTACTCGTGGTTCCTTGGCCCACGCATGGTCTACACTTCCGGTCTCATCTCTGACATTAACAAGGAGGAGACTCTCGAGGAGCTTCAGGATAACAAGCTTGCAGTTGTTTGCGAGAAAATTGGTCTCAAAGAGGGAGATACTGTTCTTGATCTTGGTTGCGGCTGGGGTACTTTTGCCAAGTACGCTTCTGTCCACTATGGTGCTCACGTCACTGGTATCACTCTTGGTCGTAACCAGACAGCCTGGGGTAACAAGGGCCTTCGCAATGCCAACATTCCAGAATCTCAATCCCGGATCTTGTGCGCTGATTATCGCGATACACCTTCCGTCCCAGGAGGCTACAAGAAGATCACATGCTTGGAAATGGCAGAACACGTCGGCATCAGGCACTTCAGCACCTTTTTGTCTCAGGTGTACGACATGTTGGACGACGATGGCGTTTTCTACTTGCAGTACGCTGGCCTGCGGAAGTCCTGGCAGTACGAGGACCTCATCTGGGGTCTCTTCATGAACAAGTACATCTTCCCTGGCGCCGATGCATCCACCCCTCTCGGTTTCGTTATCGACCGCTTGGAGGGTGCAGGTTTCGAGGTCAAGGGCATTGATACAATTGGCGTCCACTACTCGGCTACTCTATGGCGCTGGTACCGCAACTGGCTCGGCAACCGTGAGAAGGTCGAGGCGAAGTATGGCAAGCGCTGGTTCCGCATCTGGGAATACTTCTTGGCTTACAGTACTATCACCAGTCGTCAGGGTGGTGCCACCTGCTTCCAAATCACTTTGGTCAAGAACTTGAACTCGACTCATCGTGTTGAGGGCATCGACACTCAGTTCGGTCTTAAGGGTGCGAGGGAGGCGAACATCCAGAGGGTCGGCGGTGGTGTCAAGATCGCTAGTGCGCATATCCCTGCTAAGGCTGAGGCCCGGGCTGAAGAGTAATGGCTGTTGCAGTGAATGTGCTAGTGACAAATCGAGCGTTGAATTGAGAATGCTACGTACCTCCAAGCGTGAGACGTCACCATGAACAGCTTCAACTTCAGTAGCAATCATCTGGCAACTCCAGACCCCCTGAATCTGGCGTTATCTTTTTCACATACCTACGATTGATATACAGCTGTACAGATGGACCTGGCTTCGAATCTTTCTGTTTCACAAATGACGGCTTTGGCTTTTTGCTAAGATTCACTATCAGGATCCCTTCTCCAGCTCTGGATATCTCCTCATCTATTCCCTCCCCTCCC
>AZGZ01000024.1:150918-167003 GCA_001636715.1 Ascosphaera apis ARSEF 7405 | reverse complement strand
ACTGTAAATAGCTTGATTCAAAAGTCTAGTATGTACAGTAAAATGAATATCAACTTTTGGTGCGGATGGTCTTTTTGTATGGCCAGCTCTGTGTAAGCTGCCACTATGGATGAAGGTAGGTAATCTGCCAATGTTAACTCCAGTGAGAGGGATCCAATGCAGCAAAGGTGTATATGCTCCTAAGGATAGACGCAATATTGGAAGCTCTTTCAAGCAGCATTGTTGTAGATGACTCTGACTCGGGCAGGGGAGATCACACCTCGCATAGCTTCTTTCCATATCTTTCAGTGATACCGCAAAACACGATCAGGTGAAAGAGGAGGAGAAAAGAAGCTGCCTTCATGCAAAGGATCCCTAATGCACCCCTTCAGCTCTCCTCTCACAGTTTCGCCGATTTGCCCGTAGTCATGAATACAGAGTATCCCTCGCAGCATATAATTTCCTGACCGTTCTGCTCTTGATTGATGCTAGCGCGCACAAACAATTTCCTCCCTTCCTTCGCAATCGTCCAAGCCTTTAGCACCACAAAGGCAGAAGTACGCACAGGCGCACGATACCTGACATCCAATTGTGCCGTGTACAGCATCCCAAGGTCTTCCTTGGATTTTTTCACGGCTACATTCGACACAGGGGATCGCTCACCACCAATGTGCACTCCAATCGCAATCGACATCATCTCATCGATCAACATACACGCAATGCCGCCGTGAAGCAAACGCGGATGTCCATCCAAACCAGGAGAACCTAGCTCAATGAGCGCAATGATATCGACCTCATCGTCGCGCATGTTCTCTGCAATCTGTCGGGCTCTGTCCAAGCCTTCACCTTTCCCGGGTGGTGGGAAGGCACCGATATACCCTGCCTCTGAAGTACTTTGTGGTAGACGTGCGGGCAACAAATCCTCACGACGACATAGTGTCACCGCGTGCGGTATTGTGCGAGGTGTTTGGACCGTTTCGCCAAAAAAACCATCTTCGCCGCTCTTCTTGAGCACGCGGGACCGTATAGGCACGGCGTAATGCGATTGTAGAGAGAGGTATCTCGCGGTGTATTCGTTTGATTTGAAGACAGCGAGTGCGGCTTCATGACCTGGCATCAATCGCTCCATTTCCTCTGGGGAAGACATTTTTTGTTTTTGTTTCTGCTGCTGAAGTTTCGACTTGAGTACTTTCGTTGTATGTGCTGTACAGCTATCTCGGCAATGCTGCATGTGCTTCAACTTGCGCAACGTTTATCTGAGAATTGCGAGCACTTGTCCTTGTCGCAAGTCTGTTGCCTGTTCTTTTAGAGACTCTGGCCTTATATTTGTCTCTCAATTCATCTCAAAGGTCTCATGGTGTGCTAATTACATAGTCACGGCTATTCGGGATGTTGTATCGGCTAAGTCTGCGACGATAAGAATTGAGAAATGCCGAGGGCCTTATCGTGGGGAAGCATGGGGTTTATGGGGTTGACATAGCCGGCACTGACAAAAATCCACTGGAGAGGGAGGTATGATATTCGAGAAAAGAAAAATATTTGTAGGGATTCAAAAAAAAAAAAAATAGAATTGAAGATGAAGTAGAATATCGGATCATTCTCCTAGCATCATATGCAGATTTACAGACAGTAAACAAACAAAAAGTAAATGGATCGTCACAGGTGTATGCTTTTACAACTTGGCCTTCTCGGCCTCCTTGGCAAGGTCCGGCATCAGCAAGTCCCTCATCTCAATACCAGCTTCGTTCAAATAGAAGCTCAATCTCTCAGCGCCCAACTTCTTGCAGACAACGTTGATCTGGAGACTGTTCTCATTGATCATGTACGCAAGACCAAAGCCCTGATCAATAACCTGACTCCATCCGTAGCCGTTGAAGTACTCAGAAGAAAGCTGGGAGGTTGATAGATACCAGCTACCAGAGTAGGCGTATGCAGGGTCCTGGTAGAGTTGGGGAACAGCCTCACCGGACTGAATGAGCTTCTTGAGACCGAAGAGATGTCTGTCGACACCATGGCCGTTAGACGCCTCGAGAGTGTATTTTGTATGAGCAGAAAGAGCAGCGCGGAGAAGCTTGACGCACTCCTCGCGAGAGACGTTAGGGTCAGCCATGGCCTTGCACCAAGCGACGGACTCGTCAGAGACCGATCGTGTAGTTTCTGTGCGGCCGAGCTTGAATCTTCTGGTGGAAGCGGCTTCATATGTGGGGCGGTTTTTGCCGAACATCTTGAAGTAGGCAAGCTGGATCAACATCTGCACATAGGCGTCGGGAGAGCACTTGAACTTCTTGATCAAGCCCTTGCCGTAGGCCTGGAAGGCCTGGACACGAAGCTCGTGAGCGTTGATCTGGCCGGCGAAGTGCTGCTCGGCAGCAAGAATCTCCTTCAAGACAGCATCGTTGATCTCGAACGGAAGAGGCGTGGGCTCGGGAAGATCAGCGCGGACACTGGGGTTCTCGAAGTCGAGCTTCTTGCCGAAGATCATAGCGTTGACGTAGTCGTTAATACGCTGTGTGGGTGTGCCGTCCATCATAGAGTGCTCGCCAATGAAACCGGCAGTACCGTTGTCGTTGACTATGAATTGCAATGGTTTGTCATACCATCTGTTCTTGCCATCACCGTGCCAGTACTGGCGGGAACGCTCCTCAAGGGTGACAGGCTTAGCATCGTCAAGGCAGACGATGAATGAAGCAGCCTCAATGTCCTTCAACGAACCAGCGTTTGAAGGGCTTGCCTTGAGAAGAATATCACGAGCATCAGTCCAGGCGTCACGGTTTTGAGAGGTCAGGCAGCCAATCGCTGGCTTGCCGTCAGCCTGCTCATAGACCTTATCGAACAAAACCTGCAACTCGGATGTGTTAAGCTGCTGGCCGTTGATGTGTGTGGGGATCTTGTAGAAGCCATTCTTGCGAATAGCAATGATGAACTGGTTATCAGCAGCGCTGTACTTTTGGGGGTAGTCGGCAGGCTTGGCGGGAATTCTGCAACAGTTGAACATGTACTGGTATGAAGCCATAGCCATGGGCTCCTTACGGAGGTACTCAGGCTCCAAAGAACCAGCATCGACATCCTTCTTGAACTCCAAAGCGGCAGTTGTGATGGCCGCAGCACGCTTTGCGGGGTTTCTCCTTAACTTATCATCTTTGTAGGAGTAGAAGTAGCTGACGTAAGGCACGACAGGGTCTCTGTACGCAAGGTAAGCGGTCTCGTTCCACCAGTCGTACAGCCAGTTCTCAACCTTAGGGTCGGCTGCCTTTGCGAGAAGACGTTTCTGGAGCTTCTCGCCCTCACCGCCGGGCTTGACGAAAGCCTCAACGGCTGCTGTTGTCTTCTTGAACTCCTGCTCAGAGAGCAATGGGTGTACGGATTTGAGATAACGTTTGCCGGTTTCCTCCAAGCTGGGGACTGGAAGAGTTGGTAGCGAATCCTCAAAGCGGAGCATAGCGCCCTTGGAGAGATCCTCCTTGTAGCCTAGTCCATTCGTTAGTCAATTGCCCTGCCCATAATGGCTGCTGCGTTTGTTGTCAGAAAATTCGCTGCATACCTTGTGGCACAGATGAAGCCTTGCGAGCCATTGAGAATGTGGAAGGTAGCTAGAGGCCAGCGGTTAGTACACTTCGCCCAACCCATGGCTTCGGCAACACCGCACAACCGCACGGCAATTCAACGTACTGAAGTTTTAGCCGTAAGATTGTAATTCAAACCAGGACGTCCAGCAAAAGTAGACGCGGATAGGCGGGTTCGCGCAGCGAGTTTGAACATGAGTACGTTGATCGACTAAACTGCGAAAGAAAATAGGTTGACAAGGCGGCGCAAAGGGTCAAATATATATATTGTCACGATATATACTTTCTTTCCAGTCCTTTTTCTTTTTATTCTCGACGATCAACACCGGATATGAGCAAGGGAAGAAGACAGAAACGGAAAAACGTCCACGCAGCGAAGCAACCGGCGGTATGAAGAACTCTTATGAGATTGTGAGACGACGGCAGATCAAGCATACAAGCGAAATCTGGGGGCGGGAGTCCCTACAAACCCCCTGACGCAGCGCGGTTCTCGGTGCTAACGAGCTTCAACGAGAGCCGAACCTCGGTAATGCGATCCGAACGGGTCTTTGCGACGGGGGAAAATGTTGGCGGAATGCGATACATACTGATCGCATGCGTGATGAGCCAATTGAGAACTGCGATGACTGCGCGGAGCTTCGTTAACTGCTATCCTGTCAGATCGACAAAGCCCGGGGGAACGCATCTTGCGTACTTCATTCCTTTCGTCCTGGAGGCAAGGATCATCAAGAAGTTCTTCATCAGATCTATCATCGACTGGCTAGGGAAAAGCAAAACGATGACGTCGGCGAAAGATGAGCCTCGGCTGTCGCACCTTCGGCATGGATTTTCTTGTACGTACATCGTTTCGCAGGGTGAACCTTGAATAGAGCATTGTCTTATGCGCAGGGACCATAGCCCACAGAGCTTGGATACCGTGTTGAAGTCAGGGGAAATGGCTCGTGGTTACTTCTCTGATTGTGCTGTACGGCGATCAATAATAGTCACGATATTCACATTTTATGAGAAGGTGTCGTCTCATGGCCAGCGGTTGACACAGGCAAATGCGTGAGGGCTACCGGCGATAGCTGGGGATTTACGTCTCCAGCTGTGAAAAATGAGGTGTGCATTGACGAGATCTTACCAAGGACGTGGAATGATGAGCTTAGATCCAATCTCCCTTGCTTTGGCGAGCGTATCCCTCTTTCTCTGGAGCGTTTCACCCTGCACATCTGCAGGAATGTCATTGATGCGCTGGGTTAAATGTTCAAGGAATTTCTCCCTTGAAGCTTCAAACAGAAACAAGCACATTATTTCATGCATCTATATAGCAGGTCAGTCGTCAATATTTAAGATTGTGACTATCGCCAATTTGCCTACCTTGTCAGGAAGGTGTGCTTGATCTTCACTGTCCTGATCAATATATTTGTCGAGTGCAAGAAGTTTCTCGCGATCAACGATGCTCTCTTTCAAAGTTTCTATCAACGCTGGCAGGTCGTGAACATCTTCCATCATCTCACTTGAATCTAGCGGTTGGCCCGTAATGCAAAGGTTTGAGCCTGGTTGTTGTGCACGCGATTGCACTGGCGAATACGACATTTGTCCGAGATGAGATTGATGGTCCCTGTGGCGTTCTTGTTGACGCAAGACTGCCTTGCCCACGTTCCTCCTCACTCTCAAACGCAGCCATCTTCGCCTGCGAACAAAGGAGTGAAACCATGGATGATTTCCATGCCAACAGAATTTGTTACTGAACGCAAATGAGTACTGCCAACCATTCTCATCAACGTCATGAGACATGTCGATATACCATGAGGGCCACGCCCACTCCCAGGTTGGATCTGGCACCGCAGCAGAGCTTGGATTAGTTTGTGACGGGCGATAGTCCACTGTCGTCCATGTAGCCACATGCCCTGGCTTCTCTGAAAAGTAAGGGCGTCCGAAGAGCCAGCAGCCATCTTGGTTTTCGTAAAGGACATCCAGCACACTATCATATCGTGCTGTAGTTTGTGGCGAGGCCTTGTAATCAACCACTTGCGCTCCCGTTGCTTGCGCAATAACGACTGGATCGAGCAGAGCCAGCAGTCTCTCGGAAACAGGATGCACCAGTTCAGCCTCTCGTGCAAGTGGGCGTATGTCTACCTGAGTGCCCTGAGGCTGTGTAGAGAAAGACTCCCTGCATAGCTCGTCTTCGTCTCGAAACTCATCTTCCTGACCACCTGGTATATTTTTGCGTCGAAGATGCCGCCATCGACTATGCACCCAATATCGTCTTTCTGGATCAGCAGAGCAAGACTGCGCAGATCTTCCTTTAGCTGGATCAGCTAAGGTAAGCGTGGGAACGCTATGTTCTGATGGGGACTTCACGACGTTGCTTTGATTTGAAGCTGGCGGGGGTTCTGTTGACATGGTGAGTGCGTATATGGGTATCTCGAATCATATACAGCAATCGTAAGTACCACTCTGCCTGAGCATCGCGAAGCTTCAAAGCCTTTTGACCTGAGTAGCAATAGATGTATACTATCTACTTTCTACATAAATATAAACCAGAGTTGAATTTCTGGGTGTTTAGCAGCCAAACACATAGATCTCGGGGTATTATCACTGCCTACCATGGTCGAGCCTGCACCCCGGATAACCTTATTGAGGTGAGAGGGTTGGACCCTTAATTCAGGGGCACATGGATTACATTTGCACATAGATGAACAGGCGAAAATGCTTAGGATTTATATTTGAATATGATGAATCTCACACGAGCCGCCTGGGGGGAAAAACGATGTACATCCAAACTCCATAAAATGCATATACATGCCGCTATATATTTTTGACGATGAGGCTGATGGCGCCTTAGAGTCCTCTTGTCTCAGGGAATTCATCCTCCATCTTCAACCGGGCGACGACGTTCATACTGAACAATTCCTGGAAAAGTAGCTTCGCCGCGTATGGGATGACCATCCTGACGACCCCTCTTGAGGTCTTGCAACGCTGACACCATCCAGAGTAACCCATGAACCCACAGTGTTCGCAAACATCAACCTCGTGCTGATCTGATGAAATCATCAATCGTTCAAGAAGAAGCTGACTGGTACCGTAGGCAACCAAGCAATCACGCTCCATCTCTCCTAGACGAAGACCACCGTCACGAGAACGACCTTCGGTTGGCTGTCGAGTAAGTATAGCGCGAGGACCGCGAGCTCTGGAATGCATTTTGTCTTGAACCATGTGCTTCAACTTCTGGTAATAGATAGGACCCGTGAAGACATAGAAGGGTAACGGCTCGCCAGTGATGCCGGATGTGAGGAAATCTTTACCACTGTAGCTGAAGCCATGTTCAACCAATGTCCGTGATGCCTCCTCAACTGGTGTACCACCAAATGGAGTGCCGTAGCCGAACTCTCCTGAGAGAACACCAGCCTTTCCAGTTAAAAGCTCCAGCATCTTTCCGACTGTCATACGAGAGGGGAAACCGTGAGGGTTCATAATGATATCAGGATTGATGCCCTGGTCAGTGAACGGCATATCAGCCTGCTCGGCGATGATACCGACAACACCCTTCTGTCCGTGACGGGATGAGAACTTGTCACCAACTTCAGGCCTTCTTGTCTGTCTGGTCTGCACCTTAATGAGCTGACTCTCACCCTCTGTAGCGGAAATCAACACCTTGTCAATGTAACTTGGATCAGGAAGCTTGTATGTCTGTGGAGTTGGTAGGTACGCCACAGGTCTGCCAGCATCAGAACCAGTGATACCCGAAGAGAGCGCATTCTCAGGAGTGACCTTATTTATGAAAACTTCACCAGCGTTTACCTTCTCACCAACCGCAGCAAGACCGTCATTGTCGAGCAAGGCGTGCTTACGGATAGGCAGCCCATTATCCCTGTCTGGTCCCTTCAACTTATCCTTCGATCCATTTGAATAACTCTTCAAGGTCGTCGCATACTTTCTGAAGACATGACATCTTCCAAATCCACGATCAACAGAGCCCTTGTTCAACACCAAGGCATCTTCAATATCGTAGCCAGAGTAAGACATGACTGCAACAGTTGCGCTGTGACCTGCAGGAAGCTTATCGTACCGTGTCAACTCTATCGTACGCGTCTTGACCATTGGCTTCTGAGGGTAGACCATAGTGTATAGAAGGGAGTCGATACGCATGTACTGATTGCTTGCGATAGCACCGATAGCTTGTTTACCCATAGCGCACTGGTAAGTATTTCTGGGCGACTGATTGTGATGAGGGTAAGGAATAAGACCCGCGACGGCACCAAGAATGGTGAACGGTTCGATTTCAAGATGTGTGGTAGTGTCGGTGATATCCTTTTCGTAAACTGTGATATTGGAGTCGTTTTCTTCATTCACATCTAGGTACTCGACCAAACCCTCGATCAAGAAGTCATCGAACTCCATGGTGCCGTCACGTAGTTTGGCGAGATGTGCTGCCGTGACCTTAGGCTTTTTGTTCTCAACAATAATCAAGGGCCGACAGATACGTCCATCATCTGTTGCGATGTGAACTGCTGCTTGAGAGTGGTTGATATGAATGCTGACGAATTCAGAAATCCGACCGGCACGTCTGAGCTTTCGGAAAGAGTTGAGGAAGGACTTTGGTCGTCGAGTCAAAGCGACAGGCGAACCGTTCAAGAAGATAATATATGCGCCCTTTGAATAGAACTCACGGCCACCAAGCGTCGCAACGTCTTCTGCACCCAGGGCGTAAACCAACTTCCTGACAGGATCCTCTTCGTCATTTGTAGTGATATGCGTCATGAGGGCAAGATTCTTGACTAGACCGCAAGCTTCACCCTCTGGCGTATCGGATGGACACAGCATACCGAACTGTGATGGCTGCAAAGCACGGGGACCGCTGACTTTGCGCGATTTCTCGAACTGCGAGGCGATACGAGTCATCATACCGAGTGCAGCAATATAACTCAAACGACTCAAGACGTGAGTGACACCTGCTCTTTCCATCCTGAAACGCTTCAAACTCCAATTTCCGGTCGATATAGCTCTGTTCATTCCCTGCGTTATTGAGTTTCCGTGCATAGCGATGACTTGGAAGGCATCGAAGGCCTCTGTCCTAACGGGCTTCTTGAGCACCTTGTCGATATTCATCTTGATATCAAAGCAGAACTTCTTGAACAAATCTTCGAATAGAAGAGCGAGCAACTGTCCGGCCAATTCAAGACGCTTGTTACCGAGGAAATCTCTATCATCGACCAAACTAGAATCGTGTTTTGCCATGAGCACACGGCGAGCCATATGGGCAACGAACAAAGCCTTTGGTCTGAAGTTCATATCCTCAACCACAACGTGTGAGATAATGACGGAACTGATTGCCTCGATGGCTTCCTGGACATAATTCCTTCTTGGTGCGCCGAATGCATTCGGCTTTCTGTTAATCTTGATCCTGCTTCCGATATATTCCAACGCTTGATGCTGAGTATAGATGCCTAGCTTAACTGCCTCTTCAAAGTTGACTGTGAAATCCTCTTGATAAACCTCGTCGACACCTGCGATCAGAAGAAGAATCTCCTTGTCGGAATGGATACCCATGGCTTTAAGAAGAACAACGATGGGTACATCCTCGCTGATAACGTTATGGCGCATATAAATCCGATCCTTCTTTAAAAGCACGTACGACTTAGACTTCCTCTCGTTTGAGGAACTAGTCACTGAAGCCTGCACAATCTCTTTCTTCGCATCTGTCTCGACGATGACACGATTCTTGCTCAACTGCTCCTGAACCAAGATAACCTTCTCAGTACCGTTCACAATGAAGTAACCACCGGGATCTAAGGGGCATTCTTGAAGAGCGTGCAGCTGTGCCTCTGTCTTATCTGCCAAAACACATTTTGAGCTCCGCAACATCATCGGCATTCTTCCTATGGGTGTACCCTTTCTCTTAACCCTCTGTCTGCCACGGACATATTCGAAATCAACAAGTATAGGCGCGGCATATGTCATATCTCTTAAACGACACTCATTCGGTGTGATATCACTCTCGAATTTTTGAAGTGGATTCTCGGTTTGTTCTTCATCTGCTCGACGGGGCGAACCGAGGTAGATATTATGGAATCGAATATAGAAATTGGGGTCGACATCACTTCGAATCTCTGCGCTAGACTGAACGATCTTCTTTATTTGAACTTCGACGAAATAGTTGTATGAGTCGAGATGCTGCTTGACGAGACCCTTGACTTTCAGGAAAGCCGGGAGAAGGTTCCATTTGTCTTTTGCGGTATTAATGGGATCTGTCAAAGATTTGCTGTAGTAGAAAGGCTCGAGAAGAGCGCCGAAATCCTGCAAGACAATCTCGAGTCAGCTATATTTGAACATGAGACGGCTAAACCAATCCTGATTATATGAATCTCGACAATATCTTACATCATGCTTAGGTCGACGCATATTGGCGTGTGCGTCTGAATCTTCCTCATGCGCACCTGGCGCCTGCTTCGAGGGATTCATTGCTGAGACATCACCGTACGGGTATGCATTCAAACCAGCCTAGACAGTCATTAGCATTCAAAAACACTTCCTAGCAAAATCCAATCATTGCAGATGAGCACGTTGACATACCTCTGCACCAGCTACCAATCCCGCCGCTGCGGGCTGTGGTCTGCGGCGGGCAACAACCATTTTATCAAACTCGAATTATATAGTTGAGGCGCATAGATCGTTTGTATAAGATGGAAACCACAATGGCATCCTCCGCTCAGCGAAAAAAACGATTGAAACAGACGGTTGTGTGGGTGTGCAGCCCAAATATATCACAAATGATCGAACATGAAGTCGATCGCGAAAGAAAAAAAAAATGTCTCGATCAAAGCTGCGGACGTCGTTTTTTTGCTGGTCGGCGACGTAGAAGACATTACAAAATATATGTTTAATTATGTGGTACTTTATAAAATGGTCAGCATTATACAATTGAAACGCTCAATAAAATGGTATTTTAACAGTGTATGCAATATAAAACGCATCTCTCCTCCTACCTCGTACAGATATTACTCCACGATGTCTACGATAACAAGATATACAAGGTAATTAGAGTCTCATCATCGTTGAACATGCATTGTTCTCATGGTATCATAAGTAAGTACATCGACATGCGGTGCGTGACAGCATGAGTGATGACAGCAGTATCAATCAAGACACCTCTTTCATGACATTGCCCATCTCAGCACCCAAGACGCCCTGTGAAGAGGAAGGGTTCAAACACGACGAGGAAATGACGGCTTTTGATTGACTCAAGGAAGGCCCATCAGACGAGCCAACCGCGCGAACCTTCGACTTCGACTTTCGGTCCTCGGCCTCTTTCAACTGAGGGGTCCAGATCATCCCGGCGTCCATCAGATACTTCATCCTCTTACGCTTGGCCGATGCTCCTCGATCCTGGCCGCGTGAATTAACGCCCTCATCGACCCAATCAATCCTGAGCACCATGAAGGACATCCCGTCGTGAGTTTTACCCCATGGGCGAGACCTGATGCCGTACATGATTGATGACTCGTACTTTTGGAGAGGAGGCAAGACCAGGAGAGTGATATGTAGATCCTTTCCAGCAACCGGCTCGGGCGGTATCAGAGGCAAACCATCCATATTGAGCGGTTGCGAAGTACTGACACCTCTAGGCGGTAGGGACATCGGACTAGGAGTTTTCTGTTTGTCTGTGGTCGGCTCCACTGCTGTCGATCCCGATGAGTCTTTGCTTTTGTCACCGTTGGAATTAGACCCTGCAGCTTCCCTATATCGTGCAGCATGCCCATGTTCACCCCACATCACAAGATCGAGCAACTTGATATCCACTTCCTCACTCCAACTGCCCCTGAAGAACCCTGAATGCATCGCTGCCGCCACAGGGTCAGAGTCATCTGTATACACTCCCGTGCCCCAAAGTGCATGTCTATAACAAATTTCCTCCCGCTTAGAATCCGTAAGATACCACCGCGGAACACGAACAGTAAATGTACAGTTCTCCTTGCCATAGAATCGAGGCGGAGGCTGTACCGTCGATGTATATCCAAACTTATCATATGCAAGTGACGTCTGATGTGATGCAGAAGCTGCGCGAAAGCTAGGAACGCCAATTTTTGGGTTGTAGAGTATAGATCCCAAATGGTGCCTTGGCTTATCTGCGACACTCTTCAAGATTGGCTCGATATTAACATGCGTGCGATACTCATGCGCGGGGGGAGCAACTTTGATGATACGTTGTTGCCGTTGAACTGAATCTGAAGAGGGTCGAGCCAATGGTGGTGCATTGGACAGGGGTGGACGGTCTGGAGAAGTGTCTTGAGCCTGCATAGGTCGTGCAGGAGGCAAAAACCCATTATTGACACGATAGCGATCCTCACCGGGTGGGAAATTGAGTGGCTCTTGCAAAGGAAAGTCGCGATATGCCGTAGGATTATGAGGTGGTAACGAAGGGTTGAGTGGGCCCGAAGAAGGAGCAGAAGAAGAAGCAGGCTGGAGATAAGGCGTGCGTCGAACATGATGATGGTGGTGATGGAGCAGTTGACGCTCGTCCTCGCTATTTGTACCTCGCTGACTAGTACGAGAACGATGATGATGATGACTACATGAAAGTTAGTGGTTTCGTGTCAATTACATAGATAAACTTAACCGCACAAATTGGAAGAGAGAGTACGTACTGATGATGGTGGTGATGGTGGTGGTGAGGATGCGATCGCTTCTTCCCATTGTTCAAAGATGCCATTACAGCTGCAGCTGCGCTAGCGGAGCCGCTTGCATCTCCATCATTGGATGCTGTAGCACCTGGACCGACACTAGATTCGCTCTCGGCCAGTTTGCGACCGAACCTCATACTCCCACTTGCAGAATGTCTCGACAGATCGTCAGCAGGCTCCGAGCGCACATTTCTCCGACCGACTTCGGAAGGCGGGCGCGCCAATGCTGCTACCAGTCGCCTACTCCCCTCCGCCGCCAGCTTTGCTGCTGCATCTGACGCGCTCACATTAGGCGCACTAGTCGGCCCAGCACCAGAGCCAGAGCCAGGATTTCCAAATCGTGACCCGGGTCTGAACCCGCTGGGGCCACCACCAGGGCTGACACTGCTGCCTCTCAGACCTGAAGCAATACCACTCCCAATCCCGACAAAGACGCGGCCCATTTCACCCTTGACATCGTCTGAGATGGATGGGCCAAGGCCCAGAGCATCGAGACTGGATTGTGCTGAAACACCTTGAACAGCTTGAGGTATGGGAGAGGCGCGACCTGGAGGTATAGAGGGTACTGATAACGGTTGGTGCGGGGTAGATGTTCGTGCGGCAGCGGATGGGGGTACTGTCGGCGTTGTAGCTGATAGTGTGGCGGGTGCAGGTCGAGCGGGCGTCATCGAAGGCCCAGTGGACATTGGCCTATGGAACATTTCATGGAGGGGATAGTGGGGTAGTCTGGATTGGTCTTGGTTCGATACATGTTGATGATGTTGCTGTTGTTGTTGTTGCTGCTGCTGATGGTGGTGATAGTGATGGTCATGACTCTGGCTTCCCGAAAAGTTCGACATTTGGGGTAGCTGTTGCGTATGCGGAGGAGCGTGAGGGTGAGAAGATATTGTAGGCAGGTAATTTGAGTTGGAGATATGATGCCGGTGTTGTGGATGATGTGCTGGATGACTTGCATGGACATGCGATTGGTGAGGGGGCGGCGGCTGTCTCTCCAAAGCAGGGAGAGATCGCTTCCCGGCAGATGCGACGCTGGCTCCTGGCAAAGGCGTTCTCGAATTACTTCGCGGCGACGACGCTGATTTTCGAGCCGGCTCGATCTCGGGCCCAATTGATGCAGAATGAGTAGCACTTAGACGCGGACCACTAGTGACGGGTGGTAGTGTACTCCTGGGATCAGACTCGTACCATTTACCAGGTGCAGAGGACGTGTGATGGGCAAGCCTGGAGAAAGTAGGACCAGGTGCGCCAAGACCTGATATAGACGGTGCAGGGCTGACCACTCTTTGATGCCCCTCTGAGGTCAGGTTTCTATCTGCAGCTGGAATGCGGCTGTGTGCGAGACCAGGTGCAGGGTCCCTCTGATCTAGACTGACGTGACGATGCCCGTACCCTGAATTCGTAGGGCGGTCTGAACGAGCGCTGACGGACCGTTCCGATATTGATTGCGCGTGGGCGCGTGTTTGTTGTTGTTGTTGCTGCTGCTGCTGCTGTTGTTGTTGTAGCCATCGTGCTCTTTCCCTATCAGCCTCCTGCTCAATGATTTGCGCACCATATCGTGCCTGCTGTTCTCTTTCCCGCTCCTTCTCACGTTCCCGATCGCGAGCTCTCGCCCGGTCGGCAAACCCAAAACCGGTGCCTGATCCACCACCAAACCTTCCTGAAGAACTGCCAATTTGGGTTGGGCCCGATAGCGCACTTGACTCTCTGCCTCTATGTGCACCACCATCTGATCTCTCGTTGTCCCTTGTTCGTAGTACAGGTCTGTCGCCTCCCGCGCCATCTGCAGATGACATTTGTTTGTCTAGTTCGCTCATGGATCCCGAAGGCGCGTCGCGGTTTGGCCTTAGAGGTGCAGCCGAGGGTGGGTTGTAGACGGTGGAAGGGTGACTGAATAGAGATTGTCGCGGATATGGCATCGAGGAGGTGCTGGAAACGTTTGTAGTCGGGGTAGAGGAAGACAGGTGACGCGGGCCGTGATCTAGTGGTGAAAAGTGTTGCTGATATTGAGGATGTAGTCCGGAACCTAGTGAAGGGGAGTACGGTCGCCTAGCATGGTGGTCACGTAGAAAGCCAGGTGGGGGATGTAGTTGTGGAGGTTGTGAATTTGGTCGTCGTAGACTAGAACCAAGCATCTGATTCTCACGATCACGATCGCGTTCACGTTCACGTTCTCGCTCTCGTTGTCGTTCCCGCTCGCGGTCCTGGAACATTGCGCCTAATCCGAGAGGTTCGAGGGTGGCGTTAGATGTTTGTCTGCGGTGAAAAGCTGGATGGGCGGGCCCTGGTAACTGTGTCCGGAAACGTTCAGGGTCAGAACCCCGTTCCCGTCTTTGCTTGGGTGTCCTGCTGCTTGCGCTGCTGCTATTGCTGTAGACATTCTTGTCTCCACTGGCGCCACGTTCGAATTGAGATTGGTCGTTTTTCTTGTCAACGGGCACAGGCAGTGTCCTGTCAGTCGCAACGTTGGACCCTAACATAGAAGAAATCGACATGCTGCTGCTAGCATTTCCGTTCGCATTCCCGTTGACATTGGCACTGGTATTTGCGTTTCCGTTCCCGAGAGGAGGTAATGTGCGTGGGTGGTGAGGGTGTAGATGCGGCTGTTGTAGATAAGATATCGAATTTGCAGCGGCAGCGGCAGTGGCAGAGGTAGCAGCAGCAGTAGCTTGTGGTTGGGTGGGGGCCCGCAACAGGTCGCGCTCACTCTGAGCCTGAGGCTGCACGTCCCGAGCTCGATCCATTTGAAGATCGCGGATTGGAAGGGTTTGCGCCCGCGACGGTAACGAGAAGGCTAGCGCACGGGAACAGGCGGTAAAGAGATGGTGAGGTCGGCGGTCGAGACAGCAATTGAAAGCTGTGGTGAGCGGATGGGAGAGTGAGAGATGCAGCTGTTGAGCTACTGGGAGAGAGGAACAGGACACAGCAGCAGCAGCCGCGACAAGTGGTAGCAGTCAAACGGACCGGGGGTGTTAGGGGGGTTAAAGGAGACACAGGGACAAGCAGCAAAGATGACAGCGAAAATGGGCGCGGGAACGGGAGCTGGGCAGCTGGGGGGAGCTGGAACGGGCGCGGAAGTCTGTTCGAGGGTGAGAGAACTTAATCCTCCGCGACAAAATAGAGCCGGTAGATCAGTCCAGCGGGAGGGTAAAGATGAAATAAAAATGAAGACGATGGAAGTTCACGAGAGAAGATGAGAAGGCCCAGGTGAAGGGGTCAGGATGAAGATAGGACGACGGAGGGAGATGTGAAGGACGATATCATCAACGGAGCCCACCACCACAACAAAATCGTGATAATGCTAATGATAATGAGAATGATAATGATGAAAAGACACAGAAAGAAGAGTGGGGGGAAGAAGAAAAACGACAGGGAGATGTGGCAGAGTCAGCGATAGTCCGCGACAATTCACACACCACCTTTTCCAATTAAGCAAGCAAGAAGGGATATTGTATAGCTTCAGCTTCAGCTTCTGTCAAACTGTCGCGCAAGCCACATCCACAATCGCAGCATCCCTAACAGTCGTCCAAGCAGGATCCCAACGGACAGCGACAGTGCAGCACGGTGCAGCGCAAGACGAGGCAAGGCAGAGCAGGGCAGACAAGAAGAGCGCCAGATAATTGATTGCCCAGATCAAATCAAACCAGACCAGGTAAAAAGTGTGGGGTTCGTTGACGAGAGGAGGAAAGGGAAATCAAATCAAATCGATAAAAAAAATATCAAAAAAGGAACGAAGGAAGAATGGAAAAAGAAGGAGATTCATTCCATCGGTACTTGGGGATTCATCATCCTGGTTCTGGTTGTGCTGTGTCCCCCTCTCTATACTTAGGTCTGTCCCTCCTTGATCAACCCACTTCTTCCCCCGGCATTCAGCTTCTCC
>AZGZ01000024.1:135636-150818 GCA_001636715.1 Ascosphaera apis ARSEF 7405 | reverse complement strand
ATTAGCTTGTTGCACGTTACGTATCAGTACGGGGTTTTCCGTTCTTCCATCTGTTCGGGCCCGGGCTGGCTGTTGTTGTGCAGCCATCAGGCGTGCGCACATATCTGTCTGTGTAATCCGGAGCCATTGTAGAGCTTGTGCCGGTCCCTGGGTCCAGAAACTCTCTCTTGAGGGTTAATATCCGCTGCCCTGTGTATGCCGCTGTGTATGGGTAGCACATGGGGGTCAATCCGTCCAGGATCCTTGGTGCCGATTGCTCTCTTGGCCCTTTCGTGTCTTGTCGTGATCGCCCCTCCCCTGGCACGCACACGCACATCTCAATGGAACGATCATCGCCGATGCGATGCGATTGAGCTCCATACTCCATGGGGTATAGTCGACATGCATGTACCCCGGATTCCCATCAAATTTCACTTGCAAGAAGAGGAGCAAGAAAAAAAAGAAGAAGAAGAAATGAGCAAACTTGCTTGATCGAATGAGTGACATTGAGAGAAAGGTCTAATCCAAGAAGGGCACACAAGCAATGCATAATCAAGACAAAAAGAAAAGACACACAGAATTGAAGAAGAGGAAGAAGAACAAAACAATAACCATGGCGGAAGAGAAATGAGGTGGAAGAAACTTGCGCCCCGGTCCATCACAATCGATACTCACTTCTTCCACAGCGACTCCATCGTGTCTTCATCCATGTTGGGATCCACGAAATCAAGGAAACTTGTCAGCACCACGCTGCTCTCACTGCTCGACCTTGTTGAGCCGATCACATCTCCCCCTGGACTGTTATTCCGATCTTCGAGGCTCATTCTACCGATACCACTGGCCATCCTCGTCGCATCGTCGCCGCAATGCTTCACACTTGATCCCACTGGTGATACTTCATACACACTGGGGTGTGCATACGCATACTTTCGATGCGGAGAGAGCGAGTATTGGCGCGCTTGCTGTGATTGATTGTAATGATGCTGAGAATGCAACAAATGCTGTTGCAGCTCCAAGCCATCCTTCTGCGCTCCAACATACCCGGACATCATCCTTGACGGCGCCCGCCACCCACGCCTGTGTCGCATCTCTGTCGGGGAAGCTGGTACTGATGGGTATGACGGAGATGGGCTGCTAGTCAGCACATGGCTCTTTGCGCTCGAGAAAATTGAGCGCGGAGGTTGATAAGGCGACGGAAGCTGTTCAACCTCATACTGTGGTATATCGATGGGTGAGATTGGCCGCAGCTTGGGAGTCCGTGGCGGCAGTAGCTGGCTTGGAGGTTGCTGAATGGGTGGACAAGGAGGTGGCTGAACGGAACTGCTGACGCAAGTGTTATAGTACGGACTCATGCGTTTCTTCAGTATTCGCCAATCAATGGGACTGAATGTCGGCGCCGTTGGGTCTAGGAGCGCCGTGCCACAGGGGGTCACACAGCCAATTTGTTGCCGACACTCCTGTATATCGTTATCAGGGATTTTATAACCAGATGACAGCATTCTGTCAAACTCTTCTTGAGCGGTAGGGGACGATTGACTTGGAGTTTTCCAGCCAAATGGAACCGATGCAGAGTTATTGGGTGTCTTTGATAGCTCAGCTCTGCTATCCCACATCTGATTTTTCAACTTATCTATACTAGCTGGTTTCGAAGAGGTGTAAATGGTTGAAACTTGAACAGGCCTTGCTGAATTGCAAACTCGTTGCTGCCCCTGTTCCGATGACATCGTTGAAGTAACCGACTTGTCGTCATTGAACGTCAGATTGCGATCTTTATACCGATCAAAAAGATCCTGAAGCTTCATGACAGGTGCTATGACTTGTGATGGAGAAGTCATAGCGACATTGTTCATTGTCTGGTCATGTGTTTGTCCGGCACCACGAAGCTGACCCCCTACTTTGGCAGTGCCTTGCGTATGTGAGTTCGTTGTTTGCTGCACCTTCCCGTCACTGCTCACAATATTTGACGGCATATTTGCCTCATGAGAGCAACTCGAGTTGCTATGATCTTCTGCGTCATGAGGCCCACTCAGAAGTGGCCCTAGCAAATCGGTAAAGCTCAATGTGTCAGTCATTGGGGCAATCACATCCGTTTTTGTATAAGAATTTTGAGAACCTTGAGCATGTGATGGAGTCGCCAGCGAATTGAAGACAGAAACTGCTACATCTATGTCTTTGCTATCTATGACAGGAAAGACAGCATCATCTGAGTCGCCCCTATAATGTTTGGGATGATCTTGACCAATCCCCCTGTGATTGTCCTCAATCATCTGCAACAGCTGCTGCTCCCTGTGTCTGTTTTTCTCTTCGAAGGGAGAGGCAGGTGTGGTGCCCGAATCATTCCAGATATTTCTGCAGCGTGTCCATGTCCCTGAGCTTGCGGTATGACCAGATATACTGATAGGGGAAGACATAGGCCCTCCATAGCCATTAAGTCCGTACTTTTCCTCGTCAGTCAACACAAGTGGCCGAGGACGATCTCGCGAGTTCTTTGGCCCCTTGAAAGACGACCTCCGTCGGGTTTCACTTTCACTGGCTGAAGATACAGCTGAGGCACTGTCCGATGAAGTGTTCAAGAGCCGGTTGATACTTTCTGATCCGGAGGCTCCCACAGAGCAATCTTGCTGCTCGCGAGAGCCTGTAGAGCCCAAACAGGTGCTTCCAGCATCTTGCCTAGGATTCAAGGCATACTCTCTCGCTGAGAGGAAGGGAGAACGAGAGCCGTCCGACGAAGTAGATGAGCCTGAGTTGGAACGTGGTACTATATCGCGAAGAGCCCAAAATGGATTGTGACTTTCAATGCGTCTCATAGGCGTCTGTACCTGCTCTCCATTTGAAGATGTGACAGAGCGTGTATCAGGCTTCCCAGGTGAAGAACGATTGCTTCTCTTAGCGCTTTCGGCCTTTGTTTGCCCCTGAGGCCTGCTGGCAACCGCCTGAGCATATGTGAACCGCTTTTTGCCAACTGGTGCCAATGGAATCACGATAGTCGCACTTGATGAGACCGACGATTGTCTGGAGTCTGGCGGGGTAGACAATGGGCTGCAAGTAAACTCAGGGGCTGGTTTCCGGGAAGCAATAAAAGTCCGAGGAACAACAACTGTCTTTGCTCCGGATTTCTGTACAAGATTAACGGTGCCGTTGGTCTTTCGAATCCGGCATACTGTACTCATCTGCGCTTCAGATTTGATTGGCACTTGAGATGCTTGAGCAGCTATTTGGGCCCAAGTACGCTCAGGCTGGTTGAGACTGTCTGTCCGCTGGGCCATGCAGGCGATGGCCCTAGGCTTTGTCGGAGTTGACATTGTCATGGAGCCTTTCAGCTAAATTGAAATGTCAATGATTAAACCAAATGAATGAACCGGTCTAATGATAACATATGCCCGCTGCTGAAAGGCCTTAGATCCCTACTGTACAATTGCACTGATCTCCGCATACGACACCATTGGATTGATGTACTCCATTTGGCAGTTGGTGCGTAGATGCGATGAGTCGAAAGGCTTTGCGGGCTTAATTGAACCATGTTGCTCCTTCCACCTTTCACTGACTATTGAAGCCATGAATCAATATGATTTTCCAGGCAAGAGGCATGATATTTAGCAATGACTAAGGGAATTTTAATATCCCAAAGCTTGTGCAAATCGTGCCTGCCATCATACCACTCCATTGGCGAGATATTAAAGAAAACACCTTGAATATCGCAACAACAAAGTCGTCGAGACCCTTTCAAGACAGTCGTGCCTGCCGTTGTGCACCATACTTTCTTCAAGAATGTGCCATAAACTTTCGTACCTATCCCTTCTCAGCCTTGATTCAATTGTGAACTCAATTTTCGGCAAACGCATACCTTGGTTCTCTCCAAACTCTGCAATAACCGATGCATCTATACCTCCATTATCTAGTCGCCATGACTGTCTCCTACTTCCGCCGCTCTTCACTCATAGAGATCCTTATATACCGCTCTCTTTCTCGCTTCCTATTTGGTGATAGCGATCCTTACCGAGGAAGGATGTAGTTCAAAGCATTGAACGGTGGAACCTAACATTTTGAAAATGATCGTCGTGAGCTAACTCTGATGTCACCGTATCAAGCAAGGGAGATCACCGGTAAGTCTGTGGTAATATTACTCCATCGAAGCAATAAGCGCCAGTTGCACGTTGTATTGCAGCGTATACTGACCAGCTGCAGGTAGTTAATTTGCACGTGAAGCCAAGCTAATGGGCAATGAGTTGAATGTCGGCACTAGGTCGAGCAAAGAGGGGATGAACAACTCATTATAAAGAATGTTGGCACATTATCAGAGGTGCTAGCACTTTATCTGTTTTCAATTCAAAGTGTCCATTCGTTTATGTCTTTGTGAACTTGAGATGTGTGGAAGCTTGATGTTCTCAAGATGATCGGTGCGTTGAATAGATAGACCCATCAAGTTACCGTCAAGCGGAGACGTTGCCGAAGCTATCTTAGACATAGTCTAACAACAATTTCATCCAGACCACGTTCTCGGCAGGCCTTCAACGAAGTTCAGAAAATACCAGGTGTTCGCAGTTGTTTGCTTTTGGCTTGGTTATCTCGGAAGGTGAGCAACCGTTTCACAGCATAAAAAAGACCGAAGATAGCTTCGTTGAGCTAACCAGTTTGGGTCTCCAGAGGGAGCAAGCATGGGCCACCTTTCATTCGGGGAATCTCAAGGCGCTTCTCACGTCGCCTCACTCTTTGGCAATCTACCGTCTTCACATTGCTGATCTTATATTTGAGTCGAAACTTTGCCAAGTTGACTGGACTCGAGTCGCCCGAGCCATTGGCCAACTTATACTCCAGAAGTTACTTTCGAGCCACATGGGTAACAACAGCCTTAGATGCCGGGTATTGGACAGCAATGCCAATTCGCAGACCATGGCTGAGGGAGCTAGCTAGTGTCATATTCAGCGGATACTATCTCATCGCGGCAGAGCATGCAGATGAGAAAGTCCGGAAAGTGAGAAGCGCATTGACGGTCGAGCACATGAGGATTTCATGGGAGAAAGGCGTCACGTCGCCGTATCTCTCGGTACTCGCGAGAATAGTGCGGCCATTAAAATATCACATGAGATATCCCCCGATCAAAGTTTACATCCCCAGGCCAGCGGTGTCGGTTTATAAAGCTCCAATGGAAGCTTGGATCTATTTCAATGGACCAATTTCAGCACTAAGATCACCAAGGTCCCCTCATAGGAAAGTTGTCCTCGATATACCTGGCGGTGGTTTCGTGGCTATGAATCCACGAGTCAACGACGATAGACTTATGGCGTGGGCAATCACGCTAGGCCTTCCAATCATCAGCCTGAATTACAAGAAAGCACCGGAGGCCCCATATCCTTTTGCTTTGAACGAATGTTTCGATGCATATAGGGCGATAGTGGCAAGCAATGGTACATGCGCAGGTATCAATAGCGACATAGAAGTACCAGGGGACTCCCAATTGCAGATCGTCGTCTCTGGGGATAGTGCTGGCGGTAACCTGGCTGCTGGATTGACGCTCATGATTTTGGCAACGACTGAAAATGAAGCTCCGGATTCCCCTCGTTATCTACCCCCACCGAGTGGCTTAATTCTATGTTACCCAGCTTTGGATATGAGTTTCAACAGTTGGATGGGCGATGAAGAGATGCAATTGATCCGCGACGGGACTGGGTCAGGGGCCTCGGATTCTCAGGAGAACAGGGGCCGCAGCTTCCAGCGAGAGAGTGAAGTTAATGAGGCTGTCCTCAGGAGAAAAAGTGAGGATTACCATAAGTTGACACCAGCAACATCCAGAGCTGGGTCACCATTCGCCCCTCACGAGAGGAAAACCGAGAAAGAGTCAAGTCCAGCAAGGCCCATGGAGACCCCAAGGCCCGAAATCAAACCACTCCGTACCCGTCTCGCGATGTCTAGCATGCTTTCATACTTCAATGACCGCATTTTAACACCAGAGATGATGAGGGCAATGATTATCCTGTATATTGGACCCTATCATCGGCCTGACTTCAACACAGACTACTTCCTCAGCCCAATCCTCGCTCCAGAGCAGCTGCTCGCTCGTTTCCCCAAGACCTACTTCTTGACAGGCGAACGCGATCCGCTAGTAGACAGCACCGTCATCTTCGCGGGACGTATTCGACAGGCAAAGAAGCGGGCTTTCCGCCAACGGCAGGAAACAGGGGCCGAATGGAACGACATCGCGTTTGAGGACGTGGAAACCAATTATGTGGTGACCACACTTCTGCCCGGAATTTCCCATGGATTTATGCAGATGGTTGCGCTCTTCCCACCAGCGTGGGAATTGATCGAGAGATGCGCAGGATGGATTAAGGAAATATATGAAGAACAGCGCCACGAGACCGCTGAGAGTGCGCGAGCTCGTGTTGGAGGCGCAAAAGAAGCGCGCAGTCACCGCTCAGAGGGCGATAAAGGGTTAGAGATGGTTAGCATCCCCAGGTCGTTGCGAATGACATCAATGAGAGCCAGCAACGCGAAGAAGAAGCGTAATCCTGAGGGTAAAAAGGACGAGCCAGTTCAGCTCAAGATTCAGACCCAGCGGCACGAGAATGAGGGTCAGGATGGCGAAGACGCTGACCATACTCCTGTGGAGAGCGGTGCAGTGTCTGCCACAAAATTGACAAACGAGCAGATCAAAGCTGGCCTACCCGATCTCCCGATGCAAAGACCCTCTAAAGCCCAGATGATCAGGCTTCCAAGCGAAGCTGATCTAATGGCAAGGCGTATGGGCGGGTTGACTGGAGGACTCATGGGTCTTGGAGAAGGAACCCGCACACCTTGAAAGATCTCATCTTTTGATTATGACCTGGGTACTTTCATGCACATATATGCACACAAATTGTGGCATTTGATGGACCATTCAGTAGCTCTGAAATTCAATTGATATGGTTTCGTTTGCCTTTGACTATCGTGTTTTTGGTGTCAGCAGTTATGTTTGTGGCAAATTCGCAAGATGTTCTTCGGCCTGTGATATGTTGGTGAAGCTGCATCAGCACGCGTAGGTACGTAGCTTCATATGTGTATGGATATGAAGTGCGCTATATTTCAGTCAGGGGCGAGCGTTACCCTTCGTAGTCAAAGCCTATAATCATAGCATCCTTAAACAAGTCGGAATTTTCTCATATGTAGCTACCATAATGATAGACGATTAGAAACTGCTTAGCAGTGCTGGAACACTTCAAGCGCTGGTTGTCAAGTCGCCATGCATAGACAACAACTTACGCCACCTTTGATGTTTGACCATCAAATATCATTCAAATCCTAGTTTAACGTCAAGCAATTCAAATTCAGATAATTCAGAGGACTATGCCATGCTAGCTGTGAATCGACATACATGTAAAATGAACAACTCAGGCAGGGACATGCTGAGAAAAACAAGATGATAGTTCCAGCAGAGAAAAGAAACTATGTTGTAAATGGACAATGACTATGTCAAATGGCAGACGATGCAGCCATATCGCAAACGTTTGAACTGGTATATAAGTGGACAAAACGTGGCGATCGTCAAAAGAAAGCTGAAATGCCAGCAGAGTCGTGGTTGCTAGTCATGATCGTAAAGCGTTATGTTTTTTTTTTAGCAAATTTATATGTTTGCTATTGAGGCAGATATTTGTTGAATGATATCAGACAGCGCTATAGCCGCCACGAGAGCCTCCGTTCTGGAAAGTGCTGACCACAGCGCGTCCCCAATCCTTGATAATATAAGGGACATCCCGGAGAGTATCGCCGTGAGGTAGAAGATCCCATCCGCGAGCACCATAACGGTTGTAGTTGAGCCATGATCCAAAAATGAGGTAGGCAGAAATGCCAAGGAACAGACTGCATAAAATTAGCCAACTGGTTCGAGAAATCATGGCAGGGGGAAGAGGGAGGTGAAAAGGGGGTCAATATACTGACATGATGATCAACCAGGTGAAGAATCCCCAAGAGGAGGATTTCTCATTCTTCTGTTTATCCTCATCTTTATAATCTTCACAGGCGTACTTGGTGATCCAATCCAATCTCAAAACATCGATGTCATCGAGTGGGCCGTAGCTTATAAATTGGAGACTTGGGACATTTTTCGGCGCATCCTTGTCTTTATTCTCGTCATTCGGCTTATCTTCTTGCACATTGACAGTGGCATTTCTTGGGGCTTGCCCATTATTGTCGGTATTCGATTCTTCTGGGAATCCCTGGACTGCTTCTTCTAGACCAGTCCTTCCAAGATCGCAGACCATTTGGATAACAGCTTTCTGCTTGCGCCCATTCTTTGACTCGAAGGGGTACTGTCCGCCATGTAATTCTATAGTCAGTCCCTCTTGGTCCGAATTCGTCGATTTTAGCCGTGTAACCTGCGGATCGAGGGTGTGCCCTGAGTCAGACACATAATTGCCAGCGATAGGGATCGTGCCAGTCACGTCTTTGTGTCCATCGCTATATATTGTTGTTTCCAGGCCGCAGACTACAGTTATATCATATCAGCATTTCTCACTCGTACAAGAAGATGACGAGAAAAACCAGTGAAGTAAGAGAATTGAAAACATACTATTAGTCCCGGTCTGGCATTCCGTCTTCTTTAAAGGCCGGCAAATATCAAATGTGAAGGTCGTGTTCTTCGTGACAGGAGGATGTTCGGTAACGCTATAGACAGAATGGACGCCACCCAGGGCCGACAGGTCCCATTTCTTGCCATCAACACGAATGTCGCTGCAATCCCAATTGATTCCAGCAGCCAAAGAAGCAAAAGACACCAACGAGAGTGCCGCAGTTGGATTATTCAGGTACATAATGCGCAGTATTCAGCTCGGCGCAGTGGACGGTAGACGTAGTAGATTCAGAGATGATATGGGAAGACGGCGAATTCGTCCCAGTTGATTTTTCCCAATCGCGATGCTCAGAAACAGACCAACTCAATCTTCTTCCAAACCAGGCGCATAGACAAGCACAGTATGAGTCGATTAGATATAGATTTTGTCATTGATATTGTCATTAATGTATGTATGTATGGGAGAGATTCGCCCGCAGTCGCATGGAAATCGACGATGATAAGCATTGACTTGGCACTAGACCTAACACGGATTAGCGCGGTATATTGAACTCCGCGGAGGTAGAATTACAATAGATAGGGAGGGAACTTTGACGACCGACATGCTATAGGGAGAGAGGGAGAGAGAGGAACAACGGGCATCTACATACTTCATCATCATCATCATCATCATCATCATCATCATTATCACTATAAAGTACACCGCCATCACATCATAAACAGTCATAATGCTTTCTCGACGCATGGTACGGCGATTTACTTTTTATCTCTCCTTTTCCCGGCGGAATTCGCTTGTCTTCTCGTCTGAAAACCATACTAACCTGGCTACAGCTATCGAAAGATGAGGAGGCCCAGGCAGAGGACACTGAGGTTCGCAAGGAGGATCAGGAGAAGATAAACCGCTTCAGCACTCTTCATTCGCGAGAGTTGGTTCTTGAGGGAAAGCTAAAAGCCAAGAATGTATGGTTTCCCCTCCTCAGTATCACCAGAGGAACGACGGAATGAGGCTAATATCATAATTTTGAATCTATTGCAGAAGGACAAAGAAGACCTAGAAGAAGTGTCTATGGAATTAGAGCTAGCAGACGAGGATGAGCTTGTTCCGTAAGTCCTTTCATTCCACAGCGGCCTTCCTGCCTCGAGTGATATTTGTCGTCCCCATCTCTTTAAGATAATTGCTGACACCACACATGCGCATATATCAGATTCAAAATTGGCGACTCATTCTTCAATCTACCCCTCGAAGAAGTGCAATCCCTCCTCTCAGCATCGACAGAAAAAGTAGCTTCTGAAGTATCGGCCCTAGAAGACGAGATCAGCGAAGTCAAAGACGAACTACAAACTCTCAAAGTTGGCTTATATGCTAGATTTGGAAAAGGCATCAACCTGGATTAGACGAAGCGCAAGCACACGACTCTAAAAATATGACACAGCTCAAATACACACACCGCTTCAGCTTCATTGCTTATGCTAAGAGAAACGAGAGTTCAAACTTCAATTGCACTGCCACTGAAGCAACAACTGCGCAAGTTAGGCGGGAAAAAGCCACTGTGGCATTTTTGGATGGCTGTTATTGCAAAAAAGGATATATCAAAGCTTGAGGACTAGCATCCCTCAGCATGGTCAATAAGCCATAGTCAGCCACTCGGTTCTCAAATGTTTCTCCCAAGTCTTTGACTTGGAAACATCCCAATTCGGAATCTGCCACGATGTGCCACTTATATGCATGGCATTGTTTGGATAATGGTCAAACATGTGTCTTAAGCAACTGGCTTGCTGCCACAGTCTAGGCGCTCTCAATCGCAAATTTTCAAAAAATACCATTCCCAAGAAACATGCAATGTCTCAAATGTATAAAACCTCCAATTTGAACAATTGAACTGTCCACAATCAAAAGTTAAAATCTTAAACCATACTCACGTTAGCGGAGATGTTCTCCGTACGAACAACCTCAGGGGTGTGGCTGCTTAGTATCGAAATACGATTCTTCACTTCCAAGGAACTCAAAAAAATTCTTTCCAGAATTGATTCAGAAGATTGTCTTGAAGTTGGGACGTACTTATCGTTTAACTCCTGAAACCAGATACGTCAACGGCTTTGTTGGGGTCATGCAGCTGAACATCCGATATGGACGTTTCATTCACCGCCTCAATTGCTTCAAAACAAAAGTATTCTTACAACAAAAATGTACACGATCAATGCAGATTGGAAAGAAAAAAAGAAGAAAACTCTAAATTATACTTGCAATTGCCATGCGAGAGGTTGTACCTCCCGACATATTCGAAGAACCTGCACGTTCCCCTGGCGATTGCATTTCCGAAGAAGCAGTCCGGTAGGCCATCCTACTATCTTCAGACTGGCGGGAAGCTGAAGAATGAGTAATCATGGCATGGTTGTCGCTCTGGTGTAGTGACGACTGAACCGACCCCTGACTTCGAGCTTGCTGTTGCTCGTAGAGGAACAGGACTGTACGCTCGATCCACTCCCATTCTGCCCAACTTCTTTCCGAATCCGCTATGCTAGCGGCAGAGACATCTGGCGTCAATGACTGACTGACACTCACGGACCTCGAGGCTGATAATGATGGGTTGGAGGATGTCATGGCGTTTGTATTTCCTTCAGGGGTTGTTGGAACATCACCAATAACCTGAGCGAGGAGATCATCTTCGGTGGGGACAATTCCCGATCCTCCTTTCTGATTCTGAACTTTTCTCAATAGATTCTCAAGGAATGACCTGATGTTGCGGGCAAAAACTGTCTTGATAGCCTTTGTGTCGCTTGCGAGGGTGAGGATCTGTATGCAGAGAAGTGCTCCATGGTAGTCCTCGCAGAACAACAAAAATAGGATGCATCTCCATAGATGAGTGCATACCACGTTCGACGCAGATGTTGCAATGAGTGATTTGCTATCGTTGATGACAGCAGGATTTGCAGCGCTGTCTGGAGGATGACAACGAGACACTAAGCGTGCTGTATCATGGGCAATCGAAAGACAATGCTTGAATGCCGCATGCCGAACCTCTGCTGGGCAACCCGGTCGCAAATTGTGTTTGTGCAAAGACAACTTGATATCTTGCAGTGTCAAGACCGATGACAAGAATCTAGGGTCCAAAAACTGCAGGGACGATGCCTGACACTGAGCGGGAAAGGATAAAGAGCACACTTGCAAATGTTTGTCAAAGGCTTCCAAGTTTTGCATCGGTATCACGGCAGACCTGAGCGTCTTAGAGAGATGTGGCAAGGCCTGCGCTATCTGTATCGTTCCAAGAAATAGTGAGTGTAAGTTTTCAGGCGCATCGGAACTCGATTGACTGCTGGTGCCAACAAGAGTGTCATCCAGTGGCGATGGAAGTTCTATCTCATTGTCATCATCATGTATCGTAAAGGGACGTCGAAGCTCAAATGCAAGTATTCTGTAAATCAGTCAGCATGATATTGATCAATTGCAGCAAACACATCACCAAGGAGAAGATAATTTGCATACCTTTCTCGGGTATAGAGCCCCCACCATGCTCTTCTCCTTGTTTCTGCCTCAACTGCACCGCAACTGGGATCTTCCGTATTGAGTTTAATATCATGGGCCATATTAATAGCATAGGATATCCACATCCACGAAGCCGATTTCATATTCATTTCGTAAAGGAACATGCTGGTGAGCAGGGACATGCGTACAACGTAGATATCGGCTTTGTCCTCAAACATATCATGAAGGCCAATACTAGTCCGCAAGTAATCGCTTCCCCTAGCCGTGAGCTCGCGATCGTTGGTATATAACGAAGCACACGCAAAAACACTGAATAAAAGTGCCGCCCAACTCCTAGGAGCTCTGCTCAAGGATCCAGCGCGCTCCACTTCCTCGTACTCAGCCATGAAGGACGGCCAATGGATGATCGGAAGGGGAATGTGCAGATGTGAATGATATAACTGCAGAAGGTGGTCTGCTACCGACGGTGGAGGAAGAGAAGGAAGGCTAGGAGGAAGAGATGCCCTTTGTGATAACAATTGGGATGGCGTCGATGGAATCGTGTGTATACCTTGGCCGTATGTCAAGGATTGGGCGCGGACAACCTCCTCTTGAGGATGAAGATTAGATTGCGGCCACGCCTTAGCGCGCCCCGAAGAGGTTTGCATGCCATCATTTGTTTGAGAAGCGTCGTCAACCTCAGATTGAAGTCGACTGAGTTGTTGCTTCGCTTGCATCAATTGGCGTTCAAGATCTTGAACTTGTCTATAAGGTTTAGCAAGAATACCGTATGAAGCGTTGTGGTATGGGGCCGTTGAAACATACTTGATGGATGACATGCGGCGATTGGTCTCCTTTGTAAACAAACATTTCATATTCCTATTTGCACATTCGGTGCAACTGGATGAATCCGATGCATCGCACTGCGACCTACGGTCAGTATCTTTTGTTCAGTCTTGGCCGCCTAAGCCAATTGACGTATGCTGACTACCAGACCTTCACTTTCCGCTCACGGCAGGCATCGCAGCTTGGATCTTTGCGACGTTGCCGATATGCACGCTTGGTAGTTTGTCCGCCCAACGAAGGTCCAGGACCAGATATGTCGCTTGCGGTGGCACTTCTCTTGTCACCGTGCTTGAGACCTGACGGCTCACTGGGCGATTTGGACGAGCTTGACTTCCGATGTCCGCCAGAGGTCGAACTCGA
Organism: Ascosphaera apis ARSEF 7405; assembly: GCA_001636715.1. NCBI lineage: Eukaryota > Fungi > Ascomycota > Eurotiomycetes > Onygenales > Ascosphaeraceae > Ascosphaera > Ascosphaera apis. The sequence goes on along the minus strand of AZGZ01000024.1, from coordinate 137,628 downwards.
TGGCGGGGTGGGAGAAACCGAAGGGCCGGACGCCGAGTGCTGCAGCACTGGGCCGTGCAGAATGTGTGCTATTTTCATGCTTTTTGAAGGGCGGCTAGAAGATGCTGTTCCTGTTGCGATGGATGTGGGCTTGGCTTCAGAAAGCATCTTCCCGGAGACTCGCACTGAAGGCTTTCTGGCCAGCTTTATGCTCAATTCGCATACAAGGACACAAAGGAAAGAGGCTGGATATGGGAAGGAAAATAAGAGAGAAAGGAGGAAGAGCAGAAATCCCAATAGAAGAAAAACCCGTGGAAAAGAAGAAGGAAAGAAGATGTATATTGGTTTGTCCTCGAACAATAATTGAGTGCCCCGGGGACGGGGACGGCGAGCGCAACAGAATTGAGTTGAAATTGACAAAATATGACGGGACAAATAAGGAGCCAGAGTGGGATAAGGGACAACGCCAATTGAAGAGACCTGATTTAGATACGTAATTGGGTAAACAAAGGGACCGTTGCGATAAAAAGGGCCATGGGAAATTTGGAGATGAGTGGGAAGGGTGAGAAAGGGCTGATCGGAGGAATTGCAAATAATTCGAAGACGGCGACGGAACCGAGAACCGGGGGTGTGAGCACACGAAGAAGGGGACGAGGAAGGATATCCGGTGGAGCTTAACCTCGAGCCACAACGACGTCACGCTTACCCCTATCGGAACACGCAGCGTCCAAGCAACTTGCGAAGTCTTTGCGGGCCTAAGCGAGGGGTTGCAGATGGACCCAGCTGTGAATGCTTGAGCAATGTAAAAATGGAGGACAAGGCCGTCCCATGACACCCTCGGGTCAACATTACATTCAATCCTCCTGGTATAAATGGTCCAACCCTGTCGCCGCGGACAGACTGAGTACGTACTTAGAGCCTTGAGAGAGAGGGATGTAGCATGTGCCGACGCGCGCACATTTTTTACTCGTTCGACAGCGTCTCACCGTAAATCCATATTCGGCAGACTCATGCCGTGCCTTCAGGAAAGTAGGGCAGCAAGGCTTGACTAAGAGAGAACCGAATTGCTGATGAAGATTAAGGTAGTCGGAAAATTTCTCAGGTAATTTGAACCCCGACATCGATACACATGCTATTCATATGCGTACGCCGAACGCAATATTGAGCACGATCAAAGCTCCTTCGTTTTGCTTATTTTGAGTGCGCTCTTTAGTGGCAGAAGACTGGCCGAAAGCAGCGTGTCGACCCGAATACCCCGTGGAGACTCCCCTCAGAGCCAAGAGAGGGCTGCGCAGCAAGACTAAGCAAGTAATGAGATGTGGCGCGTCTCCATGATGCACGCTGAACGGCAGATGATCAAGAACGGCTCACGTTCCGAAGTATACACGTGTACAACTTGGTACTTTCAGGGGAGGGCAGTTAGACTGTAGGATGTTGAAGTTGAGGAGGTTTACTTCTTCAACTTCATGAGGATGAGTGTCCAAGCCATGTTAAGTCTGTTGTATGAACATCGGGATTTCCCTGGAAGAAACGATCAACATTTCCAACCGTGGGGACATGGAAGCGGGCTCCCTGTTTGAGTAATTGTACCGTCGATAAACTTTATAGGTCTGCAAGATCGCGGGTGCAGGCACCGGGCAGGACGATGGATGGCGACCGTAACCAGAGAAGCCAGTTACAACGTTGATGAGATGCTAGAGCCAGATTCTATATCCCGTTCAATTTAAACCCCTAATAAAAACCCGTAGGCACGTCAGGGGCCGAAGATGTAATCGAAACAAGGCTTGACTCAGTCACTCAATGGCTGAATTTCCGACGCCTTTTTGCCCGCACACACACGCGCACGGCCACCCATACATACCAAACTTGCCGGCCATACAATGACAGTAGTTCGACACACGATGTTACTTCCCTTCCGTGGCCATATTGAGCGAGTACAGTTCATCATGTTTTTCCCGATCACCAGCCGAGCCAGTGGGGAATTACATCATGTATGCCCCAGATCTCGAATTT
>AZGZ01000024.1:119023-135536 GCA_001636715.1 Ascosphaera apis ARSEF 7405 | reverse complement strand
GCGAACGAGGCCGCATGTGTAGCGATAGAGCGGGGTTCGAAAACAACCGAGAAAATCCATTCACCGTTATCCTTGCAAAGAGGGCAGCAACTTTTGATAGGCCCGGTTGTTGTCAGGTGGTGAACATTCAAGCTCACCGGCATCATGAAATTTTTCATTCAAGACTGCAGCCCGTCTACCGCTGGGGCAACAGAGACGGGGGGGGCACTTCCTGCCTAAGAAATCGCACAAATAGCACGGCGTACGATTGTTCGTCGTTCCCTCCATAACGTGGGTCACCTCAAGTCTTCCTGTATTATAGCCGCTGATTATCCAGGTCTCGGTAAGCCTTCCGCGAACTGCGTAAGCTCTTCCCTTATCGTGTCAAAGCTGCAGTGGGGTTCCAATTTCGGGTGTGGATTCGTTTCATCGTCACTTTACCGTACTCGGTGCACGTTCTGCCATTGGCCCTAGCCTGTGCACTATAGGTTGAGGTTCAGGAAAAGTGTAGATCGCCGTGACAGAAACTCTATCATGCCTTCGAGAAGCAGGTTCATGGCTTTAGGCGCACATACGTTCCACACCTGGGAACCCCAAATTCCCTTGATCCAGTTGGGACAGTAGTGCTCATGTATGTGTGTTAATCCTTTCTCACTTGGACAGAAATGAAAATGACCCTTACTTGTCTACGTCATGCGGAGTTGGTTGTCGGGGAGCTCGGCAGTCGACTCTCACGAACTAGAGATCCTTCGCAGTCTAGATGTGAGCATCATTCGGACACTTTTTCACAAAGGTCTCAATTAAAATTGTTCGGTTCCACTCAAGATCAGATAAGAGTCAAAGAGCACGAAAGCAATGTGGCAGATATGATTGATATCTATGGGCGAAGGACCTCAGCCTCAGTGACTGACTGAAGACTCGCAATCGATATCTAGGCTGGCACATCTATAATGCCGCCGATCAGCCACACATTGAGCGAGAAGAGAGCCGTGGATTTTGGCCGCAAGTATTGAAGACGGATGGAAAGTAATTGTCATTGGGTCCATTATATTGTCTGCTAGCCGTGATGGTTGACCGCTTCACTTGCCAAGCATACGGTTAGCCTAAATTCAAATCAGCGAGACGATGTTGAGAATTGATATAGCGGGCTTCCTGTGTGTAGGTGGACACTGGGCAAAGCACATGTAAAATCGATGTTCTGAATTCACGGCATAGGTTTCTATGTATCAAACTGCTGACCCCCGGTGAATCATCGCACGGTGAATAATTGAAGATGATACCAGTTTCATCAGTACCCCTTGTGCATATGTGAGAAGGTAGCCCCGAATTCCGCCTCGTTGTCACGGTATGTCGAGAAGAGTATCAACTGGGGGTTTTCATATAACCGATTTCGTGATGGTCTATCCGCTAAGCTGCTCGGCGCGCTGAAGGTGTTATTGTGCCTCAACGTGAATTTTGGTCAAGCACGAAACAGCCCCTGATTCATGAAAGCGGCTTTTGTTTGCAATGCCGTTGCGATGGGGCGCATAGGCAACACCTGCCAAGACGAAAAGAAACCTCAGAGGATCGGGTCCCAAGCTTAACATAGCTTTCCTGAGCATTATCACCAGGTCATAATAATTGGCAGGCTTCATGTGATTTGAGCTGACTTTGTCTGTTTCGTTTGAATATACCTTATGGTACCAGGACATACTGGAAAGTGATAACGTAACCTTCCAGCCAAGATGAAGTGAATGCACTTGATTCAATGACGCAAATCAAGCATCATTTGATTTTGTCATGACGCTGCGGGCCATGACAACCTCAATAACTTTCGAAAGACACTGCATTTCCTCGTCGGCTGTATATCCGGCCAACTCAATGCTGCACCCCACGTATACTGGCATCTTCATGCGCTGGGACAGAATCCGAGCAGTCCGACTGGCAAAGTCCACAGTCGAGGGAACAGCAGTGATTGTTGTGCATAGTGAATTCTTTGGCGATGTACGCTGGAATTGTGGGTTAGCACCATGGTCATATCAAGGAGGTGACGTAGAGGGTTGAGATCAAGGGTGCCTCTTCACTTGACCACATACATCAGGTATAGCACAGACAAAGCTCCCCATGCTCCTAATCGTCGACCCAGAGTCCCCAAATGACGTTGAAGTCAGAAACAAGATGGTTGACGCAGCAGAGACCGTCAGATGAATATGGATGTGCCCGTCTAGCCCCTTGGGAGCGGGAAACGACAGCTCCACGGGCCGCCCTGAAAACGCTTCTGATGAGATAGATCCTGACATGATGAGGAGGCTCCAGATGATATGATGTCGCTCAATTAAAACTTAAACCCGATAGTCTCGTCGCGTTGTCGATATCAGTGTTGAAGCTGTGTTCGTAGGTTGTTCGTTGTTGACGTTGTCATGATGCACATTGACTGCGGGAGACGGTGAAATATTCCCACCGAAGCTTATCTACCTCAGACCCATCTCCACCTCCAATGATATCAGGCGCAAATAGACTCTTTCCATCCATGATGGGTTAAAGACGCATTCAAAAATATATCACTGTCCGTTGTTTGGTCTGCTGAAAATGTCTGGTCAATCTCCAGAGGATCAGCATCAGGAATGGGCTGGCGAATATGATCCACTGGCAGATGAGGCCGAAAGGAAGGTCTTGTTCTCAGTGCTAGACTCGTTCAAGTATGTATCCGGTATGCTATGTTACTCTGGTGGTTCCAATGCAATGCCATATAGTCGTCGTTGCTCGTCTAGTATTGGAATGAGCTAACATTCGTTAGAAACTATCGCAAGACTGCACATCACAATGTGACCCATTCTCGTCGGCAGGCGTTTTATGCATTGCCATCTTCTCACTGGCAAATGCTGGCGGAGCCGCCATTCTCAATTCTAGACACTCTGAGTAAGGTCGATGATGCAATTGACGCCAATGCTGATATTGCTGAACTGATTCTCGAAAATGGTTTGTCGTCATTTTGTCTACCTGCATCGCCACCTCAAGGATCACCCCTGGACTGGCGAGGCACAGCATCCGCCTCTGATATCAGTAAGGCACACTCCACCTTGCGACAGTTCTTTAGAGATTGGAGCGAAGAAGGTTATCGGGAGCGTGAAGTTTGCTACGGTCCCGTCATCAATGATTTGAGAGATGCGTTTGGCGAAAAGCCACCGAGTGGGACTAGAGTCCTTGTTCCAGGTGCAGGTCTGGGAAGACTAGTGTTCGAGCTCTGTCTTGCTGGATATGATACCGAGGGAAACGAAGTTTCGTACCATCAATTAGTCGCGAGCAGCTGGATCTTGAACCATACACACCATGCGAAAGAATATCCGCTCTACCCATTCGCATCGCAGTTTTCCAATATCAAATCGCGAGAGCAGCAATTACGAAAAGTCATGATTCCGGATGTTCATCCGGCATCTGAATTGACGAAACGCAGCTCTTTAGAAGATGATTCCCAAACTGAATCCTCTGTTGGTTCCATGAGCATGTCTGCTGCGGACTTCCTCTTAATATACGGAGGTGAGGACTCGAAAGACTCCTTCGATGTTGTGGCTACCGTATTCTTTATTGATACAGCTCCCAACATCATCCGGTATATATCAACAATTTCGAACTGTCTGCGGCCAGGTGGACTGTGGATAAACGTTGGACCTCTTCTATGGCATTCGAGCGACTCGCTCTCGGCTGGAACAGACGAAGAAACGTCTAATTCACACTCCAACTATGATGACAAAGACGACAAGGGTATAGGAGAGCCTGGCCGAATTGAGCTGAGCGAGGAAGAACTTTTCATCTTAATAACTAAAATGGGGTTCACGATCAATAAGAAGGATGACTTTGCGCAGGAGTGTGGCTACATTCAAGACCCGGAAAGCATGCTGCAAAACCTATACAGGCCTTCACATTGGATAGCAGTGAAGAATTCAACATGATATACTCGACGGCGAAATTTGACCATAGCTGGTGTTGTGCAGTTCTCCATAAATTAACGGAAAGACCTGTCAAAAACCAGCTTAATGATCCGGTTCACAAAATATGGTCAAGCACCAGGAGTATCGTATCTGGTGGATGCCACCTCTTGGTAGGAGTCTTATATTGAATGGAAAGTTCACCCCTGGAAGTGTATCATATACGTGCATCCCAATTCTCTATCAGGATCTCAATTGCTTGCCCAGCTGTCACCTTGGCAGATGAGCCTAACAAATGCTGCACTATTGGTGTGGACCCGCTTTGACACCCTGAATCCCAATACAATCTGGACGAGGCCCAACCATACCCATCCTGTCGTTATATATCGTCGCACCAAGTTTTGGTGGCAACCGTTGCGGTACATAAACGTACCTCATTGAAAAATTAATTCCCCTTGGTTCTTTTCTTTGACTCTCACGTCTAGGGGTCAATATTTTTGGCATTCAATGTTGTTTGAGCGCCCAGCTTCGGTAAAGAATCCAACACATATGTTACCAATTGAAGCTGAACATCGACCAAGCCAGGCTACACATAACTTCTTTGCGACTGGCAGGGAAGAGACGGCCTGTTCGTCGGATATTAGACCAGACATTCTATATGATCTGCCACAATTAATGTACCTACAAACGTGGTTAGTGCTTACAGTGGAGTCAGATCATTGGTTCTAGCAACCCATGCTGCGAGACACTTCGACCAATCTACTTGCAAGAAGGGGCCCTTACTGGTGGATGCATGATGCGGGGCAATGATTAGGAATGGTGCAACCCCGATATAAGCGACGGTAGCGGTGGCTTTTGAATTAAAATGCATGCTTGAGGCCTGTCTAAGAAAATAACCGCTACCTTGACACGATCAACGGACACAAGATCTGCTGGGGCATTTCTTCTAACGAAGTCTCTGATATCTTCCCTTGCCCGGGGTCAGATTGTGTAGTTATGGCGTGGAGTTACATTCACTCTCACAGCCTTGCTTATGATACAATAAGGATGGTGCCCGCGCAGCCGTCTCAAACCTGGCGTGTCTGGGCAGCCTGGGTTAATCCTGTCACCATATTATGAGATAGAATTGCTGAACGCTGCATTTTCCCTTCTCAAACTTTACCAGCTGCACGGCGAGAACTTCCTTATCTTCTTGTGATCAAGGGATATATCGTTACCAAACACAAGTTGTGCGAAATCACGTTAGTTTCTGTTGCCAGAACCAACCATTTACTCAAGGGGATATCGCCGTTAGCGCACCGGTCAATGAACACGGCTGGCTCTATTCTCACGTCCATTCTTGACTTTGAGTATACTCGCCGCCCCAACCCTGACGCTCATTGGTATTGGCACTCCATTCAACAACAGAGCGCAACATTGAAACGGCCTCAAACTACCTACGCCAACATATGAAAACACCTTTGCTTCATATGCATCAATTTTGAATTCTTTGAATTATTCATCACCCATAGAGGCAGCACCACATGCACCAATTCTTCTCGAAAATCAAGCAATCAACCTTCCAGAGGAGAGGGCAAAATCGCGAAAGTGTGATTGAACAGCCCTCATATCCACCAACTTCACCACGTCCACCGTCAAGCCGCAGCAACGCCAGTTCTAGGGCAAATACAATTGAGAATGGACCAGCCAACGGGCCTCCCCCCAGCTACGGGCGGGTTGGTAATGAGATTCCAAAATCATTGGGGAGCCCCATGCCTCCTTCATTGAGAAACAATCCGCCATATAGTCCTTTCGGTGCTACCCCAATGTTAGGCCCGATGTACGCCGGCTCAATGAATCATATTCCACCAGGCTCACAATTTGCGTATCTAGCTCACAGAGCAAACTCAACTCTCGGTGTTTCGCCGCATGCTGGGCCACCACGGGGTGAAGTTGAGCTTCCTGGAAAGCCTCGCACTCAATTGATTGTAGGAGTCGATTTTGGCACAACTTTTTCTGGAGTTGCGTTTGCATTCATTGCAGATAACAAGATTGAGGAGCACACGATAACAGAATGGCCAGGCTGTGGCACTGAAACAAAGCAAAAGGTAAGTGCATATGGATCGGGACCAATGGAGCGGTTAAGTGACTAAAAAAACCACTACAGATCAGTTCTGTTATTCGCTACCATCAGCACACAGGTGAGATTGTGAGTTGGGGCGAGCTTACGGAGGGCTTATCACCCAATAATTCACTCGCGAAAGACATCATCCAATTGAGGTTTTTCAAGCTCTATCTTGACCCGGAAGGCACCTATGGCAATACCAGTTTGAACATGCAGGCCCTACCTCGCGGCAAGGAACCTTTAAATGTAATTGCAGACTACCTTCGCCAACTACATTTGACTGCCATTGGCCGCATGAAGAAAACCTTGGGTGATGTGTACGACAGGGAGCAAGATAATATCAAATACTTCCTGACTGTTCCTGCGATTTGGGACGATGCCGCCAAAGCCAATATGAGGATTGCTGCTGTAGAAGCAGGATTTGTTGATAACAAGGATGATCGGCGTCTCTCTCTTATCAGTGAACCTGAGGCAGCAGCTTTGTACTGCGTCAGGAACAAACTCCTGAGTCTGAAAAGGGGAGATGCAATCCTAATTGTTGATTGTGGTGGGGGAACAGTGGACCTGATTGCATATCAAGTGGAAGAGGAGGAGCCATTGGCTGTGTCTGAATGCACTCCGGGGTCTGGCGCCATGGTCGGCTCTGCCTGGCTTAATCAGAGGTTTGGGGCCATCGCCAGGGCAAAGGTCAAGAAAGCCGGCCTTGATAAAAAGGATCCGGTCAAAGCCACGAAGATCGTGACCAAATGCGTCGCGCACTTTGATTCTCGAATTAAGGGCGATTTCATGGACAATCAGAAGACATTCGCTTGCGATGTCAGCGTTGAAACCGATTATCCAGCTGCGGACATAGAGGATGGTTTCATGTCATTTACTAATGATGAAATTCTTTCCTGCTTCCAACCCATTGTTCATCAAATTTTGATTCTCGTCAAAGATCAAATCAATCTTGTTCAGCAACAGAATAAAACGCTCACGGTAAGCAGCTGTCGCCAAGTACCCCTTCGTGCATTTTCGGCATTCATTGAGTACAAACTAACGTGTATCTCACAGAATATCCTACTTATCGGTGGCTTTGGCGGGTCGGAATATCTCTATAAGAAAATTAAGGAATCCGTGCCACCTAAATATGCAAACAAAATCGTTAGACCCCCTAATTCCATCTCCGCCATTGTGAGAGGTGCGTGCGTGGCTGGAATTACTGAGCGCTTGGTCACTTCGAGAGTTGCACGAAAACACTATCTCCTGGCCACCCTGGAAACGTTTGTCGATGGATATCATAAAGAGGAGTTCCGCATACCAAGCTTGGATGGCAAAGACAGATGTCGGAACTGTCGTCAGATATACGTATCAAAAGGAGAGCGTCTTCACAGTGGGAAGCGCAAGATTCTTCCGTTCTTCCGGTTGGTTCAAGCTGGAGCGAATCTTGTATACGAAGATATCTTATATGTCTGCGAAGCGGATGAGGTGCCGAGATATATCACAGATCCAGGTAAGCTAATGTCTGCTGATTTGCAATGGATCATAAGGAAGATCCTGAATCGCTAACTATCACGATGCTTACAACAGGTATCAAAGAGTATGTCACTTTAACTTCCGATCTTTCTAGCATGAATCTGGAAAGAGATTTTGAACGGGTTGAGCTGCCAAACAACGGTGGCATCTTTTACAAAGTCAAGTTTGAAGTTGCAGTGATTCTCGATGGCACCGACTTTGTTGCGGAAATCATCTGTCAGGGCAAAGTCATGGGAAGTTGTGCTGCTAAGTTCCGCTAAACAAGCAGACATTTCTAAGATCTCGTGCGATGGGTACCTCTATCATTTATTCTTCACTTAATTCATCATTAGGTTGGCTACACTGGCATAACTGAGAATTCTATACCCCTTTTGCCTAAGAGATGATTGCTCGTAGAAGGCTGTTTTGTCTGTCTCTGATGAAAGCTTCTTTGAACATATGTGTAGGGCATAAATCAACGACCGTATATCAAGATAACAACGTCGATCAATGCATATCATCTACGTAGGTTAAGGTTCGATGTTCTCCAAACCCACAGCTTTGCCTCACACCCCGTAGGCCTTCAACAACAGGTTCAACCCCTGATCCAATCTTCAGTAAAGCCTGCACCGTGGTCCCAGTGCCGATGAGATGTGGGGTGCGCCTGATGTGCCGAATGTCTGACATCAGGGACAGGTCCAAGAATGCGACTTCAAAGTTGTACATCCATTACAAGCTCAACTCGGTAATCTCGAAGATGTGGAGGCACAGTGCGGGGGAGAAGCGCCATTTAGCCGTGCAACAATTGATGTATGTTGATAGCACAGTGTGAAGCTACTATACACATCTCAAAAGTCTTTTAAGACATCATTTATCAATTTTGACAAAGTATTCTATAGCCATCATATTTGACCAGGTCAGTGCATTGATCCCCTTAAAGAGATACAGTGGCTAACGTCAATGCTAGTCATGGAAGCTTCCTGGAGAGACATCATCGCTAAAAAGCGAGAGTCTTTACACGCCAAAATTCCCTCAGAATGGCGGATCTCTAAGGAATTCATTCCCACGTCGATGCTCTCTGCAGACGAATCGATAGCAGCGGTTTCATTTGAGAAAACCAATGTCATGAATGTACCTCGTGCATGCGGGATCTTAAGTGAAAAAGAGCTACAGGTCACTGAAAATTGGGATATCAATGGTCTCCTCGGTGAATTGAGAGCTGGCAGACTCTCTGCGGTTGATGTATGCAGGGCATTTTGCAAGGTAAATCCAACTCTTGTACTGACATGCTCATGAACGATATAGCTGACAAATGTTGATAGCGTGCTGCAATCGCCCACCAAGTCACCCGTTGCCTTACAGAGCCGTTATTCCAGGATGCACTTGAGAGAGCATCGGAGCTTGACTCACATTTCTCGCGCACCCATGAAACAATTGGTCCTCTTCATGGACTCCCTGTTTCAGTGAAGGACTGTTTTGATATAGAAGGGGTTGACTCAACTATCGGCATGGCGTACCATGCATTCAGGCCTGCAAAAGCCAATGCGCCACTTGTTGACTTATTACGCTCACTTGGTGCAGTCATAATCGCAAAGACGAATGTACCTCAGTCTGTTGGGGCATTCGATAGCGTCAACTACGTCTTCGGACGCACAATGAACCCTCTCAATTACAACTTGTCTGCCGGCGGTAGCTCGGGAGGTGAAGCAGCTCTTGTTGCCATGCGAGGCTCAATGATTGGAATAGGCACTGACTTTGGTGGAAGCATTCGCGTTCCTGCCATGTGCTGCGGTATATACGGCTTGAAGCCGAGCACGGGTCGGCTACCATATGGGGGGCAATCGTCCCTGGAAGCCCCTGGAAAAGATCGAATGGTCGTCAAAGCTGTTGCCGGACCAATTGCACGTTCCGTGGAGGATATTAAGGCTCTTATGAAAGCCCTTATACCATACTCTGAAAATTTTGGGGTTGATTGTATCCCCGGAAAGTGGGAAAGTGAGACGCCTGCATTACAAGGGGGCAAGCCACATAAGTTTACGATTGGTGTGCTTCGTCACGACGGCCTTGTCGATCCATTGCCTCCTATCGCGAATGTTCTGAATGAGGTTGTTGAAAAGCTTAGAAAGGTGCCAGGCGTTGAAATTGTTGAGGTTTCTGTGCCAAAATTGCTCTCTAAATGCCAGACCCTGGCCAACAGGCTGGCAGCCATAGATGGTGCCTATGCAATGTTTGACAAGATAGAGAGCACGTCTGAACCTCTAATCCCGTGGATAAAGGCAAGGATGAGACGTGGAAAACCGATGAACCTGGATCAAATCCTCAAATTGCAGGCCCAGCGTGATGAGATCGAGAAAGAAGCCCTTGCCATGTGGCGGACATCAACTGGGGCCAAGGTCGATGCTATCATTCATCCTGTAGCGCCTCATCCTGTGACGGAAGTTGATAAATTCAACGTCATGTCATACACCATCAACTGGACCACTCTAGACTACCCTGCAGCGACGATTCCTGTCAGACCTTTCACTAAAGCAGATCTTGACGTTGTTAATGACTTGCAAACTAAGCCGCTCAACAACTGGGATAAGAAGAATAGAGATCTTTGTGAGTTTGCATGCGATAAAATACATTGTGGAGTGATAGCTAACCGTATTTCAGGGGACTCGAAATCTGTTGACCGACAAGTGTATCTTGACAGCCCTCTTAGTGTGCAGGTGATTGCACCACGACTGCATGAGTTTGATCTGACTACAGCTATGGCTCTCATTGATCATGCAATTCAGGGGAATAGCAAGGGCAGAGTTTCCAGACTATAAAGCTCAATGATACTCTCCGTACATCCTTTGACTACAGGAATATTGACACCATCGACTATAATTCAACATAAGCCAGTAGTCATGGACTTCGGAATGTGATGACTTCTCAAAATATCGCTAAAATAATAAGTGCAAAATGTCGATGGCCACAATAACTGTTTGAAGATGTACACTTGATGCTTAAAATGCTCATTGACTAATATATAACCAAATTCATATGCAAAAATACCACACTCCTTCCGACGGCATATTTACAAGTGTCCCTTAGCTAGAGAACCACCATCTGTTGTGATAACAGCACCATTGATATGCGAAGCAGCTCGACTAGCCAAGAAAACAGTCAAGCCAGCAAAGTCCTCAGCCTTACCCAGCCTCAAGTTTGGCGAGGCACTAGCAAAGAACTCAGAGCCACCGGTCATCTCCAACAAGCCATTCGACATCTTCGAAGGGAAGAAGCCAGGTGCAATGACGTTTGTCAAGATATGGCGGGGTCCAAGACCGACGGCAAGCTGTTTTCCAAGATGAATAACAGCTGCCTTTGATGCAGCGTAACTGAAGGTGGTATTAGTGCCTTCGGCGGAGGCAAGACCTAGACCTGCGATTGAGCCAGTGATGATGACACGCGAAGGGTCCTCAATGGTAGCCTTAGCCTCGAGGAGAGGAGCGAACCTGTGAGCGGAAGCAGATCAGCAAAGATACAACATGCTAAAGGACCTTATATCAAGAAAACAAAATACATACTTCTGAACCAAGAAGAAAACACCCTTAACGTTGATGTCCATAACCTTGTCCCAATCCTTCTCACGGTGTCCCTCAAACGGCGCACCCCACGAGGCACCAGCATTGGCGACTAAAATATCAACATGGTCGGTTGTCTTCTTGACCTCCTCAGCCAGTCTCTCAATCTCAGACACCTTAGCGCCGTCGGCAGGAATAGCGATATCTTGTGCACCTGGCCTCTTGTTGGGAAGCGCATTCAAGGCAGCCACAGCTTCATCACAGGCCTTCGCCTTGCGGGAGCTGATGTACACCTTGGAGCATCCCGCTTGCAGCAAGCTATAACAGATAGCATGGTTAGCAATGAGATCAGGCATAGTATAGATCCCCAGTATCAAATTACCCGCTGGCAGCATGGAGACCAAGACCTCTTGAGCCACCTGTGACAACAGCGACCCTTCCCTCCAAAGAGAAGATAGAACCGAAGTTTTCGAGCTTGACGTCCTGTTCAGCAGACATGATGGGCAATATGGTAATCTGAGATTTGATGATATAGACTCGAGGTCAAAGTAGATTTGTCGTCATCCACGTATCTTTTTGTATGGTGGCCAATATGTCTTTGGAGTACTGATGCTCGGCAATGCAGTGTGAAGTATATATTGCCGAGGTGATCGGCTACCACAAGCTTCAACTCCACAATCCGTCGCGATTGATAGATTGATTAATTCTCGATGTGAGAAGCGGCCTGTGCAATGAAGAGTTCAGAATAGATACTGCGGTTTTGATACATGACACATGATGGTACTAGAATTGACCATGGAAAACGATGATAGAGGTCGAAGAAACTTGATCTCAGGATGTAAAAAAAGGAGCCCCTACGGCTCCTGTTAACAAATATTGCATTCTACCTAGGCTCTAGTAATGGTTACTTTCACCCCCTGAACCCCTTAGTATATATTGCAATGTCTTGCTTGCAATACACACAGTACAATCTCCAAGCGCTGACTCGACCTTCAGAGGTGCAAGAGGAGAAAAACAGACGTTATGTACACTTAGAAACATCCAAGTGTTGAACCAATATCTAGAAGCGAGCTGGCACACGTAGCTCGGGGTATCTCAAAGACGGCCATGCCATGTACACAGCGCGAAGGAATATCCCTGGGGCAGAACAAAAGAATAGAGACATGTTTCTCAACCTTGCTTGTCAAAGTCCAGAGATAAGCTTTGACGGGGTGGCTTAGAGAAAAAAGACCATGAGTCGACAGACAAGTGGGAAAAAACATGTTAGAAATTTACCTTCGGAGAGATAATGACGATGAAATGTGGTAGTCGTAGATCATGCTGGTTCCGTACCGACCGCGGGGGTGGGCATCTGGCGCTTCGCTTCGTGTTCCTGGGCAGCCTAGACGTAGTAAGGATGAATTATCAGTGTCCGCAAGCGGTCCAAAGGCCAAGGGTTTATAACGAGAAGAAGAAGAAGAAGAAAAAGCAACGAATCATCCTTCCGCGGAAGAGGAGACAAAGAGAGCACATGGGAATATTCGCCCCGTTGCACATCGTTTCGATGGAGCAAGAACGATTAAGCTTGGCCCCTGACTCAATTGTGGAATCGATATCGCTTGTAAGTTAGTCCGGGGACATCGTAATCGAATAAACTTACGTCCAGAGCATCAATGGTGCGTTTTTGTGCTGTCGGGGTAGGAGGGGCAGCGCCGGTTGATTTGCGGACAATTTTCTTTTTCGGTTTGACAGGCTTGGTCTCGCCGGGTTCGAAGACATCGTCGGGGAGGTCGTAGCTGGAAAAGTGAAGGAATAAGTTAGCCTTGAGAAAGTGTAGTTGGGATGGGGAGGTAACATACTTTCTAAGATTAGTTATTGTGAGATCATTGATGCCTGCTTGGAATGCGGGCCATCCCGTGCATGTTTGTTTGAAAAGATGAGTATCCGAAGAGATATCAAGAGAGCGACCAGGGCCTGCATAGAATGAAAGATAAAATATTAGCTAGACTTTCACAAATTAGAGGGAATAATGTCAACATACCAGAGGATGCTGGCTTGATTTCCAAGCCGATATAGTATGTTGTCGTATAGAGCCTCATTGGCTTATCTGCTAATTCATTCTCTTCGGTCAATGGCTCATCACCACCACCTGTCACTTCTGTTGTACCAGAAGCGGTAGCCTCTTGAGCCGCACTTTCGTGTTTCGGATCATTTACCGCATCAGTCGTCTCTGTCGCTGAGTTTTCCTCTCTGTATTTCATAGAACCGCTTTTAACTGCCAACACTTCGTCCTGATTGCGGCATATGTGAACGCGCTCGAAACCTTTAGGGAAAGGGTGCGCAATATGTATGATCGGCTTGCGATCAAGGGCACCGACAAGATGTCTCAATTTCGACTCAACAAGACCTGACCATACAGATTGCGCCTCCTTTGTTGTACTTGAAGATGTTATGCTCAGGTAGTACTTGTAATCGCGAGTGAAGAAGGTATTTTTGGTGAAGAGGTCGTGCCATGTCAGTTTTCCCAAAAAGATCTTCTCGACAATCTCTTCTCCCCTTTTCAATTCCCTGAGAATGACCGCCTTAGTTGATAGAGAGACGTTATGTGTAGCGCACATTGATGGGTACGCGGGAGTGATGATTGGCATGAGATGGTGTCTGTCGGATGGGTAGATTTTCGGATTCCACACTTTCATTTGAAGAGGTCCATCTTCAATGTGCTTGAGAAGCACTGGCTGAGGCCATGTCCACTGATTCATGATTCTGAAGAAACGGCCAACAATGACTGAGCCGGTAGCTTGGGGGTATAGTTGGCATACTCTTGCGACAAGCATGGCCCAGGCGACACCACCCGGGAAACCAACAACGTTGGAGTAGATAGCACGACCTGTGATTGGGCTGTTAGCATCGAATCAATAATGAGCACACTATGATCGGAACTCGACTCACGCTGTGCCCACAACTTGATCGCACGTAAAGCAAGGCGGAAAGTTTTCTGCTGGGGAACCAGCTCGAGAATCTCATCGGTCACCCGGGTTCCGTTAACAGATCGAATTTCCTTCTCATCTAAGCCACGAAGCAAGTCTGTGTTTTTCAAATCCAGGTTCAACGGAACCGAGTGAATTGGCAACCTGGCGAAAATCAAATCAATGCTGATACCGGTGAATTCGATCTTGATAAGGGGAACGAATGCGTCGGGGACGGGCGTGAGCTTCTCGATAGCACCGGGCGGAGACATTTCCTTGAGTAGAGGCGGAAAGTCTTCAAAGAAATCTTCGATCAGGACATGTTTTGGGGCGACAACAAGAGTATCGATATCAGAGCCTAAGATTGCGTGTTAGCATACAGCTCGATCATAGTACAGCACGGAAAGCTGTTAACTAACCAGGTCCGTAGACACCAAGTCTATAACTGCCATAAGCGAAAATCTTGCCGCCAGCAACGTCCAGAGCAGCTTGCGATAGCTTCTTTCGGCGACCAACATGTTTGACAAACTCTGTTGTAACCCTTTGGAAAAGCGCAAGTGTTTGTTTCCTAGATCGAATAAAATGAGAATGGTCAGCAAGAGGTATTCATTCTACTGCCACGAGAAAAGATAAAAGAGTGCAGGGCAAGAGATGAGGAGCAAAGATGGAAGATAATTACCTCCTTTCGGTCTCAGATGGGGCTTCAAAATTATTTTGGCTCTTCAGTTCGGCGATCAGCTCGTCGTTGGCAGCAAGCTCTTCTGGAGTGGGCAAGGCAGTCGAGACGGCGGGAGTAACTCCCCACTGCTTGATAGGAGCCGCCATAGCTTATAGAAATTCGTGTGCGCGAAGAAAGGAGAGATAGCTGAATAGTCCAGGAGCTGAGAACAAAAACACTCAATATGCAAGACCCTGTAATGAGCTATCACTCCTTAATATAAAGGAAGCGTAGCGATAATGGTGGTAGTGGTGGCGAAGCTGTATGTATGTGTGCAGAAGTGTGCGCGCGCGCCGTAAGAGAGTGAGAAGGGCTGCAAGGCTATCACGGCAGGGCGGGCTTTTCTTCAATGCTGCCCCTTTCCTCTATGCTGCTCCAGATGTAAACGATGACAAGGCAGCTAAACAGTTATAACCCCAGCTTCCAACACCTGATCCAAGCTAATTTAGCCCTTGTTATCTCTCTCCTTTGCTCATTCCTGTCCTGATCCTCCCTTATCATCGCCTCTGAAGTTCATCAAGAAGCACGAAAAATCACTTTAGTCGCGATAGACGCGGGTGACGCGCGTTTAACAACAACGACGTCACTGATATGTAATGATTGATTACACGCGCGCTTAATATTATATACTTCTGTATGTATACGATAAACCGCCTCATCTACACTTTGATATCATGATGAATAAAAGACTGTAAAGAGCTTTGAAGGGCCGTGAAAAGTCGTGAAGAACTGTGAAAAGGGAGTATTGATGCTAGTTTCAGTGTTGCCGGTTATTTGGCTATGGCAATATGGCTGGTCGGTTGCTAGGATCGGCAGAAACAGCCCATCTTGCTGTCAATTGGACTAGACTCTGCCCTGCATAACCGTCGAGATGTACGGAATTGATGCCGTCTTATATTAGTCGCAAAGAAGTTCAGCTGTTCAGCCAATTCCCCTCCCCTCCTCGGAATTGCGTCATAGAAGCAATTGCATTAATCAATATGGATTATAAATTCGAACTCAATCGCTCCTTTGAATATAATTGCGGTTGCTGATTGCTATATGGCCTTTGGATCTCTCGGAATTTCCTCTTCTTTGCGCAGTACGACACGGGCAAATTTTTTGAGAACGGCTGTGCGGACTACTCAAAGATTGAAATTATCATCCATCATGTCTCATCATCCCCCTCTTAAAGAGGTCGAAAAGACCCGGCCTGACTTTGATTCCTCCACGAGCTTTTCTTTCACCAAGGCTCCCGATCCAGACTGGACCAGGGGTCAGGGAACGAATCATCTTGACCAAGGCTCGTCTTCAAAGGGTCACATTGAAATTGACCCTTATGAAGAAGGCCGGCCAGCTCGCAACAACTATACCCTCCTTATATCTGGAATTATCCCACGGCCTATCGGATTTATCAGCACTCTCACCAAGGACGGCTCTCTTGTCAACCTAGCGCCCTTCAGTTTCACCCAAGTGGTCAACGTTGACCCTCCTATCTTCGTCGTAGGGATCTCAGGCAATCAATCACCCGGCAAAGATACGCTTCGCAACATTCTCGATACGCAGGAATGTGTCATAAACACTGTCTCAGAGCACTTCGTTGAAGCAGCTAATATGTCCGCTCTCAATTGCCCTCCTGACGTATCTGAAGTTGATCTTTCGGGACTCCACATGCTCCCTAGCTCAACTGTCAAAGCGCCCCGCGTCAAGGAGTCTGTCTTCTCGGTGGAATGTAAACTCGTGGATACGAAGGTTTTCTACAGCAGAGCTAACCCGGAGGAAGTCTCAGGGACTACGCTCTTCCTTGAAGGAACGAGGTTTTGGGCCAGAGAGGATGC
>AZGZ01000024.1:87291-99514 GCA_001636715.1 Ascosphaera apis ARSEF 7405 | reverse complement strand
GGAGACTATCAAAACCGATACAGGAGCGGTAAGATACGAGTTGGAGACCATCATTGAGCGCGCAGGTGCTTTCAGGCCGAATCTGTTAGGAAGAATGGAGGTTCCATTCATTCGAACACCGTCAGAAACGTCATTAGAACACGTCGAGCCAATTGCAATATCACGGACTTGGGAGGATCAGCTGCACTACGACATCGTCATCTCCGGGAAACTGTTCCCCATGGGAGCAAGAGTACCCATCGCATTCAAATTCACGCCATTAGCAAAAGTGAACCTTCACCGCATCAAAGTCTATTTGACGGAGAACACCCAGCTATTCGCAAACAATCGCCAGGTCCACAAGCTCGATAACTCAAAGAAGATTCTATTACTGGATAAGAAGGCTGGTCAGAAGAGTACCAGTGCGTACCCTGGAAGCACTATGCGTGTCAATGCTGGAGCTGGCCTTTCTTACGACCAGCGCCTCCAACTGGGTGAGATGAATGCGGGGGAAGAACCTGTTGATGACGGCAGCACGAATCTTCTGGGAGATCTGCATCCAGACATTGAGACTGGGCCAACAGAATATGAGTTCAATATGCAGCTACCAATATGCAGCCTCAATAGGCACAAGCCACCCTCGCAGAGGATGCATTTTGACACGACTTACGAAAACATTGAGATCAATCACTGGATCAAGGTAAGTCTCTTCTCGTTGCTTGTTTGAAAACTTCTGTCAAACACTCGCTGACAATGTCCCATAGATTGTGCTACGGCTGTCCAAAGCTGACGCCCATGATCCGTCTAAATGGAGACATTTTGAGATCTCGATAGACTCGCCTTTCCATTTAGTATCATGCCTCGCATCAAGGTCCAACACAGCCCTCCCAGCATACTCTAGACCAAAGCCCAAGGTTCACGTCAAAAGAATGATGAACGACTGCAACTGCGAAGGTGCACTGGCAGACCAGCTGGCCGAGAGTGACGATTCCACGCATTGGAACAATAGCGGACAGAACTCCGGCAACGACTCTGAGCCCCACTCGCCAGGTGCCAGCGCCCAGGATAATAGTGCTGCCAATTATGACTCGGCTATGCGACCAATTCACCTCATCCGCGCGCCATCTTTCGGTCCTCCTCCCTTCGATGCCATCACTCCTCCGCCGCCAGATATGCTCATTTCACCGCCTCCTGATTACGGGAGTATCTTCCAGGCGTCAGAAAATCCGTTCGAAGATTACTTTGCTCGGTTGCAGATTGCGAGGAAGGAGGAGAATTACGAGGAACGGCACAGACGCAGCTCGAGGGTTGACATTCCTCTTACGCCAAACGGCAGGATCAATCGCAGTATGGACGTTCCCAGAGATTGGGTCGGCGTTGGCGATGAAGATAGCATGCTCAGACCTGGGACTTAAGCCCTCGCGTTTTGCTATAGCCTAGGAGTTCTCTCTGGGAATATTGGGTTGCACTCGTCCAATATGCAATTTTTTCGTTATGGTTTACGTCCCGCACCAACAAAAGAAAGGAGTCAATATTGGTTCTTTTGCGTTTCTTGAAACACCATGATTTTTTTTTTCTCGTTCCTTTCGAGCCACAATTTGCGTTCTTCTTGGGATTAGGGAACTGGCAATGTATTTTGGAATGCGTTCTGGAAGGCATTGGTGGAAGCCCGACAATGCCGAAGAGATACCAGTCCGCGTTTAGGAGTTATTGGCTTGTCTTGACATTGTTGCTTCGATTCGATGACATACACATATATGCGCATGTAATTTGTTTTCTTCGCCCTGCTGTTTGACTTTCGACACCTTTTTCCTTTCTGTTGCTTGTCAGCCCACCTCTTGCTTTTCTTTGCTCAATCGGGTTCTCTTCTTGCATATTATCTGACATAGATTGCACTGTGTCGTGCGAATATTGCTATAGCATTGATCTTTTTGCCGTTTGGTTTGGCTGTATGTCGTTAGCTTAGACTCCTTTCCCCACAATCATATACGCTCAAGTCTGCAAGACAAACAAGCCTTCGTGTCCCTATACTGAAGTGTCATCTGCGATAGCTCATGACTAGGTTCGTTCGATTCCGTTGGAAACCATGAAGCTCAATTGTCAGTGACTATTTGGATGAACGGCATTCCCTGGCTTACAACGGCGATACAGACTTGGTAGCAGCTCCGTCTTATCTGTCATGGTACTGAAACACACACTCGTCCCATCTGTAAGGCTCACTGGAGCACGGCCATGACGATATACTCTTTGTCAAGAGGATGATTGCCTTGTGAGGATGAAATTACTTCTGGATTGAGGAGATACTGCAGATTGGCGTGCAAGCGCCAGGGATGATTGGCTGAAGATCCCCCACTGGGCTGCGCACGCCGTATAGTATGGAGACCATGCGCCCGAGAATGAGAGTAGCTTCATCTAGTAATTGCTGCCGACTCAAATCCTTCGCTGCCAGTCCTTTCTTATCGGTGCTCCCGGGGCCTGATTTGCTGAGGACCGGAGGGGTGTTTGAGCTAAGGGGGGGAGACGATGCTTGTCTACCGATGAGAGCGAACTGATAGCCGAGAAATGATCGGCTTTCCTTTGATGATTCCGATGTTCTGCATTGCGCATTGCGCATGGGGTGCTTCATTTTTCGATTCATCAGAGACACTGACGGGCTGGCATAGCATGGCATGGCATGGCATTCTCTTGGACTGCTGACCGCTTGCAGAGTGAGGAGAAACAGGCAGAGCGATCCAATGCGCCAGGGTCATCAAATTGGCTGCGCCTGCTCAGGTCTTGGGGTGGCAGCGAGTGAGACAGTGAGACATGCCATATTGCATGGCTGAATAGCTTCCCTCATCTATTACGGACGACTCCGTAAATGAAAAATTGACCATGGATCAGGGTTCACTACGGTCACTCTTGTGCCGCATGCCTCGCTATCTGTCCAATCTGATCTATATCCGCAATCAGCTTCGGATCACAGATTACTATAGGGAGACAGAGGGACAGAGGGACAGAGTCACGGAGAGAGAGATAGCGAATGCTCTCGGAACAAGACCATCAAGATTGATTGCAAGCGTGCAGGCTTCCAATTCCTTATCGCTTCATCCTGATGGAGCTGGAGTCTTGCCAGGAATTCCTCCGATACGACCTGATTGACGCACGCCCACTCCATCACCATCTCCATTCTCCTCTCTTCTCCTCTCCTCTCCACACGCTGCGGCTACTATTCGTGCAATATACGCTGATGCTTGTTACCGGCTGCCGCTGATGCTGCCAAGCGTCTCCAACCATTGGGGATGCGCTGCTCATGACCGATGAAATTCGAGAGGGGCGAGAGAACTCTCTGCTATTGAATCCGAGATATAAATTCATCCCATCTCGTGGCATCTGGTTCTCTCGAGTTTCCCTTCTCGTTCTTTTTTCTTTTCTTCTTCTTCTCATCATCTATCTGAAGATCTCGGAAACTCTCAATTGCACTCTCACGACTCTCTGTCACATCGCTGCTCGACTCTTGCCTCGTCTTTCCCCCTTCAACCTCCCCAATTCCCCTATTTTGACCTTCTAAGCAAGGCTGTGGTGCCCAAACCACGTTGATGACGGACTCCAAGCTCGCTATTTACACCTGGATGGCTTTTACGTCCTCCACTATATCGAATAGTTGTTTCCATTGCCCACCGATAAGTAATCGTGACAGTAGTAGAGATTCTACAATTGAGAGTCCCTTTCGCAATCACCCTTAAGAACAAACCCAATTCTATATTCCATATCTTCCACAAAGAGCCAAGCAGGCACAAGAGCTCAGAAAGCAAGACATCATGGCGAGCCGTATTGAAGTTCGTCAACTTACGCATGAAGATATCGATGGTGCTATCCACGCAATTCAGGATGCCTTCATGGATGATCCTTACTTCAAGTGGATCTATCCTGACATGAAAACTGTGAGTCTATATAGCCGTTAACGGCCGTCGTCGTCGTTGTTGTCGTCGTCGTCATTGACATCTGTATATCTGAAATCCCAATTCATTTCTTCACTCTTTTAAAGGCTGCTAACCTCAGGTGGGTGGGGTGTGTCGATTTGATTACACGGCGGTCTCGAAGGGGGGGGTGAGCTTCATCCTTCCCTCCCCTTTGAATAACCACGCTGTAACATCGATTTAACACTACGCTTCTGCACAATGTTATCATATACAGTTCAATAGAGAAAGAAACTTTCAATCTCTCAAGAACCGCTATCTTTGGGGTATGGAGCAGGGTCTCTTCTATGTTGCCAGAGAGATCACCCCTGCCTTCCCCGGCGATGAGAAGAATCCTCCTCGTCCCGAGACCGCCAAGGTCGTTGGCGTCTCTTCCTGGTTGCCTCCTCACCCTCTCTCCGAGGGCATGACCTGGAGCATGTGGTGGTCTGATTGGAAGCTTTCCTTCCGTCAACTTGTCACCAATGCCCGCTACATGGGTCGTGGCGGCTTGAACGTCCACCGCTATCACATCTGGAAGGAAGTCCAGGATGAAGCCATCAAGGAAGACTGGACCGATAAGCGTGGCTACTACTTCTGTAATGTCATTGCCGTGTCCCCTGGCCAGCAGGGCAAGGGTATCGGCAAGGCACTCATTAAAGTCGTCACTGATCGTGCTGATGAGGAAGGTCTCCATTGCTATCTTGAAAGCTCGAAGCAGTATCCCAACCTTGCTATCTATGAGAAGTTCGGCTTCGAGACTGTCAAGGAGATCACTTGCAGAGACGAGAAGGACTACTGCACGGTATGCATTCTTCTTACCCTTTCTTTTCGATCCATGGAGAAAGTCAAAGCTAATTGACTTCACAGCTCTGGTGTATGGTCCGCCCTCCCGTCAATCCTGAGTCCAAGAAGAAGGAGAAGATTTAAATTTGCTCAAATAGTGTTGTGTCGCGAGAGCATTCTTGCTTTTCGCTCCATCTTCTACTGGCCCAGTGCGACAACTTCTTTCTGACCCTCCCGACTTGGGAATGATCGTCGATACAAATTGCCTTATTGAGAGATTTTCGTTTTAGTTTTACTGAGAATATAAGAATGCCAGATTCAATTGATTTGTTTTTGATCAATTGATTGAGTAACCGATTATGTGATGTTTCGTGTAGTAAATTGTATCTCAGACTTCCAATATTCATTTCAGATTTATAGATGACACACGACCAGGCTATTTCTGTTCATGAGTATAGATCAATCGCTGTCCTGCTCGTTGCTATGCATATAATTCAACTGGGGGTATCTTGTAAAGACCAAGACCTTATAAAGAAAGTAGGAAAGGTCTATTCAACGACTACACAACTTTGTGAAAGAAACTCTAGGAAGAGAGGGATAATCAAGAAAATATAAATAACGATATTTGGGCAAGGTAAGAAGATAGGTATCACAAGATAGAGGATGATAGAAAACAACAGGTCAACTGCAACAGATAAATACCGGGAAAAAAAGGGATAGTAAAGGGGACTAGATCAGGAATATCGAGTAAGCAAAACCAGATAGATGGAAGAAAAGGAGAGGGGAAATCCGAATTAACCGTTGTAGAGGTGGTTAAGGAGCCATCAATAGAGACAACAATGGCGACAATAACAAGAACAACAACAGCAGATGACGACCAACAAGCTCGTGCACCTTGTCTTGAACCGGAGAAAACAGGGGAGTATTGTCAGAGATGGGACTCAAAATAAGGAAAGCGTATGGTGCTTGCGAGGTAATAGAAGAGTCATAAAGGTCAAAACGTCGACTAGCCGGAAAGATGATTTCGAGTTCGCTGCAATTAAGGAAATATTCAAGCATGAAGTCAAGGAGATGAGAGGAAAAGAAAGAAATGAAAGGTTCAATAAGAAAAAAAGAGAAAGGAGAGAGAAAAAAAAAAAAAAAGAAAAGAAAAGGGGTAGACATAGTGAGAGGATAGAGAAAAAGGGGCTAAACCAAACACACAAAAAAAAGAAAAGGACAAAAATTGAACCAAGATGATAAAGATGAGAAAATAAGAATGAAGGAAATAGCAGGAGCAAGGTATCATCATCATCCCCAAATTCAACCCTGCTGGTATGTACCGAAATTGTTTGCGAACGCAGCAGCTGCTGGGTTCGGCTGACCCCATCCTGTCGACGACATCACACCTGTAGGCGGTACGACATTTGCTCCCCCACCTGCAGCGTTCGACTGATGTGCATGGTGACCTCCTCGACCGCCGAAATTGTTTGCGGGCATGGGACCTCCTCCTGGAACACCAAAGCCAGCCGGGCCAGGTCCTGCGTTTTGAGAGTTATCCCACCCAGCACGAATATTGGCGTTGGGGCCTGAGAATTCCGTTCAATATCGGTTCAGTTGAAGTTTTTTCAAAAGTTTGGAAGGTTTTAACATGGCTTACCACCTGCGTTTAGAGGACCATTACCGGCACCACCAGCGTTTCCAAATTGATGGAAGTAAGGATTTCCCGCATTGAAGCCTGCGGCAGCGGCAGCCGCGGCTGCTGCAGCGCCTGCTTGCTGAGCGGAATAACCGTTATCGTATTGCATTGTAGGAGGACGGTCTTTCCCCCACTATTTTAAGACAAAGACAAAAGAAAGAGGCGAACGGTTAGCTCCTGCCAAAGAAAAAGCACGTGCATAAAGAGTTTCAGAGTTCAGGGGAGAAAATGGGGACAATGTTACTCACGCTGCATTTAAGCGGCCTCCCGTTAACATTATAGCCGTTCAATTGGCAAATAGCCATGGTCGCGTTCTCGTGGGTATCCATCTTGATGAAGGCAAAGCCGCGATCACTCTGAAGCCTTGTCTCAACAACATATCCAAAATTCTGAAACAAAGGCACCAAGTCGTTCTGTGTCGTATAAGGGGTCAGATTGCCAACGTAGCACGTAGTCTGCCATTGCGGCGTCTGGCTTATAACCATATCATAGCTCTGTATACCGTGTGTAGGGAAATGATGATGACCGCCGAAGGGAGGCATGCCGGGGCCTGCGCCCATGCCCATGGCGGCCATAGCTTGCTGTTGGGTGACGCTGGGCTGACCCTTCTGGTTTGCCCAATTGCAGCGAATTGCGCGCGAGCCAAGCCACTCACCGTCCATGGAACTCAAAGCCTTTTCAGCGTCGGCTCTTTCCCTGAAAGCGACGAAACCATAGCCGCGCGAACGGCCGGTCTTCATGTCCCACATCACACGAGCTTCAGAAAGAGTGCCGAAGGCGGAAAAGGCCTGGAGGAGAACATCGTCGTTTACGTCGTTGGAGAGGTCGCCGACGAAGATGTGGAAGTGGCTTGTTGTGTCTTCTTTGTTGGGACTGCTGGATTGGTAGGCCCAATTGACACGGATTTCCTTGAGACAGTGGTCAGACAAAGTGTCAGAGAGAGGAGTGAAAGAAAGTTATACGGATTGCCGTTGGAAAGAGGGGTGGGTGGAGGTGGAAGTAGACGAAAAGACAAAAACAAAAAAGAACAAGGGGAGCCTACAGATTGATGAACTCGTCGCCCATTCAAATTGTGCATTGCCCGTTCAGCGGCACCAGGGTCGTCGTACTCGACGAAACCATAGTTCAGGCCTCTGTGCTGTAAGCCTGAAAGTTAGTATTAGAAAAGGTATATACTACATACCCTACGAAAGGGGGTAGCACAAAAACTCACATTCTTATCGGGAATGATTTTGACGCTCAGAACATGGCCGGTAGTCTCAAAGATCTGGCGCAAGACATCGTCTGTGACACGCTGGTCAAGGCCACCGACATAAAGAGCCCTCTTGTTTGGCTCTGGAGCAGCACGTCGAACATAACCGCCAGCAGCAGCGGGATTGTTGGCGGCCACAGCAGCAGCGGCAGCAGCAGTGGGTTGAGACATGATTGAAGAGGCAGTAGCAGCAGCAGCAGCGGCAGAAGCAGCGGCAGAAGCAGAAGCAGTAGGGTTTGAGGCAGTTATAGGAGAAGCAATTGCAGTTGGAATTGGATTGCTTGAATTCTGATTCTGAGAAGCATCGTAGGGCTGCACGGAGGGGGTCGCTTGCGGTTGTTGAGAAGCCGAAGGAGCAGAGGCAGCGGCTGCGTCCGTCATACTAGGAGGGGATGAGAGGAGTCAATTGGAGGGGGAAGAGGAGGAGATGATGATGATGATAACAGTGAAGAAGAGGAAAATAAAAGAAAAGGAGAAGCAAAAGCAGAAGAAATGGGATGGATGTGGCTGTTGATTGTTACACGGTGGAGGGCGAACGGGGTCAACGACTCTCTTGACACACGCAGCTTTCTCCACAATTGGGGCGTCAGAGAGGATAAGAGGAGGGTGAGAGAGGGTGTGAGAAGGCGAAGAAGATGAAAAGATGGAATAATGAATGAAAATCGCAGATTTGCTCATTTTATTCTCATATATATATACGCATTTCTCCCTCTTCTGGTTGTTCTGCTGCTACTGGCGCATACATACAGTATAATCATTATATCGCTGGTTGAATATCCATCGTCACTTTGACACTTGACATATACACATACACAATCAAAGATATCAGAAACTATCAGATACGATACGATTCAAGATGGACTCTTGTCGTGAATCGCTGAACCAGCTATCATATGCTATCAATAAAACTGTCAGTTGAACTGAGCTGAGCTTTTGCTGTGGTTTTTCTCCCTTATCTAACGGCTTCTTCTCCAACAGCTCATCGATACCGGTCGATATTTCCGTGAGACTGGCTCCACGAGATCAGTAGCAGCTTTGCGCCGCACCCTTCCAGAGTCTCATGCGAATTTCCACTCTGCTCTAGATAATATCTCGCATCATATTGTGCGCTGCCCTGCCCTTCGTTCCGACGTTGCCTTGTTTAAATGGCCCTATATATGCAGATGTATAAACTAACAGACACCCCACCAGCTCATCGCGAAAACGGTTCTTGAACAAGACTACGATGCCATATTACAGAGGAAGAAACAGGATATCGCAGCTCAGCAAGCCCAGCGAGCTGCAGAAGCTGCCCGAGCTGCGCAAGAGGCCGCGCAAGCTGCGGCTGGTCCAAGTGACGGTGTGACTGGGAGGAGTACGAAGAGGAAAGCTTCGATTGATCTAACGACTGCGGGTGCTGCTGGCGAAGATCAGGATCATCAACCTGCTGAGAAGAAACAGAGGACTGATGCAGGTGGTGGTGATGGTAGTGGTGGTGTCGATATTACGCCTGCTCCAAGTAACGACGTCACTGAGAGAAGTGCTAAGAGGAGAGCTTCAGCCGATTTGGTGACTGCGGGTGCTGCCGGCGATGGTCAAGATCATCAGCCTAGTGAAAAGAAACAGAAGACCGATTCGGATGGTGATGACGGTAGTGGTGGTGGAGATGCTGCTGCTGCTGCCACTACTACTACGCAAAATGAACCCGTCGAAGAGAACATCGACTGGCCTTCCCTGCAAGATATGATAAACGACTCCAACAACGATCAAATAGACGACCTGTTCGACTTCACCGACGACAACATCAATGATGAAAATACCAATATCGATAATACTAATAACAATGACAACGACGACAACGACAACAACAACAATACTACCACCACCAACAATGACGCCTCAATAAACCAGCCCACAGACACCAGCGGGAACGATACCAACCCCATACCTAATCCAAATTCCCCGAACCTACCTCTCCAAATGGACGGACAAAGCGGACCTGAAGTGTCAGATATGACTGCTGTACCAGCCAGCAATGCTCCAGAGATGAACCAGGCCACTACAAATGCCGGAAACGATAACACCATGTTCTCATCTCTGGACGAAATTAGGCCGCCTGGTGAAGAAACGAACATGACGGGCAACCCAGACTCGGTTGATTTGGACTCTATGCAGATGGGAGCAGGCACGAGCACGTTCGATCTATTCTTCAATTCATTCGAGGATATGAACCCTGCTGGCGGTACGGACTCCTATATGCCTGGAGATAATAACAACAACTCCGGTAATAGTTGGCAATGAAATTGATTGTCATCGAGAAGGAAAATGAAAGATAGGAATTAGGACACAATGCATGCGCGTGTGTATATATGTATATATGTATGTATGGTTGGTATGTGTGGTTTCTACGTCGTTTTCGTAGATTTCTTTTTTCCCAATGTATATCACACACTGACAATGTCTGCCTTCATAGATCCAGCATCGAAATAAAGCACAGATGACAAAGGAGAAAGGCGAGGAATTCAAGGACTTCCCCAGACCAGGCATTGCGCGCCCCCCTCATACATCCTCAAACTGTACATCCTCATCCCCCTGCTCCCCATCCGACATCCCCTCAGGCGACCCTTCCGTCGTTGGCGCAATTTCGGCCCCGCTGTTCTGCGGCGTCATGAGCTCGTAACTGCTCTCCTTATACTCCGGCTTCAACTCCCACGTCATCGCGTAAGGCCCGCTGCGGATAAGCTGCGCGACCAACTCCAAGGACTGCTTGATATATGCCTCTGGCTGTTTAAGTTCTTCCTTGAGAGCCTTAAAAGGCCAGTAGCGGTACTTCTTGAAGCAGCCGAATATAAGGTCGAGGAGTTCGTTTTGAGGGATACGAATTGTTTTGTTGTCTTGGACTTTCTTGGCTTGAGGTTTGGAGACTTGCTGTGAATTTGGGAAGAAGACGAATGATGTTAGGTTATAATCTATATGATACTTCTCGTTTGAATCGATATAATGTGGTAATGCTTACAATGAATGTAGATTTGTCTGCTGCAATGGCAGATTTTGGATTGCGCATGTCTGCTGTAATTTTCTCGAGGAAAATGGTCTCCTTCTTTGGCTTGTGGGCTTCGAAGGCCATTGCCTGTGCTATCCTTTCATATTCTTCATTTTGAACCGGCTGACAATTGAACTCGTCGTGGACTTTACCGACGATAGCTGTGCTTTCTATAATACCATTCATGTTAGTAACTTCGATAGGAAAGAAAACAACACCGGTAAGGAACCGGATATAGACTTACTGGGTATTGTCTTCCGAATATATGGCTCCCACTTCTTCGACTTGGTCTTCTTCTTTGAGTCCTTCTTCATTTGCTCGTAAAGATATGATCTGCCATGCGTCTGTGACTCGTTGAACAAGATATTTGCCTTGTCGACATGGCCCGGTAGATCCTTTTCCGAGAAAATATATGTATTCGGCACGACAAAACTGGCGTTTGCCCTCATGTTCTGTCGTCGTAGGTTATAGTCGCGGGGAACTGTTGGCGTGCGTACAGAATCGTGTACCCGTAGACTTATCTGCAATCCATCATCAGGGAACTCGTCAGCATGACAACCAGACTCAAGCAAGAAAAAATCGAAAAGAAAGGGGAAGGGTATATCGTACCCTCTTGATATCTTCCGGTGGCCCTTCCACTCTCAAAGTCCCAATCTCAATCTCATCATCGGCGTCCAACTTCGACCATGCTTCCCATAACGATTTCGGTAGCCGCGCAAGCCAGACGTCTTGCATGGCCTGGCTGAAATCCAAGTCCCCCGTGTCCTCGTAGATGTCATCGTCAAGATCATGGCCAGCGCCGCCTTGATGCTCATCTTTGATCGGTGCATCTGGCATAGAGATGTCGCTATGCTGATGAGCGTCGTAGCTCTGAGATGGGGCAGACATTGTTGCGGCCCGGTTGTTTCTGAACGGATTTTCTTTGGGAAATAACAGATATAAGTGTGGCTGTCCTCCCCGGCCCTTGCTGAGGTATGCACGACTTAGATATCTCTCTCTCTTTGCTTCTGCTGTGTCTTCGTTGAGATGTCCTTGTCTTGTCTTGTCTTGTCTGTATCGTTGTTTCTGCTGTTGATAATGGATGTTGGAGCTTGCCGAGATCGTTTGTCTATTACGACATGCTATGCTACCTTGAACAGCTACATTACGTCAGAATAGTTACTCTATCAGTACTGACTAACCATATCAAGTAATATTGCCTTCCCCTTCCGGCATCGCAAACATCACCGACTCAGACCTCACTTCATCGCCCAACAAGTGACGGTGATATAAGAAACAGCTCAAGATACATATATATATTCGGTGCAAGAGACCAGACATCAGCTGTATTGGTGTGTGGAAGCTGCTGTTGAGATTGAGAGATAAAGCATATAGCATATAGTCGTCGTCGATATGAGCGAGCAACAGGAACTTCTCGCCAGAATTGGCCAACTAGCCGGTACGTCGTGGTTCTCCTGACAATATAATGCGGATCGCATAGCTGAGTGGTGCTTGTTGCTGACGACTATCAACGGAACCAGGCCAGATCAACCAGGCCAAGAACGGCGCAGGCACAGGCGCAGGCACAG
>AZGZ01000024.1:59061-79945 GCA_001636715.1 Ascosphaera apis ARSEF 7405 | reverse complement strand
CTATGATTCACCAATGGTGGATGCAAAGACTACTTTTCCATCTCCAGACGGCATGCTTGACGACTCACTTCTTGGCATGATTTCGCCTGATATGAGCCCTCGTCACAGTACTTTCAGTCAGGAGGGTTCGGTTCACTTTGAAGGTGATTCTGAGGCCTGGGCTGATGCCTCTCACGACGCTTCAGGCATCCATTCTCAGATGCCGGTTCAAATGTCAGCTTCGCTTGACCAGACACAAGGTCATATGCAAGGCATGGGCCTTGCACACCAGCAATGGGCGACCCCTGCGATGTTTACCGGATCTCCTCAATACGAATGGCACCAACCAGAGTCGGTCGCCTATGCTGGAGCTTCTACCGACCCGCTGAATCCCATGGTTATGCAGCACCGCCCAAGCTATCCTATGCAGTCTGTCGAGTCGGAGCCCCGCGAGTGGTCCTCTGCCTGTCAGACTATGCCTGAACATGGCATGCCATCGCCTGGCTTCAGCAAGCATTCTCTTCCCTATGGACGTGCCGCACCCAGCATGCGCTTCCGTGGTGATGGCATTCGCAAGAAGAATGCTCGCTTTGAAATCCCCGCTGAGGTCAATCTCCAGACCGTCGACAAGCTTATCAACCAGGCCTCTGATGATAGAGTTATCAAAGAGCTGAAGCAGCAGAAGCGTTTGCTCCGGAATCGGCAAGCAGCGTGAGTATACTCAAGCATCTGAACTATTGATTGACAATATATACTAACATACTTCCCCAGGCTTGACTCTCGATTGAGAAAGAAGCAGCACACTGAGAAGCTTGAAGGCGAAATGAAGCGTGCCTCCATGACCATCCAGCAGATTCAGGGCGAGCTTGAGCGCGTAAAGCGACTCGAGGAAGCCCAGCGTAACGAAAACGCTATGTTGAACAGGAGAAACGCCGAGTTGCAATGCCACATTGAGGAAATGGAGGCACGACACCGTCGTGAGATTGAGATGTTGAAGCAGAAGAGCTCTACCGTCGACGCTGGCTACTCATGGTCTGGCTTCCCGTCTGAGGAAACTCTTCACATTGTTGGCAACGACATGCAGAACGATTTTAGTAGAATCGAGACGCCCAGCTTGTCCCCCGCTTCATCTCCGTCGTTCTCTTCCGTCGAAGCAGTTGCTCCTTGCAAGGAGACCGAGTCTCCCTTCAGCTGGGAAGTCTTCTGCATGTGTCTCCTCCTCGGTGCTATCGTTGCGTCTAGGTCTGAGGGTCTTGTGCAAAACACCATGTTCGGTCTTTCTGAAAACTACAACAAGGAAGCTAAGCGCTTGATCGGTTCCATTGTGCCGGCTTCTCTCACTTCTGCTGGACAAATGGTCAGATCTGTCGGTGATTCGAAGCTTGACCTGTACATGCCTCTCGGTGACCAGGTCGACTTCAACAATGTGAACCGTGATACCTTACAACAGGTTTTCAACTCTCTGAAATACAATTTGCCTAAGGGCAAGGCAACTATCTCTGAGCAGACTGTCAAGGATTTCAAAACATTGCTCAACGCTGCCCCGGCCACGACTGCTGCCACCACTGTTCCCTTGTGAACTCAAAAGAAAAAAAGTCTTTCACGCACGAATCGGCTAGATTCTGTGACTTTCAACCGTTGACTCTGATGACTATGCTGTCTATATTTGCTGTTCTCCTCTCTGTTTGGTTGTTTTATCTTTTCTTTGATTTTCTCTTCTGACGATGATATTCACGACTTACGATTATAACGCCCCATGATGATTACGACTTTTATGACTTTACGCTTTCACGACTATGCTTGATGATGATTGACGACTATGACTTTGATGAGTTCTAGAACAAATGCATATAAGAAACGACAGCATGTACCTTGATGTTTTTTTTGGAAATTCTCATGTTTATGTAGCTATACTTTGGTTTTTTTCTTTGATAGAGTCAACGAGATGGTTATCTTTCTTTTTCGATTCTCATTTACATACAATTCTATGACCATTTCACGATTCACTTCCCACCTCAAATACATACGTCTGTGCTCGTGCGAGAATGTATACAAGTACGCATGCAATGCTCTTGTGGTATGAAAACGCATCAAGCAGGCTACTTGATCTAGCCACTTCTAAGTGCCATCTACCAAGAGCAAATGCGCCTAACATCAGCCACTCAATTCCACGTTGTCATATAGGTCTCTTTTGCAAGATTGCGAAAGGTGTAAATATTTTTGGCGGTAATCGATATAATCAGCGGATTGCCTCTCCAGCGCCCCGTCAGAAGCATTCGTTACGCAAGAAGTCTCGGAAAATTCGAAATGAGTTGATTATGACAAGAGATGGTATATCGCTCAAGAACTTGATAGAAAAACAACACGGCAAGGCTTAGCGCATTCTCTGCAGTAAGCTTTAGATCAGGCTGCAATCAAGACAGCCAACTTCTCATGCAGACATCAAAAGGCCGCTGAACAACATTCCGACCTCAGAACGAGAGACAATGCAATGCAGACGACGGAGCCATTTTCAAAAGCGCATGGGTATCATGGGCTATGTAAGTTCCTCATTTCTTCGACTGGTAAGCCGGTTTATCAATCCTGCAGCAAGGAATTAGTACCTGTAGAATAATTCCTCAACCCCTGAAAGCAAAAAGAAAGAAAAAAAAAAACAAGGAATCCACGCGTCATCGCTTCAATCCCATCACGAGCCGTCCTCTCCATCACATTTGTATGCACTCCATGATTAGGACTGCACAGGGCAGCAAATACAAGCAGCGAGAGACGGGAGGTGGGGGCTCTTAAAATTGCTTGACAGGATGAGAAGGTGTAGATGCATGCCAGCTGCAGAGACTGGGAAGGTACAATATGATAAAGCGTAACTGCGTGATACTTTTTCGCTAATATGGGGTGATTTCAGGGGGGGATATGGAACGTACCATGACATTCCAGTCATCGGGACGCCATGCTTCCTTGCAAGGCGGTAGTAATGCGCTGCTTGGTACTGTTTAATCTCTAGTCAGTCGAGTCGATCTATATCCAATTGGAATTATTGGATATCGTGCATCAATGATCTCCCGGATGAAGTTATAGTCAGGAGACATAGGGAAACAACAAGCATAATGCAGTGATGAAATGAAAAGAAAGGAGAAAGGGTGCAACTCACCTTATCTTTCTTACCACCACACCCTTTCTCAAAACACCACGCAGCCTCACACATCGCATCCGTATCGCCTAGATTCGCAGCAGTCTCGTAGTAATGACGGGCAGCAACCAAGTCCTTCGGTGTACCCCAAGCATTCCTGTAGCAATTAGCCAATTCGTAGATCGCCATGGCGAGAACTTTTTTGGCGTATGCTCCATTCTTTTTGAATCCTGCAGAGACAGCTTCTTCGTTGAGACTGGCTGCGTTTGCTGCACCCATTTGTAGGAAGCGGAATGCTTCACGGGGGTCCATAGTGCATCCCCAACCGTGTCTGTTGCGTGAATTAGTGTATGGGCTTATAGGGAAGTGGAGGAGGATGGTGTTACCTTTTAGCAAGACCGTAGAAGACTTGTGCTATGGAGTTGTTCTCTCCTGATGGGTCTGCTAATGTTCTGAATATCTGCGTTGATTGCGCAATTTCTGGAAAGACGAACAACCAATTTACAATCAGTAAAATGCTTCAATGGCCAATCCAGTCGAAAAATCGAGGAGCATTGTACCATTATTCTCATGCAACTCTATAGCTCTCTCCACGGATATCTATCATCTGTCAGCACCGATCAATGTACTAAAGAAAAGAAACCTTAAAAAGAATATACCTCCTCATCCCTCGCCTCAGCAAACCCTGAATCAGCTAACGGCGATGCGCTAACATTGATAGACGGTCTCCTCGAAGAAGCAGGCGACGTTCCCGTAGGCGTAAGAACAGGCACAGAAGCGAAGAGCAATTGCGATGCATGTTTTTCCCATTGCTCTCCAGAAACATCATCATCACCATCAGCGACTACACCAGGCACATGCAGCAATTCATCAGGTATAGTCGATGCATGTACGTTATTATTATGATGATGATGATGATGTTCTCCTAACAACCGTTGCGAAAGCCGTCTACGGCCTCCTTCTTCTCCTTTCTCTGGTTCAGGGATGTAGTGCGCCGCAGAACCATCAACCGCAGTATTCTTTTCTGCGTGATGCCGATGGAAGAAGGATGATAGTCTTGAACGTCTCCCCGATGATGATGATGATGATGGTGAAAGTGATGATTGAGGAGGACTTGTGACGATGCTAGGGGATGTAGCTCCAGGCGATAAGGGCGGTGCTGCTACTGCTGCTGGTGCTGCTCCAGGCTCTGTGGAATGTGGAGGTGGAGCTTGCTCCTGCTTCATCACTGCCGACGTAGCGAGGTCTATGCGCAACATCGGACCTGTCTTGCTAATGTCGGGACTCATTTTTGGCGTGGGAGATTGAGTTCGAATCTGATATAAAGCTTCCAATTGAGATCGCAACAGAGATAAAAACGGCTATATCAAAAAAAGTCGGGTAAAATTCCTCTTGAATAGTCAAGGTCGACCGGTAGATGAGTGAGAGCGGGCGTTGTTTTATGTACTTGTACATTTTTCACAGCCCTGATCGTTCAAGACCCCCCTTAGCTTTTTGTTATTTCCATGGTTGAAACCCCGGCTCCTGAGGTTTCATTAAAATCTACCTTGTGCCGGATCTGCTTCGACACATACATAGTCATCGTCAGCGTGGCGCAGCCCAGGATATAATCTGGCCTTGGCCTTGGCTTTGACGGGGATCCTCATATCGTTTTGATGATGATGATGATGCTGAGGATGGGGCATCCTGTAACGGGGGGAAGAAAAAAGGAATTCTATAAACGGGATTCATTGCGCCTGGGGTTGCCTGTGCAGCATTGGGACCCGATGCAGATTGACTTGGGCTACGTAAGACGGGTTAGGTTGTGGTTGAAGCTTTGGTGGTTTTTTGAGTGATAGTCAGCGGTTCGCAACAGGTCTGAGCAGAGCCGCTGACACACAGCTGGGTGGTTGCAGATGCTGCTTCGCGGAGCTGCTTGTGTGCTGTGCTGTGTGTACTGTGTGATATGTGCTTTCACAGATCACTGCCTCAAACTCGAGTTGGTCGAGAATGACAGGGGTCAGAAAGGGGCCATGTTGATGTATCCGGGTCGGGGTGAGAGAGCTTGGAGAAGCAACAAGCAGCAGAAAAAGAAAGAACATAAAAAAGAAAAAAAGAAAAAGGAGAGATAGGCATAGGCCGAGCAGGAGGTCCATCGGTATATGTATAAATTCTGCGGGGTTAAATCTGCTGTTCTTTTGAGGGAAACAAGGAGAACCATGAGACCTCAATTTATGACTGTCTACTTTGTACAAAAACTGGCAACCTTGCACCGCAAGCATCCATGTTAGGCAATGGGGATTAGCGAACCCATATTTACGCCTTCTTTGCGATAATGCCTGTGAAATTCAACAGAATCAATGGTTAATTGAGTTCGGGGAAAGAAAAGAAAAGGAGAGAATTTCTTGAGCCTTACGTTCAACGTCAGAAATGCTCTGGGAGAGGATCTGCTGGAGAGTCTTGGGGTTCTGCAATTCGGTCTTGATCTTGTTGATGACAGACTCAGCGAGCTGGCGCTGCTCGCGCTGCTTCATCTGGGACTCGTAGGAGACCCAGGAGTCGAGAACACGCTTAGCCTCGGCAGCAAGAGCGGTGCGCTGCTCCAATTCGTAGGCCTGAGCCTCCAACTTGGCGGTTTCCTGTGAAAAGAAAAAAGAGGATATTATGTCAACCATCCGTCCGTCGATGTGATTTTGCTACCTCCCATCATCCAATTGAAATAGCCATTAAACCATTAAACCCGTATCGTACCTTGGAAACCTCGAAAAGCTGCTTGGTAATGTCAACGACACCCTCGAGCTGCTTAACGTCCTGAATGCGCTGCTTGACAGCATCGGTATGCTCAGCTCTAGCGGTATTCAAGCTATCTGTGTGCTTCTTGATCTCACTCTTGGCGAAGGAAGACCAGGCAGGCCCACCGAGCTTGGCGACGCCGTAGAAGACGGTCAACAAACTGAAGGCGATGACGGTCTCCTCGTTCAAGACATAGAGCTCGTTGCTGATGGCGGCAATGGATGCACCGGCGGCACCGGAGAGGACAGCGGCCTTGGAGACGAGGGAGTTGCCGGGGATGGAGTCGATGATGGTGCGGGCGCTCTCCTCAACGGGGGCAGGGGTGTGGGAGTTAGAGGCGGCGCGCGCGAACTGGAGGGATTGGGAGAGCGCGGGCACAGCAGTGCGGGAGGCAATGAGAGAAGGCCGAGCGGCGGCGACACCTGGAATCAATAACTTGCAGGGTTAGCGGGTGCAATTGCAATTGTGAAAGTCAGCCAGCGACAGTAAGGGCAAGGGCAATGGGCAAGACGAGTCCCGTTTCTAATTCAATTGGAGAGCGGACGAATTGCGGGATGCCGAGAGGACTGGGAAAACGCACCGAAGGCGGACTTGACGAGGTGAGAGGCCATTGCAAAAGCAAAGTAGAGCAGCGTAGCAGACCAATTGGCGAAGGAGAGAGGAGATTGAAGTGCAAATAGTCGCTGTCTTCTTGCCAGTCAATCTAGTCAAATGTCAATTGTTTCGGCGATGAATGATGGATTGAGGTTCGAACAGACTCAGATGGATTCAACATTATGCCGTGCCGAGAATACCCGCGCTAGTCTGGATTAGGTTTAGCGTGGAATTATTATTATTTTTTTTTTTTTTTTTTTTTTCCTCAGACGTCAAGGAACATCGATATCGAATATCAAAATACATAAGGGAGGGAAGGAGACCATAACAGAGAGGAAGGGAAAAGGAAAAAAAGAGTGCTGGGATAAGGACTGGCTTTAGTTAAGGGAGAAGATTGCAGACATGGCGAAATCAACCCATTTGACCGCAGAGTCCAAGAAGCGCAAAACATCAAGCACCAAATCTACCACCACAGAACCATCGTCAAAACGGCGCGCAACCACAACAACCACCCCTAAAGATGATACAAAAGAGATAAAGCAGCTTGAAGACCAGATTGCTGAGTCGCGGAAACACTACAATAACATCGCCAAGCTCATTTCTATGTTAAACATCGCCGACGGTGCGGAACATGCAAATCTCCATGTCGCTGTATCGCTATGCAGGGTCTTCTGTCGTCTCCTTGCTGGAGGCCATCTTAATAAAGTCAAGGGATCGAGTGAGCAGGATCAAATCATCGTCGCGTGGTTGCGAGAGAGGATGCAGGAGTATCAGAGTGCCTTGCTCATCATCTTGAAAGACGGCACACCATCGCATCAGGTACAGCAACCCCCTTTTTAATTTTTCTTTCGCATATTTGAACCTATCGCTAATGTCTCCTATCTTCCAGCTCCCCATCCTATCACTCTGCTTCCAAATCATGAAAGAGCAGTCGACACATCTTGCTGGATCAGAAACACAGGTTTGGAGCACCGGATACTTCCCTCGCGTGGTTGCGACTCTGCTCGAAGCTCCCAACGGCGACGCCGTGCGCTCGAACTTTATAGAAAATTTCGTGAAGAAACATCATGATATTGCAGTCTATATGGTCCTTGCACTCACGTATGTTATACATCATAACTTCGCATCTCATGGTCATTTGCTCACTGTTGTCCACAGGAAATACCTCTCAGAAACAAGGCCAGCGCCTGTCCTAGACCGCGCCATCTTCCTCCTCTCCGAACTAGGTGTCCCACCACCCGCAGATACAGAGTTTGAAGACCTCTACACAGACATCTCAAAAGTTGGACACAAGCAGCGCTCCATCTTCACATCCGTCACCTCATTCAAAAGAAAGATCCAAGAAGCATGGCTTGCTGTGCTCCGCAGCTCCCTAACGGAAGAACAACGAAAATTCCTTCTCCGAGTCATGTCACGCTCTATCGCCCCCTGGTTCGTCAAGCCTGAGATGCTGATGGACTTCTTAACCGATTCCTACAACCACGGAGGCTCCATATCGCTTCTCGCATTGTCAGGTCTATTCTATCTCATTCAAGAGAGAAATCTCGATTACCCACATTTCTACACGAAACTATACTCCCTCCTCGACCCAGATCTTCTACACTCGAAACACCGCTCGCGCTTCTTCCGCCTTCTAAACACGTTCCTCGAATCAAGCCATCTTCCCGCTGCACTCGTCGCCTCCTTCATCAAACGCCTCTCTCGCCTCGCACTCAACGCTCCACCTCCCGCCATCGTTTTCATCGTCCCATATATTTACAACCTCTTCAGACTCCATCCAACATGTACATTCATGCTCCATCGCGAGATCCGCGACCCTGAACAGAAGCAGTTGGTTGAAACAGAAGGAATGCGAGATCCCTTCGACGATACTCAGCAAGACCCCATGCTCACCAACGCCATCGATAGCTGTGTCTGGGAAATTGAGACGTTACAGTCGCATTACCACCCTAACGTCGCTTCCATCGCGCGCATCATATCTGAGCAGTTCACGAAGCCGACTTATAACATCGAGGATTTCCTAGATCATTCTTATCAGGGCATGCTTGAGACTGAGATCGGAGCTGGGTTGGTTGAGGAGAAGTCGTTTAGGAAACCACCTGTTGTTGAGTTCCAGATTCCGAAGAGGATATTCACTGATAGAATGTTGGAGCAGGATGGTGGGGTTGATACGGAGCAGTGTTCTCTTATGCGGAGTTTGTGGGCTTATTCGTGATACCTGGGGCGAGAAAAAAAGAGTCATCTTTGTCGCATATAATCATGTCTTTCAAAAGGGAGGGGTATTTCTTGAGCTGAGCAGCATTTATTTCTTGAGTTGATATTAGACATTCAATACCACCATTCGTTTGCACAATGATATCAAGAGCTTTTTCTTCAACTACATATTTCCGATTGACAGCCCCTGAATCATATTCCGAAATCGTTACTTTCGCGGTAAAATTTTGTTTTTTTCGGCACAATCTTTGTTCAAAATCGTATCATTGGTCTCATTGCAGAATAAAAAGGATACAGAAGGAGTGTTTGATAGAGTAAGGTAAGAAAATGTAATAGCTAAAGGGTAATTCAAATCCAATATCGTATAAGCATGCTTTGAAGAGGTTGTCTAGATCCGACTTTTTTTTTGTTTCTCCTGGGTTATTCTTTTCAAAATGCAAATTATGCTCGCTCATGCCGTGTCGTAGCCTGTGGCTTCAAGAAAAGTAAAATCGGAACAAAAAAACAAAACGACTAGGAAGTTGAAGGAAGAAACACGAGACGAAAACTAATAAAACGAAACCCACAATTGTCGCCCTCCTTGTGGGCAGATACAGAGGCGTGGGTTCAACGTCTGTGTTCAAAGACCACCTAACGGCTCTGTGATACCGTTTTGAGCAGCGTTTATCATAGTCTGGCTTGGAGAAGGCTTGAGATGGCGAAGTATGGCTGACAGTCTTTCCAGAGCAGTATTCGATAGATCCAATGACTTCAATGGGTCAATAGCCCTTAATGAGCCAGTATCAGGGGCCTGTGCCTGACTGCCTGTGTTTTCGGACACATCTGGAGTCAGGCTAGAGGATGAGCATTTCATTTCATCCTTATTTCGTCGATATATATCTTTCTGAGGCCTATCGGGCTGAAAAGCTGCCAATTCCTCGTCGAATTCAAGTCCATCTGTATCTGCATCCTGCACGTGCGCCTCCTTCAAAGCATTGAGCCCCCAATGCTTCTGCCACGCAACTTCCGATTGAGCAGCCTCAAGCAAACTCTTGCGAGCTGGTGTGGTGGCGGATGGTTTCTGGGAGACCTTGATATCGCCAAACGGACCAAACTCCTCCTCTGTCTTGCGAACTTTTTTGGAATCGACACTCGCGCTGGAGAAGGGACTTGCTTCACCAACAGACGTCATTGATATAGGACCTGGAGATGATGATGACGGTGGACTCGACCAGCGTGAGGCAACTGTCATCGCGCCAGCTAGTGCTCCGACAACAGCAGCCGTGATGCCGGCTGTTGTGGACATTGAGCTTCTACCCGTGCTGCCTGGTTCAGCGAAGAGGGTACTTTGTCCAGCGGAAGTAATTGACGGAGGCGGTGTTGGGATCGTCGTGATGGTAGAACGGTGATCCCGGATTGATTGCCGTGGCCGAAGAGGAGGAGTGTTTGCAGATGTATCGGGTATTGGTAAGTCAGCCAGATTTTCACTCAGCGATGGATTGCGAATTTCTGTGCCTGTTGTGGTTTGACGCTGACGCTTGACGGACATGTTTGCTTTATTGAATGACTTCCACGCTGCAGAGGCAGTCATGAGGGTCGTACCTCCCCTTGGGGACACTACCTCAATTGATGTTCGTGAGGAAGGCGATCGTTCACTTCCAGATGCTGATGTTGAGCGTCTATAGCTAGACGAATCTGAGGATCGTCGCGGTCGCGGGGCGAAGTAGGACTCTGTATCCTTGTCGAATGACCCTGGATAGAATGCCACTGATGGCAAAGACATAGTCCTTTTCGGGGAAGACGGCTTGAACTGGTGATCGCGTAGTCTAAATGATCCCTCTGAATTAGGAGCATTGTCCGTATTATCCTCCCCGTCTGTTGCTTCTCCATTGATATCCTCTGGCAGTGCCTCTAGTGATTCTAATTGCTCTGGCTCTTCCGGTGCAACTTCAGTCTGGGTCGAAGAATCCATTGTCCTCGGTAATGGAGGTGGGTTGCGAATGAGTAGATCGACCTTCGGCTCCTGCAGCTGTCCAGGGGCAGATGAAGGTCGCGATCCAGGGGGCGGTCTATCCAGCAAAAACTCCGGGTAGCGACTGGCCTCCTTTGAATGCCGCGGGGACCCTTCGTCATCGGTCTGTGTCCTGACAGACGAGCGGGCTCGATTGCTGTTTTTGCCCCTTGATCTGAGCCTCAATGCCGGTCCAGTATGCTCCCTTATATTTTGGAGACTGGGGAAGAACCGACTTCTCCCTGATCGCACACTCCCAACGGCAGACATCTCAGGGGAACTTGGGGGCCGTGACCCATGGTTCGCTGGATCAGGGGTCCACGAGCCTAGAGCAGCACTGGGGTCAAGAGTTTGCTGCTGTTGCGATTGGTGCGACGCAGGCTGTTCTTCAGGGGTAACACTCCTCATGATTTCGCCCACTTCAGGGACCGCTGGTGATGATTTGCGTCTGCCTGTTGTTTTTGAGATTTTGAGCGTATCTCGTATGTTGGGCAGACTGGGTGTAAATCGACTTCCTCGTCGACGGGGAACATAATCGGTTGGTTCATTATTTGTTTCAGCACTTGCAGCACCACGCCCAGTTGTCGATCCTATTGTTGCAGTTCTGAATAATTTGGGTATTAATGTTGGCGGCTGTTGTGGTTGCTGTGAAGTAGCCCCAGGTGGTTGCACGGTTATGTCCGGCAGGGTTTGAGACCGGCTGAGGTTCCCTCTGTAACTTGCCGCATCAGACTTCACAGCTGCAGCGTCTTGGGAGGCCGTTATAGACGACGCAGAGGAATTTGATTGCACAGGTCGCAGAAACGAAGTGAATCCGTCTTTGGTCAAGCCACGCTTAAGACGGTCTCTTTTTGGGGCCTTTGCGTTCTCTTTGGCGGGTTGTTGCTGCTGTTGCTGCTCACTCTGTGAATCTTGTCGGTCTTCTGGCCGACGCCTGTTTAAGAGCCCCATTGCTGCACTTGATTTGGCTTTCTAAAATTAAAACCTTCTCCAATACTTTCTTTCCGGTTTTCCTAAAATATTCCCGACCGTTTCAGCAGCTTTAAGTCTCTATTCACTTTGGAGGTCAGTGGAGGAAGCAATAGCAGCGAGCGCAAGCGCCCATTGAGTCGGCAGATCTTTGTGATTGGGAAACGAGGCAACATAAGTAGGAACTCGAGACGCATTAGATTTGAATTGAGCAGACGACCGAAGATGAGAGAAGCGAGATATAGAGCTTGAACGAGCGGATCTTCGAGTTCAAATGATCCGCATCACAGCCATTCGAGAAGTTTTAATATCGCAGGTGCATTCAGATTATTACTGATTACTTGGCCCTGGAAGAGACACGACAACCGCGGTCTGTGGGGCATGGACTGGTCGGTATCTGCTGTCAACTCTCTCGCAGCTCAAATTCAACTCAATTCTCCTTTAACGAGAGTTTGCCGTCTGCATGACGATACCTGTGACATGTGGTTCCTGTATGGGCATTGAGCGATGAGTACCTGGCTGCACCGTACAAAACCCATCGCCAGGAGGCCATCCCT
Organism: Ascosphaera apis ARSEF 7405; assembly: GCA_001636715.1. Taxonomy (NCBI): domain Eukaryota; kingdom Fungi; phylum Ascomycota; class Eurotiomycetes; order Onygenales; family Ascosphaeraceae; genus Ascosphaera; species Ascosphaera apis. The sequence goes on along the minus strand of AZGZ01000024.1, from coordinate 67,743 downwards.
GGTGCAGACCAAAGCAGCAGATATGGCCGCTTTGCAATGTGACCAGCGGTGAAAAAATGCCCAGGTTTTGATATCAGTGCTTCAGGGTTGACTCGCAAGTGGCTGGGGTGTTTTACATAGAGACGAGGCCCGCGAGATACCCTTCATTCTTCGCTGAAATGACCGAAGGTGAGGGCCTTGCTCAGCCAAAGGGTACCAATGCCGTCTGTACCCCAGGTGTACCTGCAACGGGCGATGGACAACCCGGGCAAAACAGGCCAGGGGTTTGCCTGGACAGAAATAACAGTCCTGTACTCTTTTTTCTAGTAAGCAAGCAAGCAAGCAGGTGGGTGGACTGGTCTTGTTGAGCCTTGATCTGGAATCTCAGGGTGTGCCCCCAGGCTTTCTCTTTTGCATGCATTCTTGTCTCTCCGTTGACCAGGTAAAAGATTCGTTGTAATACAGACATCCAGATCTTCGTAATCATCACCGACCAGGGTCTCTTTTGCTCGCGGCTCACATTTTTTGGCTGGTTTTTAGGCGTTTCAATGCGCTATGACATCCGGCGAAAGCCTTTCTTCAGATGCAAACAATGCGACGCAGCCGCCGAGAGAAACTCCATCATACGGGCAGGCGACTCTTGAAGAATATCCACTCAAGTAGTATCATATTTTCGAGAAGTCTTTTTGTTTTCCTTTTTGTACTTTCGTGCTTCTTAGCTCCATGGTGAAACGGATGCTTGTACAGTACGTTTATCTTTTCTTTGTTTCGCAGGTACTTGATGGCTCGAGGAACTCATGGGGCACACCAAGCACGCATATCAACGTTCCTCTCATTCACCATCAACAGAAATCATCGAGCATATCTGCTAGGTGATATGATGCCTAATGACCTTCACAGCCCCTAAAAAGGCCGAGGAGGGACAGGTTGACGCATAGGAGACACATCATAAGCCTGTGACCAGTGATGATGAGCCGAGATATGTCTGTGACGACCTCTCTCTCAAAGGGGAATGGAAGTCAAGAAAGAGTAGCAGCAAGCATCGAGCATTGTATATGTCGGGAATTAGGCACCGACATGCTTCTGCATCTCTGTCAGATTTCGTATACAGGTTCACAGGTAGTGCTTGCGCATTCCATTCGCCATCGTCATATCGAAGCGTATACGGTATAGTTCATGTCCAAGCCATGATCTTCATATGGAAACGTCGCGCTCGACAAATCTAGTCTTGTGCTTTTGCTCTCGGCTAGATCAGTGCGAGCGCGTGGTAAGTTCAGATATGATGGGTGGCACGCCATTGTGTTTCGTGATAGTGGGAAGATGGATGTCCGGGGTCCAAAATAGATATCAAGTTTGCATTGCATATCGAGCATCCGATGCAGGAAACGCATCTAGGATACAACCTGAATGTTACGGCAACTAACCACGCATGACTTCCTTGACGAAGTTTGTTATCGCCATAATACCACTTGTTGCCCTTCTGACTTGTGGTAGAAGGTGCCCTGGTTGTGGATTGAGATACGTCAAGCCTGTGGTCTGATGTCCCTCGGCGACGTTTGCACTTATATGTAACGTCCGTCGATATCGGTTCACAAGGACGAAACGTATGAGATTCATGAACAAACGACGACCTAAACATCTAGATCAAAATTTCATATATGCACTGGCAAGCACAATATCGTCTGAACATAATAAGATAAGTTGGTGGGGATTAGGTTAAGGAAAAGCACCCAGTGAACCCGAAAAAAGGGGGAAAATGAATCAGAGGTGGGAAGGAGAAGTAAGAATCCACAGGCTCCGAGGATTAAAATTAGGAATTATATTCATCTGTCTGGTGATGTCGTTTCCTATCTAAGTCTTTACGGTATTTGCAGCAGCGGGCGACCTTCCTTCGGTATGTGACGCTGTTGCTGTTGCCGTTGCCGCTGTTGTGGATGGGCTTGGGTTTCCAATATGGTTCAGAATCATGCCCAGTCTCCTTACCGCTGGGCCATCCCCGATTCCATCAAGACCTTTCTCCTTTCGCTCTTGTGTTTCTTCTTTAGCCGCTTCAACATAAGGCTTAAGTGCGCCTCCCCAGACTTCATCTATATATCTTGAATCGAGGTCAAGCCAATCCGATACCGAAGGTAAAGATTTCCAATCAGCTAGTTCTGGTCCGGAAGAAGTAGCTTCGGCGTAAGATATAAGTGACTCAACTCCCGGCACCAGCGAGTTCTGATTGGGTTTGCTCTTTGCTATTGGGCTCAATGATGACGTCTGAGCGTGTGAGGTATCATTGTTGCCAACAGAGAAATCGAATTCGTCATTTTCAACGTCTGTATCTTCTTGGTCGTCTGCTTGGATAAAGTCTTGTGAAGGATCATCAAGGAGTTCAAGGACATCCTTCCCATCGTCCTCCCTCAGCACATCCTCCTTGGCTGCAACAGGTTCTACCTGACCGTCAATTTTGTCCAGGTCATATTCCGGTTCAAATCCTTCGTCACGGTCATTGATATCCATAAGGTCTCGTTCCTGTCTGTAAGCTTTCCTCCACGCTTCTTCCAGATTGTCTTCACTGAGCTGTGCTTCCATGGCAGCCGCCATTCCTTCCAGCCCAGAATTCATATCATTGTCTATCCTGCTCAGGTCTATTTCCGGCTCAAGTTCATAGTCATTCAACGGCATGTATGACTGTTGTTGGTGATATCTGAGTCGCTCGACGGCATCTATATCATCATTCATGGCTTCGGCCGCGAATGCTTCAGCCAAACCTTTGAATGCATCATCGACGTCGGGTTGAACAGTTTCTTGAATGACTTCCTTGCTCTTGCCCTTGCCAGCATCTGTCATATTTTGATCATGATGAACAGCCCATTGCTCATCCCAATTGCCTCTTGGCGAGACTTCAGGGACATTGTTTAGTTGCTGGAAGCTGTTCAATTCGGCATCTTCATTTGCCCTTGTCCCAGTATTTTCACGGAAGGACTCTGATTTGTGCTGGCGAGATGATGAACCCAGTGAAGACTGCGAACCAGCTGAGCTGTCAGAGCTCTGACTTGCTGAATTGGCATTGCTGATATGTGATGACGAAGTAGCACTGCCTTTGTCCCCGAGCAAACCGTTCAGGCCTGAAGATAGTTCAGATGTCAATGATTTGCCATTCCCACGCTGCGAGGCATTGAATGTAGATTGGAGTAGGCCAGACGCAGAGGATTGGATGCGATCTGATAGTGATTGACTTGTTTGTGAATTATTTTGTTGACTGGCCCCAGCTGATCTGGATGGTGGCTGTTCGGCTGTCGATGACGACGATGGCGCCGCAGGGTACTTTGAACTATGGCCGGGGTTACTCGATGACGATGACATCTTGTAGTATGTGGTATTCAACAACGCTTTGATGATAACGACTGAATATCCAATCGTTCAGAGAGATGAATATATGTCAATTGCTCAATTGAGAGAAAAAAAAAATTGATGAAACTACGAAATCTCAAGAAAGACCATTGAGCCGATGTCATCGAGTATAAAAGTCCCGGAGTAGTTCCGTAGCAAATAAACCGTGCTACATGTAACAAGGAACTATACGTACGGCAATCGAGGCGATCAGAATCTCCTCATCTGCCGACAAGCTTCCATGCCAGAATTAAAGGTGGAATGTGGAATGAAGAGGAGATCAAGGAGCCGGCCGGCAGATCATGTTATGCTGGGTCATGTTATGGCAGAGGGAATGTTCATGTGGACGACCAGAATCCACCAGCAGGAACAAAGTGACAGACAGCCCTGTTCATCAGCGGAATGCTTCCTTGCCCAATGGATCCTGTTGCCGGGAAAGGTAGATGGGGAGACCTGATTCCAAGGAGAGTTGAAGGTTATGATGCTGACATCTCCTGCTTTCCCGGCTGACGGCTGATGTTGGATTGATTGCAAGCAAGGCCGGCAAAGGTATTCATCAAGCTTGCCCTCATTCTCCGTCATGCAGTCCACCATCCAGATTATATTGAAGACTTCTTTGCCGAGCCATGTTGTTCTGGGAATTGTAGGAAGACGCTGGGTATCTGGTGATCTAGCCCATATACGAAGATACCGGCGAATAAGTTGAGCGCATCTACTGTTATTACGAGAGCTGCCCAGCTGATATGGTGGATGGGATGAGGAGCTTTGTGGTAATTTGCAGGAGAACGATGATGATGATGATGATCATAGATGGCCGGAACAGTCTGAAGATGACGCCTCTCAAATTCTTCACGCCTTCTCTCCTTTCGTCTTCTCCGCGAAAGGGGGAACAAATAGCACATCAGACCACACACCGAAAAGCTCCGGGATGATGTGGAAACCGTGTTTGAAGTACCTCTTAACGTTGGATTCATGCTATTTCATGCTGGCATATACTTTACATCGCTCCTAGACCCGGCCGTGTCTCTCGTCTATAAACATCCTCATACCGCTGAAAAGACGAATAGCTGTTGAGATGAACAAAGATATGTCAGTAAATTATATTAACGTTTTCAAGGAGACAATGGAAAAGATGAAAAACTCACGTTATTGGTGGCCGCAATCGCGATGCTGTTTTCAAATGGATGCCAACTCATATGTAATATCTTCTTGTTGAAATCAATCTGGTTCGCATCCGTCTCCCTCCTCATCCTACCTCCCGTTCCAGCAGGACTATCGGCCCTTGGCCCACCGTTCCTTCTAGCACCACCAATCGGCGTCGGCACACCGACCTTCTTCGCCTTGAATGCCGACTTATCAGCTTGCAGAACGACTTCCGTCTCCTTGTTGGGGTCGGTAGGGTAGATCATGAAATTATTGTTGTAGCTGCCAGTCATGACGTTCTCGCCGTCACCGGAGAAGGTGACTTCGAACTTATCGAAGATACTGTCGTTTTCGTAGGTGTCGACCAGGCGTGGTCGGAGGTGTTCGTGGATGGGGATTGTCTTGACGGGTTCGCGCTCCATGTTGATATCCCAGATCTTAACGGTTAGGTAGTCACGGGATAGAATGTAGCGGCCGTCTTGGGAAAAGCGAACGTCGGAAATGGAGGAGATGATTTCGGAAAAGAACGAGTGGGACGCAGCATCTTCTTCGTGTTCAAACACTGTGAGGCTGTTAGCAGCAAATTACCAGATATACTGTCGGGTGCAGCGCAGGATAGGCAGAGTTGTTAGGGCCACCGACATTTTGAATGCTCATCACAAAGAGCTCTCTGCCTCATATCCGCCAATTTGATCGTGCCCTTAGAGCTGGCGTACATGAACCAATTGCACGAAATAGGATGGAACTCTGCGGCAGTGACAACCTCTGTTAGCTCCTCCATGTTTGCCGGCTTGATATCGACGATATTGAAGCTCTGGTCCTGGATATTGAGGTTCCACAGATTGATGCGCAGATCATCGCTACTGATGAATGTCTCCCCATCGCTGTTGACTGAAATGCTGTTAACATGGTAGGCATGGGCGTTGGCGTATACGCGGCGAGGCACGGCAGCAATGACGGTGTCGTGGTGTGTCATGCGGGGTAATTTGAGAGCGGAGGGGTCCTTGAAAGAAGGAGGGCGCACCATGCCTCCAGCAAGGGCAGGGGTGAGGTCGCTGGAGAGGTTATTCTCCGCGACGACCTTGAGGGATTTCTCAAAGACTTTCCATAATTTGATTGTCTTGTCGTTTGTGGAGAGAAGGTAATGCGAGGCGTTCTGTCGACGGCACCATTTTATCTTGTTGATTTTTTCCTCGATCTCGAGAGACTTTAGATAGTCGAATTCCGGCTCGTGGGATTGGAATTCAGTGTGGAATTTGTATTCGCATGTTTTTTTCTATGTGAGAGAAAAAAGTGAGCGTTGATAAGAAGAAGAAAAAATCCACTTGTTGGATTCGAGGAGGAAAAAAAAACTCACGGTCTCATTTTTCTCAAACAGCACGACACGACCTCCCTTGTCGCCAGTGGCTAGGTAATTACCAGTGTGATCGAATTCAACGGTGGAGATGATATCCGCTGTGAAGAAAAGAAAGAGGAAGAGCAGAAGGCATCAGCACGCGGGCACATTGTAGCCAAGCAACATCAGCGTAGAGCCGGACATACCGTCAGTGATATCCTCCACATCGCCCTTGTCACCAAAGCATCTGGAGGTAGAAAACACAAGCAATCGGTCAGCACGCGGTGTAAGACAAAGATAAAAAGGTGCTCAGAGCAGGTGGAAGCAGAATCGTAGCAGCAGCCGCAGCATCATAACAACAACAAAGACAATAACAACTATCACCGGCAGCTGCAGCACCACCACCACAGCACAACCCGCCGTCGCCCACAACCAGCACATCCTCCACGGCGGAGCGACAACGGGCAAGGGAAGTCAAGGCAAGGCAAGGCAAGGGAACGAACGCACTGTGTGAACTTCCAAGTGGGCACTGAAGGATCTCTATCTACCATTTTTCCTAGCGGCTAAGGATTGCTGGATGGATAAATGGTATGGTATGTATGTATGTATATATGTATCGCAGCAGATGAAGATGAAGAGGAAGAAGTGAGTTTTGAGTGGGTTTTTTTTCTTTTCGGGATGAGATGGTCAGATAGCGGGTAGTTCTGATGGAATGGAATCAACGGCGGCGAGAAAAGATGACCTTGCTATAGGATGGAAGAAGAAGCAGCAGCAGCGATAAACGGGGCGATCAATATCGATGCGATGATGATATGGTGATGATGATTGGTGATGATGATGATGATAGTAGTGAGAGCGGGGTGCAGTAGCAGACCAGTCAGTCAGTCAGTCAGTTCGCCAGTAGCAGTAGCAAGCAAAGCAGAGCAGAGCAAAGCAAGGCAAGGCAAAGCAAAGCAGTGATGGACGGTGGATGTGGTTGACAAAGAGTAAAGACAGAGAGTGAGAGTGGGTTGCGCTGGTCAAGGATGTGGTGGTCAGTGGTATGCGGTCGAGAAAAAAGGCCAATAAGGCGAAAGTGTACGAAGAAGAGGTCGCAAACAGCACCAAAAAGAAAGAAAAAAAAATAAAAACACGAGACGAATGGAAGAGGAGGAAGATGATGAATTAACCACTGGAATCGTTAAAAAGGCCACGAGGGAGAGGAGATGACGATGAAATCAAGCAATGTTTCAGCAGAGATCGACCGACGTAAGCAGATCAAGTATCAAGCAGGTGGAATTTGTATATAAAGACAGAGAGAGAAAAACCAACAACAGCAACGAAACATTCTCTCATAATACATACTAGGATGATATGGAAAGATACTTAAGTCATATCCTTGTCAATTGTCAGTGTCATTCTCATAATAATCCCGGCCTGGAGTGCTCTAGGGAGTCTTCTGGTTGATGGTGTTGTATAAGAAGAAGTCTTGATATCATGCTACATACATACAATACTAGACTAGCAAGAGTTGGGCTATGCTGAGTTCAAGGGAAACATATAAAGAGAAGAGAAGAGGGGAAAAGAAAAAGAAAAGAAACCATCATTACAAAAACTCCATATCACCCGCCGAAAACAAGAAGCAAAGAAAAGAAAAGAGAATGAAACAAAAAAGAGACAAGAGAGATGGGAAGAGGAGAGACATGCCGCCGCTGCAACGGGTATATTGGGGAAGACAAACAAATTTCAATATGTGTATGGGAGGAGAAAAAAAATCACCATCACCATCACAAATCGGTCGCACCGGGAGCATCAGCCATCTCCTGGTCTTCATCGGCCTTCCTTCGTGGGACCTGATGCGTGCTGGACGGCGTGTCCCATTCAGTAGTCGGATGCACAAACGGTTTCTCCACATTCTCAGGCAACGATTCAATGTCCTCCTCTCTAGCAACTTTCCCTTCTTGCACACCACTGCCACCGCTCACCCACGACCTGAACTTTTGATTCTCCAGATCAACATCATCTTTACTAAGACCCCGTGCCCACACGGGGTTGTTGACGAACTTCCTCTTGAACCGGTCACGCCTCCTGTCTCTGATCGCCGCTTGCTCCCGTTCATGCTCGGCTTCGATCTCAGCTGCACTCCGGCCCTCTGTCCCTTCGCCTTGCTGCGGCGTGTAGAGTCGGTAGAACCAATCCTCGGTGTTCGCTTCGTAGCGGATGTGATAGCTAGTAGCACATATCCGAATGACGAGCTTATCGTGATTGATCAGAGGTGAGAACCACTGGTTGTACTCGTCATCGTCATGATCCAGTCGCGAGGGAAGAGTGCGCTGGAGGAACGGCAGACGCATGCGGGAGATGGGGACACCCTCTGTTGGATCCCGCATTGAGTATGCAGACACATAGTACGACCATCTTGCCTCCGCACTGAGCTCGTTGCTATCAAGCGTTGAGTCTTCCGCAGACATCAATTGAACAGTGACCTTCTTCGTGGCAGGTATGAACGTGATACGGTACAAATCACCCTCACGAATCAACCTCTCCACTGATTTGCGGTACTGGATCTCCTGATAATGCGTAGTCTCCTTCTTCTCCCGCTCCTTGAAGAACAAAGCCATGATGTCAGAGCTCTTGTCCTTCGGATCCGGATTGAAGATACCACCAGCGAACCTAGCGATACCGACGAGGATCTTGTCAAGGTTATAGAGTTGCCAGCCAACCTGCAAGAAGAATCGTCGAAGCGTTTCCTCGAGATGTGACTGCTCCATATCGCCCTTGATGATCTCCTCACACATTCGCACGACTTGCTGGTAGTAACTGGCATCAGGGCTTGTATCGTACAGATAGTCCGATGGCGCTTTATCAAT